>JAQSEB010000203.1:0-600000 GCA_030063045.1 Pratylenchus scribneri
ACTCATCCAGGCCCAAAAGTGGTTTGAGTAAATTTGGTTGTGAAAAGAACCATAAAATGTTGTTGAAACCTATTTTCTGCAAAATATATGTTATAATAAATATATTGGAAATTTGGCATTTCCTAAATTGTCTAGAGGCCTTTGGCTTTGCAATTTTGGAAATCTTCGGTTTCGGGGTAACCTTGAAAGTTGAGAAAGGCACCATTTTATTCGGCATAGTTGATTTAGTCTATGAAATTTCAGACTCGAAATAAAACTTAGGCAAAATGTAAAACCAAAACCGGTTTGGGTTTAAAAAATGGTTCAGCATTTCAAAAAAGTTCAAATTGGTTTAAAATTAAAATTTTAAAGACTAAATCGAGCACAAGTCAAATGAGCCTATTCGCAAGACTCTTGGTTGCCTAGAACCCTAAAAGTCGATATTTCCAAAATAAGACCTATGGGCAATTCCGGAAATATCCAATTTCCAAGATTGCCCAAAATATGTTTATTATTTAAATTTTTGATATTGCTTTTTTTTGGGAATTCTTAAAATCCGAACAGTTCGTTTAGCCAAAATTTTTATGGCATAAAAAGTGCAAATATTTCTATTTCATATTTTAATATTTTATTGGCCATAAATGAGCCAACCTGAATGCTATAAATGCCACAATATTTTATCAGAAATGAATTCCCATTTTCGGCCATATATTCCGCATATGCCGACAAATTTTTCATCAATATTTCATGCTCTTTGACTTGAAGGACGAGACTTTTGAGGAAAAATTGTTCATCAGAACTTCGTAGAAATGTGGAGCCACCTTCGCCCGGATTCACAAATCCTTTGAGGGCTTCAATTGTTAGCGAATTCTGCAAATTGGGGATTTTATGCATAATATTAAATTTAATTTAAATTATATATTTTATAATCCCAAAATACCGGGGACTAAAGTTGGTTCGGGGCGAGAGTGGGCCTAAACTCTCGCCCCGGGCCTTCGCCGGGAGCCTAAGCCCCCAGTGGCCCTAGGACGGGATTGGGATTAGTTGACTTGACTTTATTAAATATATTTATCTGTTGTTCGGAAAAATGTGATAGAACGTCGGAAATGTGTTGGGGAAGTGGGGGAAAAAGGGAACAAAAAAGTGAACCATTAATGGGGAATTGGGCTGGTTTAAAAAGGCAGATTGGGGCAATGTTGATTGATAGGGTAAACGGGCGATTAGGCAAAAAGTGGGGTTACAGTAGGATGAATAGGAAAAGCCCTTTTAGGCAAAATATTGGCATTGACAATATTATTCGCATTTAAATTAAATTGATATAATATTGGTATTTTCTAGATGATAAAAAACATAAATAATTTGTATTCCCGATAGAAAAAATTTGTAAACCGAGAATCGACATGGTACCCGGGAATTTTCCGAACTGGGTTTTGGCATTTTTTTAGAAAATCTCAAACCGACGTTCCGACTGAGTTACCACATCGATATTTTCGGTATTGATAAAAGCTCTTTGGGCATTTAAATTTAAGTTACAATTTTTCTTTTGAGTCAATTTTTGGTCTTTAATTTTAGATATTTTGGATCGGTACATCTTAATTATCTGTATCCAGAATTTTTTTTATGAAGTCACCCCTATAGATGATTAAGGTTAGCGTTACAGATACTTAAGAAGATAACCTATCCCCTAAAGACCCTAACCCCATATAGAATGACCGTGGGGGTTACCGTTGTTTTTCCTTTGATGAATCAAAAAATCTGGGAACAGCTAATTAAGAAGCACCTTTGATCTAATCAGATTATTTTTATTGGAAATTGCCCAATTTGACGCGAGGCCAACTTGTCGCCATTTATAATGTTATAAGTTATATGTTATAATAAATGGCGGTAAGTTGGCCCTGCGGCAACTTGTGAGGTCAGCCCATTTTATTTGCCTAATATAACTTTCAAATAATAACCCTAATTAAATTTCTAAATAATGCAAAAATCCACGTACAAAATATCTGGCCGGTTTAATTCCAAAAGTGTCCCTTAATTGTACAAAAATTTGTGGAGCATATTCCTTGAACAAATATTTGCTTTTGTTGTAGACAAAATGGAATTCCTTAATTTCAGCTGCTCCAGCTCCAATGGAAGTTGCCATTGCCATATGTTGTTCTTGTTTTCTTTTTCCCCATTCAAATTCAGAGGACAATAGATGATCATTTTTGACAAGAATTAATGCCTCACGAATGACTTCAGAGGAAATGTCTAATAAAAATTATTTTTATATATTTTTTATATATTATTTTCAAATTAATTTTAATTAATTAAATATAATCTAAGAAATTATTAATATTAATAAATAATATAAAAATATTTTAATTTCACAGTAAAAATTAATATTATAAAATCACCTTCATCTTGAGGATCGGTTCTTCCATTTCCATTGATCGTAGAAAATATTGAAGAGAAAATATAAATAAATAGAATGTTAATTCGGAAATACATTGCCAATGTCTTTACTCTTTATGTTAATCTTTTTTTTTAAATTATAAATTATTTTAGTTCGGGGTCCTCATATAGAGGCAAGAGTCACATCCATTCATATTCCCTCCCCTTCTTTCCATGCCGATGAAAATCTCCCACAAATGTGACCCATAAGCCATAACCCTGAGAGTTTATAGACAAAATGCACCCTTGGAGGTATGTACGAATATTGGCAGTAAACTTGATCCGTTTGAATTTATTTTTATGGGTTGAATAGAGGAACGAATTATCTATCCAAAAGTATAAAATCATTTTATATTAATTTGGAGCCAATCCAAATTTAATTTCTTAAGTGTTTTTCATCAAGACACTATCGAATTTTTACAAAAGAGATTTGCCATTTTGTTGTCGAGACAATGATAAAAAATTTAAGCTAAGTTTACACAAACGGAGCCAAAAAAATTTTTCTCTCTGACCAAAAAGAAAAAAATTTTTATAACAAAAAATAGAGCAGACTTTACTGCATCGGATAGTAAATTTTTAAATATTTCTGACGAGTAGAAAAATTATTAGAATTTTTGGAGCCAATGCGGAGCCAACGATTCAAATTGATTTGAATCGTTGGCTCCGGCGTTGGCCTAGCCGTTGGCTCCAAAAATTCTATCAATTTTTCTATTCGTCAGAAAATCATCAAATTATACTATCCGATGCACTAGTCTGCTCTATTTTTTGGTATAAAAATTATTTTTTTTTTGGTTAGAGAGAAAAATTTTTTGTAGGTCACCAAAAATCCTACTCCTCTTGGAGCCAACGCATTGGCTCCGTTTGTGTAAACGTAGCTTTACGAAAAATCGAGTTTTCATTTTCATTTCACAAGATAAAAAAATAAAAATACATTCTTTCAACTCATTTTAGTTAATTCAGCCAAAAAATACTTTAATTACTAAATAAAGTATGCGGACAGACATCATTGACTCTCCTCAAAGGAAAAAACTAGGGAGAGAGTAGAGAGGACGAGGGAGATGGCTAGTGGCTATTTGTTAGCAACACTCTCTCAAAATCAATAATTGTATAATGTGTGGGGTGGGTGACGACCATTTTGAGGAATTATAGAAGGTGGTTCTCATTCTTACTCACTTTTTCAGCAATCTTAATTCATTCCATTTTTAGTATTAATTTTTTAAAATTATTTCCTTATATTTGCGTATTTAAGAATAGAGATCGAAGAGGCACCGAATCCCGCGCGGTATTTTGCATATAATATCTCTGTTATTCTGTAGAGCCTAATTTCTGGAATCTGGATTAAAAATTCATATGAAATTCCAAAGCCCATATAACCTTTTTGCCGGTCTCTAATTTAAAAATAGGGTTTTTAAAGAAAATTTGGCCCCCATAAATTTGATATAGGTAAATAAAATTGCAGCTATTCCATAATTCCGTTTTCACTCCCAAAAAATTAATTCATTATTAGCCGTCTGATTGAACATAAGAATATTTATTTCTCAAATATCAATATGGCATAGTATTAAGCAAATTTTATCATTTTTTATAAATCACTTAATATAATAGGTAAATAAATTAACATTTAATCTAATTTATTCATTAGGAAATAAAATGATTTTATTTTTACATTATAATTATAAGATAAATACATATCTATATATTAAAATATTTTTCAACTTCAAAAAATGCAATTTGATGACCTAATTTCTTCACTAAAATTCCTCAATAGACGCCAATTATTGCGTTTTTGTTTGACAAATCGCTTTACTTTCAACATTGTGGAGAACAATTTCGCCGAATGGCCAGCTATCTATTGTGAATTTTCAATTGTGCATAAAGGCAACAATGAAGAGGCGGACGCGGAAAAGAGGTACGATGCACACTTAATTGTCATTGCTAGAGGGAATATTTTAAATTTTGCCCTATTTTTATATTTGATTTTGATGAGAAAAGCAATGCAGATAAAACATAAATTGAGCATTTATATTCATGTTTTTGACTAATTTTTAGACCTACAGTATTTTACCTATTTTGAGATTCCCGAAATATATTTTGGTAACTTTCAAAGAAATTTTGCGATTTTTGCGAATCCCAAATTTTTTGGTATTTATGAAGTCTGCATCCTCTTTTTGAGTCGAATGTGAAAATGCGAAGAATCAAAGCACTGCCCCCCCCCCCCACCCTTTGTCATCAGGACTAAGTTTAGGTAGGGTCATTAAGGGTTACCTGGAATGTTATACTATCCATGATTGACCCTACTTAACCCTAACCTTAATCCAGTGATGACCCAAAGAGGTTGGAGGTTGGACCCTTCACTTTTTCTCTTCACAACCTAAAAGATGATACAAACTCCATAAATACCAATTTTTTTAGTCCAACTTTTAATAATTTATTTAAAAATATTTATTAATAGTTAATACTAACAGTTGGCATATTTGTGATGAAGAAAATAAATACAAAAATTTTCAAAAAATATACCATTTAAATTTATTTAGATTCAATAAGGACGATTTATGCCATTCTCCAACTTCTGAATTCTATATGGAATTGAATGCGTTGAATTGTGATTGTGAGCAACTGCTCTCAATAAATATCAACAATTTGTGCACATATAAATTGGTGCTCAATTGCGATTGTGAGGAGAAATTATTTTTGGAGAAATTCGGCGGTGGTGAAAATGAAGAATATTTTGAATTAGAAAAATATGCAAATTGTAAATATGATTGGCATTTAATGAAGGACCCTATTTCGGAGGTGAATTCATTCGTTATTTTATATATGTCACAGTAAATTTTGTAAATCTCTGATTCTTGAAAAACCCAGAGATTTGAGAATAGGCTCTTTCGACTCAGATTGGTCGATTTAGTCTATGAAATTTCAATTTCAGAACAGTAAACAGGCTTAGGGAAAAGTTAAAAAGCTAAAACCGGTTTGGGTCAAGTAACGGTTCAATTTTTCACAACAAGCTGAACCGTCTGAAATTACATAGACTAAAGCTGAGTCGTGCGCCTATTTTAGAGTCACCAGATTGCTGAAATTTCCAAAATTTACTAGCCCAGCATCTAGCAAATTCCGACATTTCCAACAAAGCCGATTTGGGAAATCGGCCGAGTACAATTTGCCAGTACTGATTTTTTTCTTACCTTCTCAGATCCCAAAATTTCGCCAATATGATTACCGTGTAGCCCGTCTAATGCGTCAGCAACCACACGAGAAAAAATGTTGTCAAATTTTTGCACACCAAATTCACGACCACCATAGCCGTAAAGCAATTGCCAAAGAATTTATATTCGAACATAGGAGAAAACAACAAATAAATGAGAAAGGTACAAAATAAGAAAAATAATTTCAGAATTATTTTTAAATTATTAGATAAGATATTTAAAAACAAATAAGAGCGTATTTATAATATAAACCTATCACATTTTTCAGTTTTTTCAACCAAAAATATTTTATAAAAATATCTATTTCGAAAATTTGATTAAAAATAGTTATGATATTTTAATAAATTCCAATATATAATTTCATCCAAAAATATTTATTATTCCCAATAAATAATTATTAAAGCATTTTGGAATTATTTTAATTAAATTAAAACCATTTTGGTTAATTTTAGCCGAATTTTATAGTATATAATTTTTTATTTAGATTCGGCATTTCGCAAAAAAAAATAATTTATTCTCTTTCGGCAAAAAAAGCCACCTATAAAAATAAGAAAAATTGTGATACTGATGAATGATAATTCAATTCCAATTAAAATAAAAAATATACAATCTTGTTAATTATTATATATTTTATAATTACAGGAGAATTTCATTGCCCAATGGCTGTATTAAAACGTACGATAAATTTTTCAAAATTAATCGCCCATTTAAAGGTTATAATAAAATAATTTCCTAAAATTCCATTTTTGCAGATGAATTTTGTGAAAATTTATAAATTTCGCCTCCAGCAACAGCAA
The DNA here is from genome assembly GCA_030063045.1 of Pratylenchus scribneri. Lineage (NCBI taxonomy): Eukaryota > Metazoa > Nematoda > Chromadorea > Rhabditida > Pratylenchidae > Pratylenchus > Pratylenchus scribneri. Next base: position 6,410 of record JAQSEB010000203.1, read on the forward strand.
ACAGACTTATTTATTGAAAATTATAATGGAGATGACGGTAATAACGACGAGGAAGGCCAATATTTTGGAGCAGCGGTAAAATATTTTAACTAAATAGATTCATAAAAATTGTGTTAATCTAATTATAAAGTCATTTTAAATTGAAATCACTTATGAAAGAATTATATTTTTTACTTTTACCGACAAAACAGTTTTTGACTTCTAATAAATCAGACACCAGTTATGACACAACAAAACTTCTACCATTTTGTAGAACTAATCGAGATTCATCAAATGGTATATATAATTTGCCATGATTTGAGCCCAAAATTAAAGCAGATAAAGCCAAAAACTGTAAAAATGGTTTATGCGGCTTAACGCGTTTTATTTTTGATCAAAACCTGAAATTTTATATAGCATCTATACTTCTCGATGAGATCTACAAATATAAAATGGTATATTGCAGTTTTCAAAAATTTGTCAATGGATTTTGGAGAATGGAAAAATTACAAATGCTACTTCATGCATTGTTGATGTTAATTTAATGGAAGAATTACTGCAGAATTTGATGGGAAATGATGAAATTATTAACAAGCAGAAAATTCTACTATTTAATTCCATTGGAAAATGCGGCCATTTACAATTGCTTTTCAATAATTGTTAGTCAATTTAATCGACTAAATTTATTATTCAATTTGAACTTTTAAAAAATGTTGCACACTAATCAGATCAAAACATACTGTTTTAGTGCTGACGTTTTAACTCCTCCGATTTTTACGAATCATAAAACTCTGCAAAGAACAAACCATTTTTAATGCAATCTTGATTTCATTTTATAGAGAGCTCTTCGGCTCTATTGAATATATAATGAATTATGAAGAGTTCGTTATCCTCTCAATTACATGATAAAAATTATTGGTACTTTTCTGTTTTGTGACACCCCCACCAAAAATGATGAAAATCACACCACAGGGGTAATTTTGAGCGTAGAACACGAATCTGAGTTTATTTTTTGCCAATCACTTCAATGACTTGAGCTAGGTGCAATTTAAAATTGAAAAAGTGAAGGGTCCCCCTATGGGTCGAAATTCGAAAAAATTTCGAAATTTTTTTCTTGGCCATATTATAGTTCATTCGGTGTGTTACGATGAGAGGAGCACGAATCTACCATTAGTTTCTCATACAACTCAAAATTAATCACATGTAATTCTAAGATTTTGGCTTAGGATTAAGACTTAGGCTAGAACTAATAAGGCTCAGGGCTTGGAACAAAGGAATATTAAAGTTTTCCAAAGTATTGCCTGAGCTTAATTTCAAGTGCAGATTCGTGTTCTACGCTCAAAATTACCCCTAGGATGTGATTTTCATCATTTTTGTTAGGGGTGTAACAAAACAGAAAAGTACCAAATTATTTTTCAATTTTTGACTTGAAGTCAATAAGTATTTTTTAAAAAACTTATTTCCACCATCTATTCAATAGAGCTCGAATAGTTTTTTTCCAAGATAAGATACCTAGATTTGATCAAATAGTTACTTCCTAAAGTCGCCGACACTTTTTACATTTCCCATTGTAATCAGATAAAAGCAGAAAATGGGAAAATTTATTGTTGCTCTCAAAAATGCCAGAAATGCTACTTAAAAATCCATTGATGATCACATTTGACTGCACAATTCCTATCAAACATTTTAAAACGGTAAATTTCAAATAAAAAGTGTATAAATTCTTTTTTCAAAGATAAAAAATTTACTCCAAACATACAATCCACAGCATGATCATCGTCGGCTTTTGATTATTGAACAACAAAAAAATTTTAATATTACTGAAAAATTAATCAATGTATGCAATTTCAATTCTGAAAGTGAGTAAAATTTTTTTTCAGAAATTTTTCAACTCTAAAGCAACAAACACATATTTTTTGCTTATCTATGATCATCTCACGAAAGATAAAAAATTTGATGAGCAAAAATATTTCAACCCGGTGACAAATGAATATTTGCGCATAATGCCTGCATATAGGTGAGTATATTTTAAAATTTATTAATTTTTTAAAATCTATGCATTCTATTAAATCACAAAAATGAATTTATAAAAAATTCGAAAAATTTGTACAAAAATTGCGGATCGACACTTACGGAGGAAATGATTTGTTGCCGCTGGTGGTAAAGCTATTGTGGCATTGATTATAGCATTTTATTAGGTCCAAAATTAGCTACAAAATAATACCAAAAACATTAGCCAATGTTGAATATACACCGAGTTATTGACAAAAAACCGTTGGTTTAATTCAAACTATGTGTTTGGCCGTTTTTTCGCCATAATTAGGTGAATATTCAAAATTTGCCAAACCTTTTGATGTCATTTTAAGGCTAATTTTATGCCGAATAAAATACTATAAACAATGCCACAGCAGCTTTACCACCATCGGTACCAGACCATTGTCGTAATACGAAATTTGTGTCAGAATATTCCTAGGCTCCCCCCAGTCTTTCGCCGAGGCTCCCAGGTCCCAGTGGTCCAAAAACGCCATAAGGATTTGAAGGGAAAAGTAACTTTTTTAAATTATTTTTTATCTGTTGTGCGGGAAAATTGTGATAACAGACCGATGGAAAAAGTGATGGAAAAGTGAATATATTGTGGGGAAATGAAATGAGCGGGTTTAAAAGGCAGATTGGGGCAAAATTTGATTGATAGGGTGACTGAGCGAGTGGGCTTACAATAGGATGAATAGGAAAGGCCCTTAGGCATTATTACCATTGACAATTACTTTTATTTCTAGGGCTTCTGTATCCCCAAATTCCAAACAACAATATCAATCTTAATGTTTAAAAATCTTATAATGAAAGAATTTTGAATGAATAACCAAAAAATACTTCGAAATTTTATATTTCACTTTTCAGTTATTCAATCACAAATCACAAAGATTTGGTTCCTGTATATTTTGCAAGATATTCAAAATTATCATCAATTGCTGATAGAGAATTTGAAACATTTTTTGAAATTGTCAAACAAAATGTTGCAAACAGAATGCAATTATGTGAAAAGGAAATGGAACGACAAAATATGAATACGGTTGTTATAATTCACATAATAATAAAACTAAAAAATTATGCACTTTAACAAGATAAATTAGAAAGAAAAATTGAAAAAATTAATCAAAAAGTAGAAATTATTGAAAAATTCTCAACAGAATAATATATTATAGATTTTTTTTAAAAAGGGAAATATTTAATTTGGCAAATAAATTATTGAATTGGCAAATAGGATTTTCTGTTTTTGGTTTATAACTTGAACATAACTAGAGGTTTAGGGCTAGTGTTAGGTTTAGGGCTGGCATGTTGTTGGAATCGTATATAAAAATTGCCTGGCCCAAAATTTCTTGTCCAATAAATGTCCTATTTTAGACCGGTAATATATCAGGATTTGGTCTAGAAAAAATCAGATATCCACAGTTCCATTAAATAATCCTATTATAATTATGAATATATATTTTATTTTTATGTAATTAATTTTATTATTATTAGAATGACCTACGTTCATGGATAACTGTTATGGATAATGTGGACAATTTACTTGTTTCTTCTGATGGAGATGATGCATTAATTTGCTCATTTTCTGCATTTTTGGCAAGAATTTTCCCGACAGAATTCTCTCTAAATATAGATGGTTTAAAGAGAAATGAAGGACGAAATGATGACAACGAATTATACAATGCAGATTCCATTATGAACTTCCGAATAAAACTTTTGCCTCCCTAAATTTTCCGATTGATTGGGATAAATGTTCTGCTACAATCTTTAATTTAAAGATAAAAATTTAGAAACAAATTTGTTATTGCCATAATTAATAAAAATTAGACAAAATAAATTATTTTTCATCAGTGTTATTTTTGATGAATATTTTTTAAATAAATTCTGTAGGTAAATGTCAATGCCAATGAGGCCTAAGGGCTTCTCCAATTCATCCTACTGTACCCCCATTTTATGCCTAATCGCCCCGTCACCCTATCAATCAAATATTGCTCCAATCTGCCTTTTTAAACCCAGCCCGATTCCCCACATTAAATGTTCACTTTTCGCCGTTTTTCTACGACACTTTTTTTTACAACGTTCTGTTATCACATTTTTCCGCACAACAAATAAATATATTTACTAAAGACAAGCCACACAAAACCCAATCCCCATTCTTGGGCCACTCAGCTGGGGGGTTAGGCTCACTCTCGCCCCGAACCAAACTTAAACCCGATAATTGGGATTATTTATAAGTAAAATTTTCAACTATTGACAGCTTTTTTTTTGATATTTTAATGTGAGGAGGGATTTTTCTATTTTAAAAATATTTTTTTGTTTACTAGAATAAATTTTTGTTTTTTCTAATAACAAAAATCTTTGCCTAACATCATTTCAAAATACAAATTTTTTATTCCCATAAGAGCCTGTATTTTGGAATTAAATGTATCCAAATTCGGTACTTATACTGTTTGGGTCTGCTTTTTTGGAGTGAAGGGTCCCCTCTAACCCAAATTTTTTAGTGTCGAAAAATATTATATTTTTGAGGCCAAATAACTTGGTTAGATATTAGGGCCCATGGTTAGTTTCAGGGTAGACTGAGATTAGAGGCTCGGTGTCAGGGAATCTTAAAGAAGTCAGATTTGGCCAAGTCATAATACATCAAAAAAGATTATTTTTCGACATGAAAGATTTAGGTAAATTAATTCTTTTTTGGGCAAATTAATAGACGCCCATTTAAAATTTAAACTGTTTGTGAAAAATATCTTCCTTATCTTCGGAGTATTGATTTTTTACTTAGAACTAAAATTGAGATAGACTCCTCTAGATCTATAATTAAATTTTATTCACAGCTCTACCAAAAATATCATGACAGTGGATTCTCGGCAGAATATTTTCTACAATATCATGGTCCACAATTCGTTGCTGCGCACATTGCAATTTTATTGAATTTTTCATTTATTTATGTTTCAATTAAATCCAAGTATTATATTTGTTGCGGCCGATTTGGGAAAATTGACTTCTTTCGGGAAATGCAGTTTCTAGTCTGGTCGATTTTGGGGGTCTCGTCTCTTAGGGTACTAATTCAAGAAGCCTATTTCGATTCTGATGGTCGATTTATAGTATTTTTTCTATTAGAAGCCCATTGTAAATTCTGATTTGCGATTGTAATTGTAATTCTGATTTGCGATTGTAATTGTAATTCTGATTTGCGATTGTAATTATAATTCTGATTTGCGATTGTAATTGTAATTCTGATTTGTAATTGTAATTCTGATTTGTAATTGTAATTCTGATTTGCGATTGTAATTGTAATTCTGATTTGCGATTGTAATTGTAATTCTGATTTGCGATTGTAATTATAATTCTGATTTGCGATTGTAATTGTAATTCTGATTTGTAATTGTAATTCTGATTTGCGATTGTAATTGTAATTCTGATTTGCGATTGTAATTGTAATTCTGATTTGTAATTGTAATTCTGATTTGTAATTGTAATTCTGATTTGCGATTGTAATTGTAATTCTGATTTGTAATTGTAATTCTGATTTGCGATTGTAATTGTAATTCTGATTTGCGATTGTAATTGTAATTCTGATTTGCGATTGTAATTATAATTCTGATTTGCGATTGTAATTGTAATTCTGATTTGTAATTGTAATTCTGATTTGCGATTGTAATTGTAATTCTGATTTGTAATTGTAATTCTGATTTGCGATTGTAATTGTAATTCTGATTTGTAATTGTAATTCTGATTTGCGATTGTAATTGTAATTCTGATTTGCGATTGTAATTGTAAATTCTGATTTGCGATTGTAATTGTAAATTCTGATTTGCGATTGTAATTGTAAATTCTGATTTGCGATTGTAATTGTAAATTCTGATTTGCGATTGTAATTGTAAATTCTGATTTGTAATTGTTCTGATTTATAATTGTAAATTCTGATGTTATAGATTGTTGAGCTAATTCTGCATCACTAAAAATCCTAAAAAATTCATTGCTTCTGCAGGTCTACTTTTTATACATTAGGGGAATGCTGACTCTGACAAATGCTTTTGGAGGCCCATTTTTTATACATTTGTCTTTGATTTCTGTAGAGCTAATTCTGCATCGCTAAAAATTCAATGCTTCTGTAAGGCAGTTTTGTAACTAGGGCATGCTCTTGTAAAGGCCGTTTTGTCACGAGGGGATGCTCTTTTAAAGGGGTATTGTTGAAATAATTCTGCATCGCTAAAAATTCAATGCTTCTGTAAGGCAGTTTTGTAACTAGGGCATGCTCTTGTAAAGCCGTTTTGTCACGAGGGGATGCTCTTTTAAAGGGGTATTGTTGAAATAATTCTGCATTACTAAAAATTCAATGCTTCTGTAAGGCAGTTTTGTCACTAGGGCATGCTCTTGTAAAGCTATTTTGTCACGAGGGGATGCTCTTTTAAAGGGGTTATTGTCGAACTAATTCTGCATTACTAAAAATTCAATGCTTTTGCAAGAGAGTTTTTTCCCGAGGGGATGCTCTTGTAAGGGACTTTTTTAACGAGGGGATGCTGTTGTAAAGGAGTATTGTTGAGTTAATTCTGCATCGCTAAAAATCTTAAAATTCAATGCTTCTGCAAGGGAGTTTTTTCCCGAGCGCTGCATAATTAGATCTTTTAGGGAGTAATAGCAAATCAGAGACTGATGTCTAAAAAATGTGCCTGCAGAAGTATTGAATTTTAGGGGTGATACAGAATTAATAACTCTACCGGATATAAAAAATTACATTTATTTAATTTAATTCAAATAAAACATTCATATATTGCCGCGAAAGTTGAAAATCCGCGAAAGTTGAAATTTACAACTATTTCGCCGGGCTGGGAACAGAGGACTATTTGTCACGGCCAATTTGTCGCCGAACCTTTTTCCCGCCGGCCGATTTGTCGCCGCTTAATAACTCATTAAGGTGTGAACCTATTTGGATGATTTTGGCATCAAATTAAAGTGTAGATTCTTGACAATTCAATGATATTAATTTTATTTAGATTGGTTCAGAAATGCTGAAGTTTTGCCCAAAAACCACTGAAAATTTCGCAAAAATCATAGTAAAGGTCATTTTGAATGTTTTTCAGCCATAACTCCATCAATTCTGAACCAAATTAAATAAAATTTGCATCATTTAATAGCCAAGAGTCTGCTCTTTAATTTTATATGAAAAACATTCAAATTGGTTCAAACATTTGTGAGTTATTAAACGGTGACAAATTAGGCGACGACAAACTGGGGAGTTCCCATTTGGGTTGCTCAATTTTAAATAAAATTTTATCAAAAATCCAACAGTAAAATTGTCATCATTGAATGAAAATGGAATACAAAAATAATCAGTAAAATTAATGTTTCATCAATTGCTTGTGGATTGCCAAATCCATTGATTGGGCAAAAATTTGGCCACATTTTTTGCATGCAAACGGATTCCCGTGCCAACTACGACGATGTTTGCGCAATCCCTCGGAAGTTTTGAATGATTTGTTGTTTTTACATTCCTTGCACAGATACGGCTTCTCTCCAGTATGATTCCGTACATGTTCATTCAATTGTTGCGATGTTTTGTATGCTTTGCCGCAGACATCACATCGAAAAAAGGATGAAAATATTAATGTATGAATGCATCACTTTTACCTGGTTGACCTACCTACATATATGACTAATAGCTCAAAAACATTGATCATATTATAAGGGGGGGGGGGGGGTGGGGGGTAAGGGCGCCAGTCTGATTTATACTTGCCCCCCACCCTTATAATTATAATGAATGACCTAAGTGCCCCCTTATATTGACCTCTGTCCCCCTTCCCACTTATAATGTGACTTGCCCCATCTTATAATGTGATAGTTACAAAAATTAAGTTCTAGGGGTGGGGGAAGCGTACTGCAACACTTGCGGACCCGACACTTGCGGACGAAACGATCTGGAGCCGAAGTTGGTAAAGCTGGCGCGGTATTGTTTATAGGATATTATTAGGCATAAAATTAGCTACAAAATGACATTAAAAGCTTTGGCCAATTTTGAGTATTCAACGTGTTTTGGCCAGAAAACCGTTGATTTAATTAAAATTGTGTTTTTGGCGGTTTTTTGTTCATAACTCGGTGAATACCCAATATTGAAGTATGAATTTGATGCCATTTTGTAGCAGTGTTGCCGCGAGTCGCCAAAAAGTTCGAGTCGAGTTTCGAGTTCGAGTCGGCCAAAATTTTTCGAGTCGAGTTTCGAGTTTCGAGTCGCCAAAAACCTCGAGTTTCGGGTTTCGAGTTTCGAGTCTCGAGTCTAATTCAAAAAAATTAATTTAACATAGAAAAATTTTTTTATCCAAATTTAAAGAAGAAAATGGAATTAAAATTTGCTTTCATAAATCAAAAATAAATAATAGCAAAAAAATATTGAGATTAAATAAATAGTTAATATTCGAAATTTGTTAATGGAAGATTTTCATGGATGAAAAGTAACTTCTCCAAATTTTCTGCACTTAAACGATTTCGCAAATCAGTCATAATTGCACCGGCCGTCGAAAAAAGCCGTTCTGATTCTTGCGAACCTACAGGCGCACAATTAAATTGTCTTAATTAATGTTAAAAATATTTCATTTTATAATAATAATAACCTGAATAATTTGCACAATCTTGGCCATTGTTCAGCTTTTTGCGTCCAATATTTGAAGCAATCTTTTTTTTGCAATGGTTCCGACAAATAAGCATCAATTTCCTGCTTAATCAAATCCGCCTCATCTTTGTCAATAAACAAAAATAAATCATCTTCATGAGAATTATCCTAAAAATTAGTTTAAAATAAAAATAATTATTAATTAAAATTTACATTCAAATATTCCTCCAAAAGAGCTGAACCTCCGGTTTGATGTGAAATTGATGGCGTTCGCTCACGATTTGTTTGATTTTGGGGCAAATCAATGACATTTTCACTTAATTCATCCATTAACCATTTTTTGTATAAATCCCTCTGATCTCGATCAAAAAATTTCAACTTGTAATTTGGATCGAGAATTGTCGGAATAATCAGTTTTCTAATTAATAAAATTAATATATTTTGTTATAATTACAAATTTAAACCTTTTTAATTCATATCCACTCATCCTCATTTCCAGTGATTCAGCAATTTGTTTTGAAAGTGCAATATTTGATTTTTTCAAACGATTGATCAAAGCACGATAAAATGGCACTACCGATGCAATTGTGACTCGGCGACTCTGCATTTCTTCAGTAATATCAAAAGCCGGTTTTAAAATATCTTGAACCAATTTAATGGTCTCCCATTCAATTTCTGGATTTTTTAAATTATTAAAATTAGTAGTCAAAATTCAACCTGTAAATGCTTCCATTCTTTTGCCTGACGCATCTCGATCCATGAAAATTTTAATCGCTTCCTTGTTTTTCAGAAAACTTTCGCACATTTTGAACATTGAACCCCAACGCACTTCACAGTGCTTAGTAAATTAATTTATTATAATTTAATTAAAAAATATTTTATACCTTGATCAACATATTTTCCTCAATTTCAAGCTCACTTTGAAGTTGATTGATATATTCTCGCTGCAAAACCGATTTGCGAATCTTCCTGATCACTTTTTTCATATTTTCGATGGTTTTTTGCTGAAAATCTGCATAATATTTGAGTCCTTCATTCACGGCCAATTGGATTTTGTGCAAAAAGCAGTCAAATGAATCCACGGCGAATAAATTTAAGCCAAGTTTCATTGAGGATGCTGCATCTCGGAGGACGCAATGCATTTTAGTCTGAATTTTAATTTGATTATAAATATTAAATAAATTAAAACCTTTTCAATTCCCATTCTTTCAATCATTTTCTCCAATCCTTCTTTGATCTTTTCGCCAGTATGATTTTTATTCATTTTTTGGGCACCTATCATTCGGTAATTCGGCACAAATTCATTCAATTTTGGATTAAAACAAATGTAATGCGCTGTCAGCGAAATAACACTAAATGTCGAATGAGGAGTGGTCCATATGTCCGTTGTAAAAGAAAGATGATTTTGCATGTTTAATTCATTTTGGACATATTCATACAATTTATTGTAAACATTTGGCAATTGTTTTTGGGTAAAATAAGTCCGCCCTCTTGAAATTTTATTTTATTTTAAATATTAAATAAAAAAAATACTTGAGCTTGTATTGTGGTGGTGCCAAAAAATTGATCAATCGTTTAAAACCTGTTTTTTCCGGAGTTCTTAATGGCATCAAATCAAGCGCTATCATTTCCATGATTAATTCATCCGTTCTTTGCGCTTTTGAACCACCCTCCCTCCATTGTGCTTCAATAATTATAAGATTGAAAGAAAATTTTTATAAAATAACAAACTAAATGTTTCAATAATTGTGGGCTGGCTGCCCGAATCAACACGACTTCGTTTTATTCCGAGATCAACTAAACCTGAAAAATGATACCAAAATTACAAATTTAATTATTTGAACCGGTTGAAGTTGATTCTGAATTGGTCGGACAATTTGAAGTAGTGAAATTTGTTATTTTTGGCATTGTTGAGAGTGCTTTTTCTGCCAATTGTTTCTTTTTTTCCTTTGCTTTTACATATTGAGCATAAAATTCTTTATGATGATTTTTTAAATGTCGATTCATATTTGTTGTTGATTTAGTTTTTTCTCGTTTTTGATTCCATTCACAACTTTTACATTTGACAAAATCGTTGGTCAATTCAATAAAATAATGCCAAATCGAATCTTCTTCCGCCATTTTTGCTATTCTAATCTGATATAAATTGCAAAATAATTTATTATTAAAGTATAAATTTAATATGATTTATGACAAATAAAATGATAAATAAATAAAAATAAAAAAGAATTGACGATTTTATTTAAAATAAATAATAAAATAAGGAAAATCCGTTCGATAAAAATTTAAAATTTTTAAATTAAAAAGTGCCAAAAATTTCGAGTTTCGAATCGAGTCGATCGAAAATTTTTCGAGTCGAGTTTCGAGTTTCGAGTCGCCAAAAACCCCGAGTTTCGGGTTTCGAGTTTCGAGTAACTCGAGGCAACCCTGTTTTGTAGTTAATTTTATGCCTAATAATATCCTATAAAGAATGCCACTCCAGCTTTACCATCTTCGGCACCAGACAATTTCGTCCGCTAGTGTCGGGTCCGCAAGTGTCGGCCAACCGGGGGAAGTTGCGGTGAGTTGCGTTGCAACTTCTACAAAATTGCGCAGAATTTTATTTTTTGGGAAAATTAAGCCCGCTGAAGATGCCATTCGTCTTCTTTATCCCATCCTTCCCAAACCCTAGCCCTACCCTGCTCTCCTAACCATAAACCTTAAGCTGCATGCTGCAGGAACCCTACCTAACCCAGCCCCTATCTGCGGACAAAAATGGCCTATGCTAAACCAAACCAATGGCATTTTCGTGCTCTACTCTTCAAAAGGCATCAATCGAACTATAACTTGACCGAAAAAATTTTCAAAAAATTTTCGAGTCTCGACCCATAGTCCCATAGGGGTGGGGGTTGGGGGACCCTAGACCTTTTACTTTTTTCAAATTTTTATGACTCCAAAACTTTTTAACCCAACTTCAAATTTCAAATCAATTTCTTTCATCCCTAGAACGATTCAGTTTTTCGTGAGCTCTTTGGAATGAGTTATTATTCATTCGTCCAGGTAGGTCCACTATGAAAAAGTGGATTATATGTTACGTCGAATTTTGGATAGACACGATAATTGGCTCATTCGACGCGGCATGGTCGATTTGGTTTGGATACCCGTCTGCAATTGAAATTTCATATAGTAAATCGACCATGACGAATCGAATGAGCCTAGTCTCGAGTCTGTACAATGCCTGGAAGCCGAGATTTCCAAAATTTGTCAACGCCGATTTCCGGAAATCGTCAATTTCCCAAAATCGTTGTAACTTATATAAGTTAAAATAGTACCGAAATGGCTTCTCGCCACTGTGGATTAGTGAATGTCTTTTCAGCGAGCCCGGATGAGCAAATGTTTGGCCACATTGCATGCAAACAAATGGCCTCTCCCCCGTATGGGTTCGAAAATGTATTTGCAAATAATGTGCAAACATTGAACGAAATTTGCATTCTGGCCAATTGCATTTTAACTGTTTGCAAATTTAATTAATTTTAAAATATCACAAATTCACATACCATGCCTCCAATTCTTATGGGCACACATTTGATTTGTTCCTCAACTTTGTCGCCCTTTTCCGCATTTTCACTAAATTAAAATAAAACTTTAAAAAAAAGATTATTTTCCTCCCTAATTCGTTTTATTTTTGCCTTTAATTAGAGGCAAAAGAAAAGTCTTTCCTAAGAAAACTTTTTAGGTTTAGTGTTTAGGGTAGGGGTAATCTTAGGGCGATAGGGCTTGGCCATAAATTTGTTGAGCTATGGTCATTTTTATGGCCATAAGTTCGTTGACCTATAACTCAGTCAGTGGCCAATGGGCCAATTTAGGTAAGCGATTAAAATAGATACATATTGCAGCTTTTTTCTCTTTTTTCTTGGACTATCGAATGGTATAAGAACCCTATACCCAACCCTAAAAGTTTTCCAAAGAAAGTCTTTTTGCCTCTAATATCGGCATGTATAAAACTTTTAGTAATTTGTCCCACAAGGACCATTTATTTTTGTTGCACTCGAATTTTAGCAATTGATCAATTTTTTAATTGGTTGAGTGTGTGATTTGATTAGAAGAAAGAATTAGTGGATTTGATTGGAAATTTGCAATAAGTTAGCTAAAATTGAGCAGTTTTCATTTTTCGGCCCTAACTTTATGAAAATTGATCAAGCATTTTGATATTAAAATGCTCTAGAGAATGATCTTAACCCAATGTTTTAAGTTTTATTAAAATTTAAAAGAGTACTGCTTTGATAAAATTGGCCCAAATGTTTAAATTTCGAGTGCGAAAAATTTGTGGGTAGATAATTGAAATTTATTTTGATGGATTAAAATTAAAATAAACCTTTTTCCATTCTCTTCGTCTCCGCCCAAGACCATCTCATCCCCATCATCCCTTTCAATGTTTTGAGATGATCTCTCAACTCCAACAACAATTTCTTCATAATTATTCCAATTTGATGAGGAAGTTGTTTGCATTTGAATTGGGCAATTTGCTCCTCCAATTTCGGCAATTTCGCATTCTTGTTTGATAATGGCGGTTGCAGCCACATTTTGTGCCAAATCAAAATATTATTGTCCACATTCTTCAAGAGGATTTTATTATTAGTTGATAATTTTGATTTAATGAATTTAGAAATAATTTGAAATTAGTCATTGGTGCGTTTTTTGCCGAAAAATCAGTTTTTTATTTTTTAGTGCTTGATCCTAGACTCCCAAATCTTATAACCATTTAATTGATCTCGTCATGACGCATTAAGTGATATATATAATCTATTATGGTTTTATCAAAAATTAAGGATATTAAACCTTTAGAACCATATTTTAATTTTTTGGTTTTGAATTAAACCCAGACAAACTATAAAACAATCCGACGCGTCTCGATGAGCTCTATAAAATGGGTATAAGGTTTGTGGGTCTAGGATGTCAAGCACAAAAAAATTATAATCACTAAACCGATTTCTCGACAAAAGAATCCCATTTCTCTGGGTAAAAGAACCAAAATCTTTCGTTAAATAGGATTTTCTCATTTTTAAATAGATTTTGGAAAAACCTGCTCTGCTGGTTGATCTGTTTCGACAAATTCATTTTGTCTTCCATCAATTGCTGGATAATCATCAAATCTGTCGTCGTTGTTTTGTTCCTAACGATGAATAGATGAAAATATTGGTTAATTAAGTCAAACCGAATTCTCCATATTGTTCATTGGCATTTGTTGTTGCCTTTCCAAATCATCATTTTGTTGATGATTTTGCTGCCCTTCCTTCAATTTGGCAATTTCCACTTTCATTTCGGCATTTTCTTTTCGCAATTCCGACATTTCATTCCTCAATCCAATAAATTCCTGTTGTAATTTTCCAAATTTTTCGCTCATTTCCTTGTACATTTGCATAATTGAAACTGGTGTTGTTGTTGTTTCGTAAGATTGATCCACTGGTTCCGATTTGATTTCCATTCTCCTAAAATTATACAATTTTGCACAGAGTTGCCATAATATAATTTTATGTCCCTGCCAGAATTTTTATTCATAATTTGCCGATTTTTTGCCAAATTTTTAAATTTTTATTTAAAACTTAGTAACTCCATGGGGGATCGGGACGTGGCCATTTTTGATTTTATTTATTTGCTAAAAAATTTTACCTAACAAGATCATTTTTGGTTAGAATTTTTCGCTGGTGGTATAATTTTAAAGCTTATTATATGTTTATTTTTATTTACAGCCAAATTACTCAAATAAGTCAAATTATAAGTTAAAAATGAAGTAAAGTAAAGCATGTATTTATTTTTTTTTTATAAGATTTGTGAAGCGTGCTAGATTTTTGAATTTTTAGAAATGGTAACCCCGGAGAAGAGTATATGGAATGGTAACCCCGGAGGAGAGTATATGGAATGGTAACCCCGGAGGAGAGTATATTGAATGGTAACCCCGGAGGAGAGTATATTGAATGGTAACCCCGCCGGAGGAGAGTATATTGAATGGTAACCCCGCCGGAGGAGAGTATATTGAATGGTAACCCCGCCGGAGGAGAGTATATTGAATGGTAACCCCGGAAGAGAGTATATGGAATGGTAACACGAGAGTATATTGAATGGTAACCCCGGAGGAGAGTATATTGAATGGTAACCCCGGAGGAGAGTATATTGAATGGTAACCCCGGAGGAGAGTATATTGAATGGTAACCCCGCCGGAGGAGAGTATATTGAATGGTAACCCCGGAGGAGAGTATATGGAATGGTAACCCCGGAGGAGAGTATATTGAATGGTAACCCCGGAGGAGAGTATATGGAATGGTAACCCCGGAGGAGAGTATATGGAATGGTAACCCCGGAGGAGAGTATATGGAATGGTAACCCCGGAAGAGAGTATATGGAATGGTAACCCCGGAGGAGAGTATATGGAATGGTAACCCCGGAGGAGAGTATATGGAATGGTAACCCCGGAGGAGAGTATATGGAATGGTAACCCCGGAGGAGAGTATATGGAATGGTAACCCCGGAGGAGAGTATATGGAATGGTAACCCCGGAGGAGAGTATATGGAATGGTAACCCCGGAGAAGAGTATATTGAATGGTAACCCCGG
The DNA here is from genome assembly GCA_030063045.1 of Pratylenchus scribneri. NCBI lineage: Eukaryota > Metazoa > Nematoda > Chromadorea > Rhabditida > Pratylenchidae > Pratylenchus > Pratylenchus scribneri. The sequence goes on from JAQSEB010000203.1 coordinate 21,611, forward strand.
AGGAGAGTATATGGAATGGTAACCCCGGAGGAGAGTATATGGAATGGTAACCCCGGAGGAGAGTATATGGAATGGTAACCCCGGAGAAGAGTATATTGAATGGTAACCCCGGAAGAGAGTATATTGAATGGTAACCCCGGAAGAGAGTATATGGAATGGTAACCCCGGAGGAGAGTATATTGAATGGTAACCCCGGAGGAGAGTATATTGAATGGTAACCCCGGAGGAGAGTATATTGAATGGTAACCCCGGAGTAGAGTATATTGAATGGTAACCCCGGAGGAGAGTATATTGAATGGTAACCCCGGAAGAGAGTATATGGAATGGTAACCCCGGAGGAGAGTATATGGAATGGTAACCCCGGAAGAGAGTATATTGAATGGTAACCCCGGAGGAGAGTATATTGAATGGTAACCCCGGAGGAGAGTATATGGAATGGTAACCCCGGAGGAGAGTATATGGAATGGTAACCCCGGAGGAGAGTATATGGAATGGTAACCCCGGAGGAGAGTATATTGAATGGTAACCCCGGAGGAGAGTATATTGAATGGTAACCCCGGAAGAGATTATATGGAATGGTAACCCCGGAGGAGAGTATATGGAATGGTAACCCCGGAGAAGAGTATATTGAATGGTAACCCCGGAGGAGAGTATATGGAATGGTAAGTTTTATAAGGCTAGAATCAACCACTAACAAGTTATTAGCGTTATAGACAAAGAATGCGATTTTATGGAGAAAAATATTTTCTCATTTTTTTTTACAAAAATTAAATCTTCTAATGAGAATAGAACTGAAAGAAAATTTTTCCACAATTTAAATAGTTTATGTTGTGGTTATCAGAGCTATAATTCCATTCATATTTTTAGGTGACTCTCTCGGCCGGTCATGACAACATCGACTCAGTCGAATGTAAAAAACGGTCATACCCCTTATTGAGAATTTTATTTATAAAAATTAATTTTTAGTGGAATTCCAATTGGGTTTGCTGGATCCGCGTTGACTGAAGTCACTGCCGAGCTGTGTATTGGATTGCTCCTTTCTGTGAGTCGCCGGATTCCAGAGCAGTGTTGCCGCGAGTCGCCAAAAAGTTCGAGTCGAGTTTCGAGTTCGAGTCGGCCAAAATTTTTCGAGTCGAGTTTCGAGTTTCGAGTCGCCAAAAACCTCGAGTTTCGGGTTTCGAGTTTCGAGTCTCGAGTCTAATTCAAAAAAATTAATTTAACATAGAAAAATTTTTTTATCCAAATTTAAAGAAGAAAATGGAATTAAAATTTGCTTTCATAAATCAAAAATAAATAATAGCAAAAAAATATTGAGATTAAATAAATAGTTAATATTCGAAATTTGTTAATGGAAGATTTTCATGGATGAAAAGTAACTTCTCCAAATTTTCTGCACTTAAACGATTTCGCAAATCAGTCATAATTGCACCGGCCGTCGAAAAAAGCCGTTCTGATTCTTGCGAACCTACAGGCGCACAATTAAATTGTCTTAATTAATGTTAAAAATATTTCATTTTATAATAATAATAACCTGAATAATTTGCACAATCTTGGCCATTGTTCAGCTTTTTGCGTCCAATATTTGAAGCAATCTTTTTTTTGCAATGGTTCCGACAAATAAGCATCAATTTCCTGCTTAATCAAATCCGCCTCATCTTTGTCAATAAACAAAAATAAATCATCTTCATGAGAATTATCCTAAAAATTAGTTTAAAATAAAAATAATTATTAATTAAAATTTACATTCAAATATTCCTCCAAAAGAGCTGAACCTCCGGTTTGATGTGAAATTGATGGCGTTCGCTCACGATTTGTTTGATTTTGGGGCAAATCAATGACATTTTCACTTAATTCATCCATTAACCATTTTTTGTATAAATCCCTCTGATCTCGATCAAAAAATTTCAACTTGTAATTTGGATCGAGAATTGTCGGAATAATCAGTTTTCTAATTAATAAAATTAATATATTTTGTTATAATTACAAATTTAAACCTTTTTAATTCATATCCACTCATCCTCATTTCCAGTGATTCAGCAATTTGTTTTGAAAGTGCAATATTTGATTTTTTCAAACGATTGATCAAAGCACGATAAAATGGCACTACCGATGCAATTGTGACTCGGCGACTCTGCATTTCTTCAGTAATATCAAAAGCCGGTTTTAAAATATCTTGAACCAATTTAATGGTCTCCCATTCAATTTCTGGATTTTTTAAATTATTAAAATTAGTAGTCAAAATTCAACCTGTAAATGCTTCCATTCTTTTGCCTGACGCATCTCGATCCATGAAAATTTTAATCGCTTCCTTGTTTTTCAGAAAACTTTCGCACATTTTGAACATTGAACCCCAACGCACTTCACAGTGCTTAGTAAATTAATTTATTATAATTTAATTAAAAAATATTTTATACCTTGATCAACATATTTTCCTCAATTTCAAGCTCACTTTGAAGTTGATTGATATATTCTCGCTGCAAAACCGATTTGCGAATCTTCCTGATCACTTTTTTCATATTTTCGATGGTTTTTTGCTGAAAATCTGCATAATATTTGAGTCCTTCATTCACGGCCAATTGGATTTTGTGCAAAAAGCAGTCAAATGAATCCACGGCGAATAAATTTAAGCCAAGTTTCATTGAGGATGCTGCATCTCGGAGGACGCAATGCATTTTAGTCTGAATTTTAATTTGATTATAAATATTAAATAAATTAAAACCTTTTCAATTCCCATTCTTTCAATCATTTTCTCCAATCCTTCTTTGATCTTTTCGCCAGTATGATTTTTATTCATTTTTTGGGCACCAATCATTCGGTAATTCGGCACAAATTCATTCAATTTTGGATTAAAACAAATGTAATGCGCTGTCAGCGAAATAACACTAAATGTCGAATGAGGAGTGGTCCATATGTCCGTTGTAAAAGAAAGATGATTTTGCATGTTTAATTCATTTTGGACATATTCATACAATTTATTGTAAACATTTGGCAATTGTTTTTGGGTAAAATAAGTCCGCCCTCTTGAAATTTTATTTTATTTTAAATATTAAATAAAAAAAATACTTGAGCTTGTATTGTGGTGGTGCCAAAAAATTGATCAATCGTTTAAAACCTGTTTTTTCCGGAGTTCTTAATGGCATCAAATCAAGCGCTATCATTTCCATGATTAATTCATCCGTTCTTTGCGCTTTTGAACCACCCTCCCTCCATTGTGCTTCAATAATTATAAGATTGAAAGAAAATTTTTATAAAATAACAAACTAAATGTTTCAATAATTGTGGGCTGGCTGCCCGAATCAACACGACTTCGTTTTATTACGAGATCAACTAAACCTGAAAAATGATACCAAAATTACAAATTTAATTATTTGAACCGGTTGAAGTTGATTCTGAATTGGTCGGACAATTTGAAGTAGTGAAATTTGTTATTTTTGGCATTGTTGAGAGTGCTTTTTCTGCCAATTGTTTCTTTTTTTCCTTTGCTTTTACATATTGAGCATAAAATTCTTTATGATGATTTTTTAAATGTCGATTCATATTTGTTGTTGATTTAGTTTTTTCTCGTTTTTGATTCCATTCACAACTTTTACATTTGACAAAATCGTTGGTCAATTCAATAAAATAATGCCAAATCGAATCTTCTTCCGCCATTTTTGCTATTCTAATCTGATATAAATTGCAAAATAATTTATTATTAAAGTATAAATTTAATATGATTTATGACAAATAAAATGATAAATAAATAAAAATAAAAAAGAATTGACGATTTTATTTAAAATAAATAATAAAATAAGGAAAATCCGTTCGATAAAAATTTAAAATTTTTAAATTAAAAAGTGCCAAAAATTTCGAGTTTCGAATCGAGTCGATCGAAAATTTTTCGAGTCGAGTTTCGAGTTTCGAGTCGCCAAAAACCCCGAGTTTCGGGTTTCGAGTTTCGAGTTTCGAGTAACTCGAGGCAACCCTGTTCCAGAGGCAATCCAAGCAGCCAAAGAGTATGTAAAAAAAGAATGTGGAGACACTTTTATGAATTGAAAAGTGGAAATTCATTCAAAATTATCAAAGAATCTGTTTAGTTTTACTCATGAAATGTGAATTCACTGATTTCTCTCACCAGTCAAATAAGCAAGGGAATTTAAGCCAGTTAAAACATGGAAATAATTTTCCTTCCTTGAACTCATTAAGACACGTCAATTGGAGGATGTGCCCAACTGGTCGACGGCTCTTGTAGCTAATTAAGGGCTAAACCGATATTGATGATTTTGATATCAAATTAAAGAGCGCACTTCTGGCTATCGACAGATATAAAATTTATTTGGTTTGGTTAAGATTTGGTTGAATTGTATTCAAAAACCGTGAAAAATGCGCAAATTTATAAAGTCTTATTTAAAGGTCTTCTAAGAAAAATCCTGCTAATTCTTAAGCAAAACAAATAAATTTCACATCAATCGACAGCCAGAAGTGCGCTCTTTAATTTAATACCAAAATTGTCAATATAGCTTTAGCCCTTAATTAGCTACAAGCGCCGTCGCCTAATTGGCTCATCGCCCAATTGTGGTGTATCGTCAATTGGTATATAATTTGTCACAGTTTGTTTAAAAAATTAAGAGTTTTAAACCGTTTAAACCATTTCATTTTTTTTTGGTTCAAAGCTAAGTTAAATATGTTAAACCTAAGCCGAATCATTATCAAAATATGCGTTTTGAAGAGATCTTTCGATTTGGGGGTATAAGATTAGGAGGCTAGGACAATAAATAAGGCTAGCCAAACTTTTTTATAAAAATTTAGAATAAATTAATTATGAAAATTAATCAAAAAAAATAAATAACTTTTCTCAAAAATTAGATCTTAATTCTAGATAAAATTATTTAAAAAAAAAAAAGAAATGACTCCTTTAATTTTAGAGGAAATTGGCCACCAAATTGGGATCCAACATTTATGCGTGGTAAAGCGCTTGAGGGTGCGATTATTGGCATATTTGGACTGGGAAGAATTGGCACAAATGTGGCACATAAATTGGCAATGTTCCAGCCTAGAGAGATCATTTTCCACAATCGAAGGAGGAAGGAAAAGACTGAAATTTGTAGATTTTATGATCCATTTTTGCCAATTTCTAAGTCAATTTTCCTTTTTTTTCAGCTGATATTAACAACTTTCGCTATGTCACATTTGAGGAATTATTGCACCAAAGTGATTTTCTTGTGATCACAATCAGCGCAGGTGAAGATAGTCGAGGCCAATTTGGGTGGAATGAATTTTGTGCTATGAAGAATGATGCGATTTTGGTAAATGATAGTAGGTAAGTTTTAAATAAATCGGGAAAAGAGATCATTATTTAGGGATTAAAACCTAAAAGCAATATGATTGGGGAATTGGCCCGTTGGAGAATCTCGGTTTCTACAGGCTCGAAAGTGGGCTCATTCGATTCGGCATGGTCAATTTACTTTATGAATATCAATTCAGACTAGTTTAAGCTAGGGTTAGGGTCAGTGTTTTCATGATACCAAAATTTTCAAAATGATATAATAGTGATATGATAATCAAAATGGTATCATTCAAAATGATATGATATGATAATGATAGTAGCAAATATCACTATCATATCATTATCATATCATTTTAGCACTATCATTATCATATCATTTTTCTATCATTATCATTTAGAAAAAACCGCGAAAAATATTTTATAAAATCATCAATAAAATTTTAAACCAATATTTCAGCATATTTTTTCCAATTTAATAAATTTTCTTTGGTTAGATAAATTAGTTTATTGGGATTACATTTTCTAATAAGAATATTGGATAATAACAATCTTTCTATCGGAGTGCTTGAAGAAATTTGAATAAATATTTAAGGTCAATATAATATTTCAAATCCTTCCAGAGATTTTCAATGAAAAAATTATTTTTTAAATTTTTGAATTTTTAAATTTAATTCAGTGAATATAATTAGAAAAATTTATTAATTAATATTTAAGAAAGAGAGTTTCATAATATGAACCTTTTCATAAAAAAATTCTCGCTATAAATGCCAATAATGGGTGGATTTAGTTGAAAATTGGACAAAATTTAAAAAAATTTTGGAAAAATGTACAAAAATTTTAAAAAATCTTGGAAAAATGCCTGATTTCAACTATCATGATAGTATCACTTTTTTATGATTGTAAATTTCTAAAAATGATATGATAATGATATGATAATCAAACTGCTATCATATCACAATCATATCATTATCATATCACAATCATATCATTATCATATCATTTTAGCACAATCATGAAAACACTGGTTAGGGTAGGGCCGGCATGGGTTCTAGGGTTAGGGATGTCTGAAATTGAAATTTCTTAAAGTAAATCGACCATGCCGAATCGAATGAAGCTACTCCCGAGTCTGTATGATGAGAAGCCGAACGGGCCAGCCAGAAAAACTGATCCTGAAAAACTGGCCATTCCTGTGAATGACCGGTTTTTCGGTCGGCTATTCCAGGGAATGGCCAATTTCCCCAAATCGGCTGCAATATAGACATAATTTCATCCGAAGCCAATTCAGAGGCTGTGTTGTGGACACGGATGATCTGGTGCGTGCATTAATTGAAGGCCAAATTGGCGGCGCCGGATTGGATGTCACTGATCCGGAACCACTTCCACCCAACCATCCTCTTTATTCAATGGCAAATTGTGGTTTGATATTTTATTTATATATGTTACAGCTAATTTTGGGAATTAGCTAGTTCCGGGATTAGCTAGCTAGCTAATTTCGGGAATCTAGGTTTCTAGGCATCGTAAAGACTCGAGATTAGGCTCATTAGACTCATCATAGTCGATTTAGAATATGAAATTTCAATTTCGGACTAGTATAACCCTGCCCAACCTTAACCCTAGAAATGCCGGCCTCCCCTTAAACCGATCTGAAACTGAAATTTCATATAGTAAATCGACAGTGCCGCGTCGAATGAGCCTATTCTCGTGTCTGTGCGATACCCATAAACCGTTATCCCTTAAACGGGCCAATTCCTCAAATTGGACGTGACATATATAATTTTTTCCCTATAATGATTAGGAAATTCTTATTTATAATATTTGGGAAAAAGCGATCACGTATTTTAATCCTTATATTACTGTAGTGATCACTCCGCATATTGGCTCGTCAACAGAAGTGGCGAGGAGCAGGATGATGGCTTTGGGTCAAAAGAATGTGATTGCGGCACTTCAAGGAAGAGAAATGCCTTCGGCACTTTATTAGCAGCAAACACGATTAAAAAAGCCCCATATTCCATATTTCCCAATTTTTTAATTTTAATTCAAAAATGTCAAGAATAATCAAATAATTGTTTATGAAAATTTAGTTTATTCAAAATAAAAATAATAAGGCTGAAAATGATGTTTTTGTAAATTGAAAAAATGAATTTTAAGTAATGGGATTGTCGAGATTTAAAATAAGTAAAATTGATGAATAAATAAAAATGACCATTAATAAAATGGGTATTGAAAATTGAAATTTCCGTTCTATATGACTTCTCATCACTCATCAAAATTCATTGAGCACAAAGGCACGAAGCAATTCGGGTATGGCCGCATCCAACCCAACCAAATCCATCATTCCACGGTCGTTTGGATCGGCAATGGTGAATTCGGTGGCGGTCATGCCCATAACGGCCAATTTTGCGTCGGGAATGTCCATTGCTTGGCGATATTGTCGAAGAGCCTCGAATGGGTGAATCTGGGGCGAAAAATAAATTTTTATATTAAATTTTATTTTTTTTCAAAATTTTCTCAAGGGAAATAAATGTTTAAAAATATTCTAATATTTTAATTTCCTAATTTTAATAAAAGATGCGCCAATGGCTAAGGCTTTTCTCCTCTTTATATTTAATTTTTAATAGTTTTATAAATATATTTTAATTTTTTTTCAACACATTTCAAAGGAAATAAAAATATTTCAAAAAATTTTTATATTTTATATCCATAAAAAATTTGTGAATAAAATGATGTCAAATTAAATTTAGTATTAATTTGGCCTGGGAATAAATTATATATTCTTCAGAATATGCCCCGAGGAAAATTTTTCAAATTAAATTTCCTAATAAATGGCTAGTGATAGGATTTTGTAAAAGTTACAAGATAGTGCTTATTTAGGTGTTTCCGTTAAATTTTTACTAAAATAAGTTTCAATAACCTCAAAATAGATGATATTTTTGGTTTTAAATGTTTGCAATGAATCCCTTAAAAAAGTGCAAAAATAGAGGCTAATTATATAAATATTCAAAAACATTATTTTCATATCAAATGTGATATAAATATAAAAAAGAGTAGCTAAAAATTTGAGTCCCCAAAATTAACAACAAATAAACTCACATTTCCACTCCAAGTTTCATTGTCAGTGAAAACGATGAAGCAATCGAATTCTTTTCGTTCCTTTTTGGCCCAAACCATTGGAAGGGCACAGTCCGTGCTTCCAAAATCCAAACCGTCTATGTATTCAACCATTTTCGTAACGCTGGTCTCCCGGGTGAAAGGCAATGGAGTCAATTCGGATTCAAATGAGACGCATTCAACCTGTGTTGAAAAAGGTAGAATTTACTTAAGAAAACTATTTGAATTTTGCACATTTTGGCAAATATCTCAACATTTTTTTTGAAATTATTATTAAAACTTTAATTGTTTTAAACCCTTTTTATAGAGAATTTTAATGTTTGATCATAAAATGATTGGACCAAAATATGATTGAGATAAGAAAATTATGGGTAAAAATGAAAATTTCCCGATTTTAGTTTATTTTTTCCCTGTTGGTATTTTTTTAATGAAAACAATTAAATACTTTAGATAATTAATTCATCCTAATCAAAAGCCAAAAATTGGTTAATTAGCACAAATTTAGTAATTCCTAGCTCAAATTTGCCAAATCTTTCGGATTTAAAAAAATATAGCCTTAAAGTGAAAAAAGAGATAATTTAGTAGAATCGACCTTTTCCTCGGTTCGTAAAAACACATTTGCCATTGCCGCAGATGCTTCCCGGCAACTCAAAACACCTCCATTAATTGGGCTTTCCATACTGCCTGAAAATAAAATAAAATAAGAAATAAAATCAAAAATTAATTTCTAACGTACCAGACACGTCCAACGCCAAACAATAACGTTTCCCAGTTGGTTGAACATTTTTGAAGGCCAACAGGAACATTTGGTCCAATGCTTGCACAACACGCTCATTCGGCTTCCAACTCAATTTTCCCTTCACCCCGTGGCCTTGTTTGTAGACTGAGGCGGCCAAAAGCACCGAAATTGGATGGATTCGTGCCCGATGAATTGCCTCCTCATTGGCCAATTTTGTGCAGACCGAATCGATGTGTGGCCTGGGCGAAAAAAAAATAGTTCACTTTCTTAATTATTTTTAATTTTTTTTAAAATTTTTTTTAATTATTTTTAATTTATTTTTTAATTTATAATTTAATTTATAATTTAATTTTTAAATTTATTTTTTACTTGTTTTCCGGTTCCGCTTCATCCAAAAGACCGAGTGTACCCAATTTGGACAGATTTCGTAGCAGAGCAGTCATTGGCATTTTTTCGAGAAGTGCAATCCAAACCTAAAAGAAAATTGAGAGATTATTTACAATGATTTTATTGAATAAATTAATACCAAAATTAAAGAGTATATTAGGTATTAGCGGCACTATCCCCAAAGTGGGGATTTTTGAAAATTTTTTTAAAATTATGGATTTTATATAATATTCGACATAACTTGACGAGAAAAGCACAACTTTTCCAAAATTTTTAAATCTCACCTAGTTATGGCTCAATTTTATAAGGAAGAATGGAAAGAGGAGAAACACGAAATTATTAACCGATATGACCGGTCGGATCGGTCGTAGAATTGCTATATAAAGGCTGAATTTCCTCAGTCTCTCCTCAAACTCAAGTTTTGGGATAGAGCAGCGCTCGAATGGAAAAAGGAAAACACGAATATTGGTACGAAATTTGCCGGTATAACCGGAAAAATTTACCGGAATAACTGGTTACATTTATATATAACTGGGAATTTTAGTAGATAACCGGTATAACCGGTCAGACCGGTCGTAGAATTACTATATAAAGGTTACATTTCCTCAGTCTCAAGTAATGAACTAGGCCTATAATTCAAACAAAAGGAAGGAAAGAGGAATGTAAGTGAAAAGAGCAGCGCTCGAATATTGTAGGCCAACACGTAGGGGTGTAATAGCATCGGGCACCGTACAACTAGGGGCGGCTGTTTAGGTATTTAGGGCAGGATGGGATTGAACGGAGTGAATATAGCGGAGCGAATCGACCAAGAAATTTTTTAAAAATCCCCACTTTGGGGATAGCGTCTATTAGCTCTTTATTAATTCCCTATAGGGAATATTATTTTAAAGGGGTGGAGGTGGAGAATTATTAGAGGTTGAGAAAATGGGGTTTTAAAGGTTAAAAGTTTTAAAAAGGTTGTTACAGATATCCCGGGATAGCCAGATGTTTTATAAATTTATGCTGAGGATGAGGAACACATTAAAAATTCTATTTTCCCTACCATATTTAACCGAATGCTAAAGGAAAATTTTAGTTAGAGGTTCATAGGTTAAGTTAATCCTTTCCTTCCCCCTTCATTTTCCTTCTTTTTCAGGAAGGCGGAAAATTGCTAGGGGAAAATCGGACAAAATAGGGTAGATTCATTCAACTTGGCATCTCTAATGATCAAGCTAATCACGGAATAAGCCATTATCCAATATTACTTATGAAATAAATATATTAAATCAATATTCTCTTAAATCATTACCGTCTTGGAATTGAGCAATTTTGTTGGGACATGTTCTCGAACGAGTCCAAATTGTCGAATTAATTCGGCACAGCGGTTTTCACCTTCATTTTCTTCATTCAATTGGCTTGCTTCCTTCACTCGTCGAATGAATTCCAATGCCTCCGAAGATTCTGCACATTTCAACATTGATTGGTTCAGGGAATAGTCGCAACGAGATTTTTTGATCAGCGGCTTGGAATCATCAGCCGTTGTTGTTGAGGGGTCAGCCTGTTCCATTTTGGATTTCTTTTCATCAAATTCACCTGAAAATATTTTTAAATTAATTTTTGGATATTTTTTTGGATTTTTTTTTAAATTTAGGTATTCCAAAAATTCAAAATTGCTTGCTTTTTAATTGAAAAAAGTATTTTTCTTGGTCATTTAGGCCGAAAAGGTACTCCTCTGTTAACGGGGGGGCCAAACTTTTAACAGGGGGGGGGGGGGCAAAATTTCAAGAGGGGGGGGGGGCACCCGAAAATTTATTATTTTGCCTCCCCCGGTACTTAGAGAACCGAAAAATAGTACAAGAAGGAATTCTAAACCCTAAAAATCTAAACTCGCCTTACCCTAACCCTAACCTACCCCTAAAACCCATCCGGTCCTACCCAAAACTAATCCTATCCTACCCTAAACCTCATTTTGGATCTTGACAAACCTTATTTAAGGTTTAGGGTAGGGTTAGGGTAAGATTAGGGTAGGGCCGGATGGGTTTTAGGGGTAGGGGTAGGGTTTTTTTGGGTAGTTAAATTTAGGGTTAGTGTAGGTAAAATTCGGTTTAGGGTAGTTATTCTGTTGTTTAAGGATCTTTAAAATACCGGGGGAGGCAGAATAATAAATTTTCGGGTGCCCCCCCTCTTAAAATTTTGCCCCCCCTGTTAAAAGTTTGGCCCCCCCCGTTAACAGAGGAGTACCGGCAAAAAATTTAGCCTCAATTCAATTTTGTCCAAAGCAAATTATGCCAATTTTTTGTAAGCCCAATGTCAACATTTACCAAAGGGGGATAGGTCACCACATATTTGGAAAATGTTAGCATTGACCTTTACCCAAAATGGTCAAATATGTCACTGACAAATAAGGTCAAATTCATGTTTATAGTTGACACTAAAATTACCAAAGGAAAAATTATCATAAATTTTTAATATTTTTAGTCCAAGTAAATTCCAAAATTTCTTTTCAATTTTTATATTTTTCTGTTAAAAGGTTAATCACCTGTGCACGCATAATGGAACATTTGGTCATAAACTAAGGTCAAGTCTTCGTCATTTTCGTCATCTTTGCCCATTTCCTTCTTCCTCTTTTTGTCATTTTTCTGCTGGTGACTTTGACTGGCCATTGGATGGGACAATCGAAGCAGATCACGGTGAGACCATCCCTCACGGCTTGGATATTTGGTCAAATGCATGGCCAATTCCTTTGGAGATTTCTGTGTGGGAAAAATTATTTTAAATTTTTTTCTATTATTTTCTGAGAGCCATTCTCGACTCTTTCTGACTTATTAGCAAATTTGGTAATCTACAAATCAATAAATAATGAGCCAATTTAGAAGGAGAATGGTATATAATTTTAATTTGGTATGGTTTGGTCAAAATTAAATGGGTTTTAAACGGTTTAAACCGATTTTGATTTTTCTTTAGAAACTATGCCAGAATTGGTTAAATCTACCGTAAATATTCTATTAGTAACCCCGTCTCTATTTGTAACCCCCTCTAGAGGGTCTCTGAAAATTAGTAACCCCGGGGTTACTAATAGAATATTTACGGTATATCAAAATGCTCATCAAATGATGCAATTTTGAGGAGATCATCAATGAATTCGTTAAGAGTATTATAATAGGTTTTGAAGGTTTATAAACCATTAAACCGTTACAATTCTACAAATTAAATATTTCCCATTTATACAATCATTCAGATTGGTTTATTGGTGACGGAACAGTGATTTACCAAAAATGAGGACCCAAAAAAATGGTCCCAACTATTCCATCTTTATTTTTTACCATAAAATTCAATTAACCTGCAAATACCATTCGGCTATGCATTTTCGCATTGCTCGACTCCATCCGCCTCCTGGGCCACGTTTTTTTGAGGTGGAATTGGCAATCAATTCGCAATATTTGACGAATTGGAATAAATGTGTTGGAATGCGGCACACCTATAAGAAAAGAAAATCAACACTTTACAAATGTTTTTAAAACATTTAAAGTGATTTATTTTTTATAGGAATAAATTCTGACAACCAATTAAATACTAGACGTTTTTTGGCTATAATTCAACAATAAAGCAACTTTTAAAGAATTTAAAAGTAATGGATAAGGGATAAGCCATTCAAAAACTCTAAGTATCCTCAAGAAATTGGCATTTTTAAAAACTAAAAGCTTTGTAAAAAATGGCTTTTCTTCCAAAAATTTTTGTTAATTTTTAAAGCTGGATTTAGTAAAATATAAAAGCTAATTGTACAGAAAACTTTTGTTTTCCATTGATATCGCTTCCAAATTGGCTATCAATCGACGGTATGAATTTACCCCAAAAACCAATAAGAATTGTTTTTCAATTATACTTCGAAATTCGGTATTTTGGTTATCTGAGAGCAGATTTTTTACTCTCTAAAATTACTCTAACTAAGTTACCATAAAATTGGTCTACCAAATCATCTAAAATTTCAAAAATTTTTTTCAAATCTGTACCCAAATATAACCGAAAAGTACCCGAAATTATATCCCTAGTTAAAAGTGATTTTTTCTGCACAATTTTGTGTAGGTAAGGGTTTTAATTTTGAGCTGGTTCCACTAATCATCAACAGACAACAGTAACAGTACTACCTTGGCAACCGCCTTCATCGCCGTTGTTTGCAATTCAATCATATATTGTTCGAATTTTGGGTCATCGCATTTCTCTTCTTCCTTCTCCTTTTTTTCCTCCACTTCCGCCTTATTTTTGCCAACCGCAGTCGCATACGTTTTCTTTTCAGCCGGCTTATCTTCTTCCATTTTCTCTTCCACTGCTTCTTTAATTTTCTTCTTTTTAATTTCTTCTTTAATTTGTTTCTTTTTTCCATCTCCGGTGGATTCGTGGCTCAATAATTTCTTTCGATCCTTCACATTGTATCTTGCGCAAAGTGCTAAAGCGAAGAGCAGTGGGTCCTTGAAAAAATGGGAACTTAATTTTTGAAATTTAAAATTTATTTAATTTTTAAAAAGCAAGACTTAATTTTTAATGATAAACATGAATGCCGGCATCTATTTTGTAAAAAATGGCCAAATATGCCATTGACAATGTGAGGTCACCATATTTCGTGTTTAGCTCATAAAATTACATCAGAAAAATAATGTCTTACTACTTAGGTATTTTCTGTCGACAGATTTTTTGAATCTATTAATGAAAGGTATCGGTAATCCCCAATAGATTATCCGGTATAAGTTTAGGGAGGATCAGGTTCTTTTGAGGACAGGTTATCATCACACATATTCGTAACCCTAATCCTAACCACCCCGTAAGAGGGCCTTTCTTTTTTTTTTAAATAAGGTGACAGATAATACGTAAGTACCAAAAATTATTTTCGGATTTTTCAATTCTTGGTGTTCCTAAACTTAGAAAATTTTTGAAAAATATTCACAATTTCAAACCTGTTTTGGGGCTCTTCCTGCCAAAGAGATGTCGATTATTTCGCGCAAAACAATCCCGCCTTTTCCTTCTCGAATGCATTCCATTATGGTGGCGGTGTTCTCGATGGTCAATTCTTTCTGATTCACATAATAAGTGCCACCGCTTGTGCCCAGAATGAGGAAACGACGAATTCGGGCCAAATCGTCCACTTTGAAAACATAGCCGCCCGCATTGTTTTGAACCTAATATTTATAAAATTAAATATGGAATTTGAATTTTTCCCGGGTAATTTTAGTCAGCTAAACAATAAACATGAATATGACCTCACATTGTCAATGCATATTTGGCCATTTTGGTTAAGGGGACAATGCAACAATTGCCAAATTTAAATTTATGACCTATCCCCTAATGGTAAATGTTGGCATTGGGCTTACCAAAAATTGGCAAATTGCATTGGACAAAACACAAAATTGAGGCCAACATTCATGTTTAGCATACCAAAATTGGTATTTGTGTGTTATCTATCTTCCAGGTTCCAGATGGTTTTGAAATTAATGGCCCATATTATGGATGATCATGATCAGAATTAGGGTTACTGATACATGAGATTGAGATGATAACCTATCCCCGAGTGAGTGACCCTAATTCATATCTACCGGATTACCCTTGGTGGTTACTGGTTACCGTTACCTAATCCCAGTAGACCCAACAAAAATCTGCATAGAGATTACCCGCAGGTACCAAAATTATCCGTAATCCGAATGAATAAGTTTGTTTAAAGCAAAGCAATTACTATTTGACTTATATCGAAATTTTGACACAATTAAATTCAAAAATTTCCTTAAATAATAGATAAAATTAAAACCTGATCATCCCGGATTTTGACCATTTGACGTGGAAGTTGTTCTTCCTCTTCCTCCTCTGCTTGTTGCTGATGTTGTTCTGCTGTTCCAATGGTCAAGTTTGCCAACTGTTGCAGAATGGACAATGATTCATCGATTGCCTCCATTCTGCTGGTTTGTTCTCCTAATATACTGAATGGATTCTTTCCATGTTTTCGGACCATTTTTGTTGTTTAGCAGGAATTTTATAAGGTTGGAATGAAAATTTTATGAAATAAGCTTTACTTAAATAGGCCAATTTTTGGAAAAGAAAGGTAATGATAAAAAAATTGTGAAATTATATCAAAAACAGAAAAGAGGGGCGAATGATGTTGGTCGAAATGGGGGAAAGGATTGAGATTAGGAAATTAGTAATAAAAATGGCAGCAACTGCGGTGGGAATGATGCAATGAAATATTTTGTAAAAAGGAGGGAATGTTGTTGATTTCCCAATTTTTGTTAAATTGGTTACATTTGATGTTGGACTTAGACCTAGGTATATTGGCCTATGGAGTGGAGAATGGAGACCTGTTTATGAGTTAGGACTAGTTTTATTTGTTTTCTTCTTTTTAAAAAAGATTTCAAAAGTTTTTAGCGTTTAAAATGATGAATTATAGGTCAAGGTTTGATGGATAAACCTAATACCTTACTTATGTTTATGGATGTAAATTATGATTGTGAAATGTATTACTAAATTTTAAAAGGTTATTTTTTATTCAAACCGGTTTTTTTATACAAGGAAAATTTTTAAACGTTTCACTTTCCCTGTTTTTCTGAACTCCGAAAATCATCCATCCAAGATCCAAGCCAAGCCCGGCTCTAGCCTAGCGCCTAGTCCTTAATTCAAACAAAACTTTCATTTTTATTTTTTTCTTGTCAAGATTTTGGGTATAATTTAATTTCTTATTTTTGGATGTAGAGGATTTGATTTTGTGTATTGTGCGAAAAAAGTGTGAAATTGCATCATCTTAAAATCTTTCACAATTTTTGTTTTTGTACCTTTCCGCTCTTTTCCTTCAATTAATTAAAATTATAATTTTCAGGTTATTTCATTTTTCTTGTACATTAGTTTAATAGTGCTTAGAAAACATCCCAAAAAATGGCTGGTTCAAGCAAATTGGATTTCAGCAGCAATTCATCGGCACCAGAAGAGAAATTAAATGCTAAAATGGCCAGCAAGAATTATCAAACACCAACAACAACAAAAACCACAACATTATCTAGCAATATAATTGAACATTTACTTCCTCCCGAGAATGATATGGGTAATATTGAATATAAGTCGCAATTGGTAAATTAAATTTAGTGTAAAGTAATCAGAAATATTTTTTAAAGATAAATCCATCTCTATCAAGGCTGCAACATTTGAGGTTAATTACCTATATAATTTTAAGTAAAAATTGCGAGAGTTTTACAAATTTATGAACAAAAAATGATTCAAAACAATTGAAAAATCAAGGTTGTTTCTGGGAATTGAGCTTTTAGAGGTTTGGGAGTGAAAAGGTGTCCAATCCTATTCACATACACACACTGCTAGCATTTTAACCTATTTAACATAGTGCATATTGATTTTATGGATTTTTCTGTACTCAGTAGTCTAAGGTCTAATACCCTAATCTAAATCTAATCCTAAAAGTCCTAATCAAAATTCTCTTTATGCGAATTGGGTTTAGGATTTTATTTAATAGGGTTGAACCCAGCATTTCTAGGATAACTTAAAGCCAACTCAAGTTCAGCTATTAGTTTAAAATTTGTAATTGTTCAAAATCTTGTGGTAGCCAAAATATAAATAAAAAATCAGCTCAGCAGTTTTCTTGGAAATAATAATTTTCCGCTTTCCGGGTTTTTTTGTAGTGATTCGAATTCGATTATCAAAGTAAAAAATCTCTTTAAAATGACAAATAAATTAAAACCCCAGTGCCAATGCTATTTAGCCATCCTATCTGAACACTTTTCATAGTTTCTAATTATTTCGACTAAAAAATTCTACATAACTCTCGCAAACCTAGGGATTTAATCTCGAATTTTTTAAATAATTCCATTTTTCTATTTTAGCACCCAGATGAAATGGCGGTAAAAACATTCATCAAAGTATATTATATTAAACATTTTTATTTGAGATTATGCGAAGGCGACGGTGAAGCAATTTATGAAATTGGTGTAAATGATGATGGAACATTCACTGGTTTAACCGAAAAACAAATGGAAGATTCGCTTCAAACAATTCAGGTAAATAAGGAAAGAACTCGGATCAAGGTTTTAAAATTTGGCTAAATCTAAATAATCGGTACTTTTGCTTTATTTGAGGGCAGATTGTTTTTGAATGCAAGGTCCCCCGTACAGATGATTACGTGTGGGGATACTTGAGATCTGAGATAATAACCTATCCCTTAAAAACCGTAACCCTATACCAGAGACCCATAGAGGTTACATTTATCTTTCACCAGTTGGCCTAAAAATTAAAAAAATTTGGACCCGGATAAATCACAAGTACCAAATAATAATCATTTGTCATTTTAAAGAGTAGAAAATTATAATTAAATATTTGATTGACCTATAAAACCTATTGATAAATTTTATAAAAATTACATATAAAAAGGTCAAAATTTAATTTAAAAAAAATTAATTTGACCTTTCTACTCTTCAAAATGATATTTAAATGATCAAAATATACAAAAGTTAAAACCAAAAACCTTGAGATTGAGATTATACGAAATGTGTCGACACTTTTATTTTGCTTTAAAAATATATTATTTAACTTAAAATTTAATGTTTAGAGTATGGCCTCATGTATAAATGCTGTTGTAACTATTCTAAACAAACGGGTTATTTACAATGTTGGCTGCGGAACGGAACCAAAATATTCAATTGAATTGCTCATTCGAAAGCTGCCAGATAGCAATTTGAAAGCGAATTTAAGGTTTTTTTTTATCATTATGACAGAAATTTATCTAGTTATATGTGCCAAAATTAGTTTTTCTATTGGTAATTTTGTCGGCCATCAGCTAAACATAAATTTACCCTTGTTTGTCAGTGCATATTTGGCCATAAATAGGTAATGGGGCAATGCCAACATTTGCCCAAATGTATGACCTATCCGCTATCCCCAATGGTAAATATTGGCATTGGGCTTACCAAAAATTGGCATTAATTGCATTGGACATAATCTAGGTCAACATTCATGCTTAGCATTCCTAAGATTTCGGTTAAACTTTATGAATATTAATTCATAACTCCTCGGTGCAGAGAAAAAAAAGGTGAGCATAAGATAAAGCTGAGTCCCAGTCGCCCAGTCCTTATTAATTACCTCTGAATTTTTTTTTTCGAATTTACTGAAATTTTGAAAATTTTTCTGATTTTTTTAAAAAATTTTTCTGATTTTTTTTGAAAATTATTCTTATTTTTTTGAAATTTGAATTTTTTAAAAAATTTTTCTGACTTTTTTGAAATTTTTTTTGATATTTTTTTTTAGAAATTTCTCATTTTGGCGCACTACAAGTGTCCACTAAATATCTTCAAATTTTAATAAATTTATTTTTTGTAGGATAGCCATAATTGGGAATGCCCAATCCGGGAAGTCAACACTTTGTGGAGTGCTCACCCAAGGCAAATTGGACAATGGAAATGGACAAGCACGCATTTCCATATTCCGGCATTTGCATGAATTCCGCTCCGGCAAAACATCGTCCATTTGCTTTGATTTGATTGGATTCACAAAAGATGGACAAGTAAAGAAGGGGGAATGGGTTGAGGGAATTTTGGCCATAACTTTCGTATATTATGGCTAATTTAAATAATTAATATACGATTTTAAAGAGCAAAAAAAAATCAATCAAATGAAATATATTTGATTTGCCAAATTGATAAAAAATTACAAAAATCATAAATAAAAAGTTAAAATTAATTAAAAGCAAAATTTTACATTTTTTACTGTTTTTCAATATGATTAATCAATTTAGCAAACTATTCTTCATTTTTTTTTCTTTAAATGAATATTTTATGATTTGGATTAGTCGCCAAATAAAAATTATGACCTATAAAAACCTTAAATTGAACGGCTAAAGCATTTTCACCTCTTATGAATTTTAATTTTTACAGTTGCTCAATTACAAAGAACATTCATTGGATGAATTGCTGGAACGTTCCTCAAAATTGGTTACATTAATCGGTTGGTTTTGTTGACTAGAAATTGTAAAAACAGTTATGACCTAAAAACGAAAAAAATACACCAAAATCGGATAATTTTCTTCATCTTGGCCATATGGCCAATTATAGTTTAATCAAATCAATATCACTGTTCTAAAGGATTAACGAAATTTATGTTTTATAAATAACTTAAAAGATATTGCTCAAAATATGTAAACAATCCATACATGCGCTGGGGGGGGACTGTCCCCCCCCCGGGTAGTAGTATTTGAAAATTTTGAAAAAGTGGGTAGTATCGGGGGCCGAAGAATTGAAAAATTTTTGGTAGTATTTTGCCCATTACTACCCATTTTTTTGCCTTTTTTCCTCCTAAGAATGGGTAAAAATCTTAAATTTTTCTTCTAGAATTTAAACACTTTTTTCTCCTATTATTTGGCAAAAATAAAAAAAAATTTTGAAGGTTTTTTATCATATAATATCAAAATTTTCTCGAAAACTACCCACTTTTATCCACTTTTTCCAAAAAAGGTACCTTGTTTCCGGTGAGTAGTATCGAAACAAAAAAAAATTTTTCGACCTTTTTTTAAGTGGGTAGTACCCGACCAAAGTGTCCCCCCCCCCAAGCGCATGTATGATTCAATCAAAAAAATTTTGTTTAATTTAGATTTAGCCGGTGATCGCAAATTCTTGAAAACAACAATTTACGGTGTTTCTGGCTATAATCCGCACTATTGTGCGCTCACAATCAACGCCCGCATTCCAATTTCATCAATCACCCGTGAACATTATGGATTGGCAATGGCATTGGGCATTCCCATATTCATTGTTGTCACCAAAATTGATGTAATAAATGAAGCACAGCTGGAAAGGTAGGGTTTTTTTTATTAATTAATTAATCAATTAGTTAATTATAACCAATATTTTTTCTGATAATAAGGCTATACTAGCCATTTTTTTGAAATCCTTAAAAAATACTATTAAAAAAAATATCGATATAAAATACTTATACTTGTATTTGTGAATTTTCTATACCGACGGTATTTTTCAGATTAAAAAATATTCTAAAAAATTGTAAGTAAATTGTTGACCTTTAACTTCAAGGTAAGATATCCCCGCCGAGGCTGTTCATTTGCTACAGGTCAACAGGGGAGTTATATGTTATAATTATTTTTGAGGAGATTTCGAACTCCCTCAAGCCTGAAGCCTCCTCTCTATATTACTCATAGTGTAGTCCCGTAGGCAGTCTTTAGTAACCGTCAACCTTGAAACCTGAATTTTCCATAAATTTTTTGCACCTTTTAATCAGAAAAAATTTCTTTAAAAATAACCTCAAAGAAAGTATTTGATAACAGTGTAGAATGTAAATGTTAAAGATAATCCAAAACAAAAATTAATTAGATTTTTTGATTAAATTAATATACAATTTTTTCCATTTCAGGATATTGGAATTTGTGGAAAAAAGATTGGTTGGATGTACAGAATATTCATTTCAAAGAATCACCAACAAGGAGGATGCTGAAAGGTTCTATATCTTTTTTTTTATAATTTTGATGGAGTTTACAGTTTATATGCGCCAGAATTATGCTTCTTTACTTAATAAATTTTCCTATGGGTTTGGGTTTAATAAGGAATGCTAAGCATGAATATTAGCTTCAAATTTTGTCCGAATGTAATTTATGCCAATTTTTGGTAAGCCCAATGCCAAAATTTACCATTTGGTGGGTAGGTCACACATTTGGCAAATGTTGGCATTGCCCTTTCCCAAAATGGTCAAATATTCAATGATAAATAAGGTAAAATTCATGTTTAATTGACAAAATTATCAGAGAAAATAAATTTTAAAAAAATTTGGCACACATAAACTCACTTTTTTTAAAATAATTTCTAATTCCCCTATTATTTTAGTTCTGCGTTATCAATGCCTTCTTCACCAATAATCCCAGTTTTTTGCATTTGTAAGAGAATTTTTAAACCCTTTAATTTTAAAATAATTTTCAATTTTCAAGCAAATGTTACGGGTCAAAATTTGGATATTCTTTCACATTTTTTGGCTCATTTGCCACAACTTGATTGCCTTCCCCTTTTGAAAAATGTTGAATCTCAAAAACAACAACAACAAAGGTGTTCTTCTCATTCACCGGCAGCTGCAGATGAATTGCCACTTTTTTATATTGAGGAAATTTTCCGATCAGAGAAGGTATAGTTTCTCGCTTAATCCGTAAAATTTGATTTCACCAATCTTTAGAATTTATAAGCTCTATTTATATTTTCTTTTCGGTTATCAGTACGAAAATTTTTAATACCCTCAAGAAGTTCCTTTTACAATATCAATCATAGTAATAGTTTATCTCTTAATATGCCCTAAGGCCTTAAAATAATCATATGGAAACCCTTATTAGGCAACTTTTACTTTTAGCCACTCCGTAAGATAAATTTTAGGGAAATTATTGTGTGATAGGGCATGAAATCTTTGTACTGATAACCGATAAGTTGGGCTATACATTTTCATCTTTTTTTTGCAACAAATTTGTTTATAAGAACAGAAGTAATGTTTTTGAGCATTTCTTTCATGTATTTTGACCAGAGATGAGTTCCGGGCCGACTTTTGCCGGCCCGGCCCGGGTCAACCTTCGATCGGCCCGGCCCGGCCCGTACAGTAATCGGGCCGGGCCGGGCTTTAGTTACAGTATTTTTTCCTCAAAATTTTAAAAAATTTTTTTAAAAATGAAAAATTTAAAAAAAATTTTCGCAAATCCCTCGGGCCCTCTAAAATTCTCTCCTTCACTTTTGTGTGCCCAATTCTTTGTATTTTCTCAAAATTTCAGTCAAATTTATTTATTTTTCTCAAAAATCATATGCTTCGGGCCCGTCGGGCCGGCCCGGGTCGACCGAGAATCGGCCCGACCCGGCCCGTACAGTAACCGAGCCGAAAAATATCGGCCCGGCCGGCCGGGCCCAACTCATCTCTGATTTTGACATAATTTTTCTGACCTATTTTACCTAGTTTGAAGTTTTCGAAACCAATTTTGGCAAATTTCACAAAAACTAAATATTCAACTAGTTTGTGATTTTTGCCATCTAAAAAGCTATTAATAAAAATTTTCATAATTTTGAGGTTGGAACCATCATTTGCGGGTTATTGGCCGAAGGAAATATGTCTGAAGGGGATCGAGTCAAATTTGGTCCAAATTCCCGGGGGGAATATTGCACAGCAACCATCGAAAGTATTCATCGGAATAAGCAGCCAGTGTTGAGGATTGTGGCCGGCGACAGTGCATCAATTGTTCTACGGGGTCCATCCAATGATTATTTGAATGCCACTTTACGGAGGGTGAGTTTCCCAACGGCAAAGATTTTTTTCCAAAAATGATTCCAAAGGGAAAATTTTAGTCAAAAGAGGCAAAAATATAAAAAAAAATGCCAAAAGAAGACATTTGGAGTTGGTAAATCTTTGCTTGGGGGAAGGAGTTGAAATGCCCATTGTACTGGTGGGGCCTGGGGCGGCCTTTGGAATTAGCCCAACCACTAAACTAAAGCGAAAAGTTTATCGTGCATAATTTCAAATTTTCCAAATGAATACCAACTTTGAATTTAGAAAATTTGGCTTCATTTTATATCCGTAATTAGTAGGATTTGATTAGTGAATTAATTAGTGTTGATTGGAAATTGATAAAAAATTTGTAACCAAAAAAGAGGCAAAATAGGTGAAAATCGGGCAGTTTTCTTTGTTTTTTGGCCTAAATTTTAGGCAAATTATAATTTGATTCACTCATTTTGATATTAAAATGCTCAGAAGAGATTAATCCAAAAAATATGTTTTTTTTAATAGTTAGAAAGATTGATGAGATATTGGCCAAAAAGTTGCAAAATTCGGGTGCCAACCTATACATTTTTTTTAGTTCATTTAATGATTTCTAAGGTACTTTCCTATTATTGGGGGGGAAAAACCATTATCGGGGGGGACTGGTCATTATTGGGGGGGAATTGATATTATCAGGGGGGAATGGTCAATATCGGGGGGGAATTGATATTATCGGGGGGGACAAGTAAAAGATCTATAATATATATATATAGGATTATCTTCATCATCATCTTCATCTTCATCATCTTCGTCATCATCTTCATCTTCGTCATCATCTTCATCTTCATCATCTTCATCATCATCTTCGTCATCATCTTCATCATCTTCATCTTCATCATCTTCATCACATCTTCATCACATCATCTTCATCATCTTCATCATCTTCATCATCTTCATCATCTTCATCATCTTCATCATCTTCATCTTCATCATCTTCATCACATCATCTTCATCATCTTCATCTTCATCATCTTCGTCATCATCTTCATCTTCATCATCTTCATCTTCATCATCTTCATCATCATCTTCGTCATCATCTTCATCATCTTCATCATCTTCATCATCTTCATCATCTTCATCATCTTCATCTTCATCATCTTCATCATCTTCATCTTCATCATCTTCATCATCTTCATCTTCATCATCTTCATCATCATCTTCATCATCATCTTCACCATCATCATCTTCATCATCATCTTCCTAATCATCCTATATATATTATAGATCTTGTCCCCCCCGATAATATCAATTCCCCCCCCGATATTGACCATTCCCCCCTGATAATATCAATTCCCCCCCAATAATGACCAGTCCCCCCCGATAATGGTTTTTCCCCCCCAATAATAGGAAAGTACCATTTCTAATTTTAATATTTTCACAGGGAATGGTGGTCATCAATGAATTCAGCGATGAAATGTTCTGTTGGAAATTCAAAGCACGCTTCTATTTATTGCAACATTTTGGTGAACTTTTCATTGGCTTCCAAGGAACAAGTTAGCAAAATCCTTTTACATTTGCCGAAAAATATTGAAAATGTCTAAAAATATTTAATTTATTCAATCAAAACTTAGGTTTACCTGATTCTAACTTATTTTTTGAACCATTTAACCAAAATAGGTTTAAACCGTTTAAAACCCTTTAATTTTGGCCAAACCATAACCTATAGCAATCGATGCCTTTTGAACATCTCTATTTTAATTGGGTATATGGTTTGTAAATATAGGACAAACCCTTCCTTAAACCATTTGAACTCTTTTTCTGTAAATTAAACATTTACTCCATTTTCCATAAATTTTTTCAAGTTTACATTGGCTCCCTGCGTCGAACCGTAACAATTGTGGATTTTGATGAGGCCTCAATCACCGAATGCAAATGGTACCGGGGAGTAACATTCAAATTTGTGCAACAACCGGAATATGTTCGCGTTGGAATGCCGCTGATTTTCCGAGAACGTACAACAAAAGCATATGGAATTATTGATGAAACCGTGTCACTTTAGAATATAAAGAAAGAAGTAAATAGTATAGAAATCATTATTGATTATAGAGAGAAATTTTTTAAGTTTTTTTTTATTAAATGCCAATTTTGTTTACATTGTACTTTTTCCATAACTATATTGGTTATATTATACCTGCTGATTTGTACACCAAATTACACTGCAATTATTTTTTTTAATAATCATCTGCTTTTATTTATAGTAAACACCTCAATTTATTCAATTAGTAGCCTCATTTTGTTTATTTATTCACTGTTCACTCCCAAAATTTGGTGCGGAAAATCATTATTTTGACGATAATCAAATATCTTATTGACCTCTTTAATAAATCAGGGACCGGTTTAGACCCTACAAATCTTATACCAATTTTGTAAATCTCATCGAGACGCATCAAATATCGGTGTCTAATTTATTAGAGGTCATGAGACATTTGATCCATTTTTACAATTTCGTCAAAATTAACGATTTTCTGCACCATGGATTTACCGAAACATGCTCCCAAATCCCTATACCGAGAACCTGAATGCCAAAATCCCTACACCCAAAGTAACTATACACACAAATCACCTACCCAACCTAAATTTCTACAGAGAAATTTTTAAAGTTGTTTGACTCCCCGCTCCCAAACATTTCAGTTTTCACAAAGTTAGCTCCTCTCCTTATCCTTACCTTTTCTCTTTTCTCTGTAGAGATTTTTGGTTACATCCCCTACATTTATACATCAATAGTTTTACTTAATTAGTTGTTAGCCAAATGCCTTATTTAAAAAAGTGATGTATAAAAGTGTACATGTAAATTAATCAAAATTTTAAATTTCTTTTTTTATTGATTAATATTAATACCTATTTTAGTATTTCAAAAATGATGTATAAAAAGTGTACATGTAAATTAATCAAATTTTTAAATTTCATTTTTTATTGATTAATATTAATACCTATTTTAGTATTTCTCATATTCACATATTAATCAATCAAATAGATGATCGCTGCTTCTGCTACTGCTTTGGATAATTCGATTTGCCGTTACGAAGAAAATGGACAAGAAAAGAATGCATCGAGAACAGCAGAGAATGAAAAGGTTTATTTTTATAATTGAATTAAATAAAATCAAAAAGAAATAACAAATCCTTCGGTACGAGACATTTCAATCTCCAATCCTAAGCGATTTAACGAGCCATAGTTAAGCGGCTAATTAACAAATTTGGCTGGTATAAATTGCATTTATTAGCCTTAAGTATTGGTTTTTCAATGGTATATATTGTGTACATTCGAAACTAAAAAAGTACCGACCAAGTAACCAAAGGCCACTTTCGTCGAACCAAGTTTATGACCAAAATATAAAAACAAGCAAAAATTTATGTTTTTTAACCATAATTTTCCAAATTTATTATTTTCCAATGTTCAATATATCATCGAATAGCAAAAAGATGGGACTATAAATTCGTTTTCGATTATTCTCTATTATTTGTGTTAAAGATTTATCAGATAAGTGAGATTTATAGCTGTTACGGATTATAAAGAAGTATTTTACCAAAAAATTTTAGTACTTATCGGCTATCCGCCAGCAGATGGTTTTGTATGGTCATTCTTATGGGCAGTGCTGTGCCAGGCTCCTTCTCTGGAGCTGCAACTGGAGCGAAAAAAATTTAGGGTTGGAGTCCGGAGCCGGGGCTATAAAACTCGAAAGGCACAGCACCAAAGGCGTAGCCAGAATTTTTTTTCGGGAGGGGCTAACAGGGGAAAAATTTTTTTGGGGTACAAAAAATCAGAAATTGCGAGCGCCGATAGGCGCGAGCGAAATTTTTACTAATTTTTAGACCTAAAGGCTGAAAATTTTGAAAAAATTGTATGAATTTAGACAAAAATTAACATTTGCGAGCGCCGATAGGCGCGAGCGCGAAATTTTTTTGATATTTAGTATAATCTTTAAAGAAAAATTGCCAATTTTTCCCCTTTCTTTGGATTTCGGGAGGGGCTATAGCCCCCCCAGCCCCCCCCCCCTGGCTACGCCCTTGCACAGCACTGCTTATAAGTGATTAGGATTAGAGTTACGGTTAAGTCAGATGACCCTAACCTGTACCGGATGACCCATGGGAATATTACGTTAATTTTCCCCAGTTAATCCAAAAAAATCTGCGAGCGGAGAACCGAAAAGTACCAAAATTTTTCTTACAAATTATGGTTCCAATTTTTCCATTTTCTAAAGGAATGGATGCTGCTCACCTTCGATCCGATAGCATTGAAATACATAAATCGCCGCGTTGATCCATCCATTCAACGGAAATACACCAAACTTGGTGAAAACTACAATATGTGCTTCAAATTGGTCAAAAGTGATTCAAAACTGGTCCGGTCAATTCTGTTCGCTTATGGATTTTTGCATTGTTCGGCAAAGAACCCGAATTGCAATTTACTCTGGACAAACACACATTTATCCACCACAACAATGCGACAGCTGCGTCCATGGCAGAGGATGAACCACTTCCCGCGCAGTTGGATGATCACTGTGAGTAATGAGGGCAATTTCCATAGTAATCTCAAGGTTTTTGGTTTATAATAAATAAGTTATATATTTAGTGGACATTTCAAATTGACAATATATCATTTCATTTTAGAGAGCAAAAAATGGCGAATAAAATGAAATATTGATCGGCCAAATTGATAGATATTGCAAAAATCTAATTTTAAATTACTTATTTCTAATTAAATGTTCAAGTTTTTTAATGTTTTTATCATTTTGGCCAATCAATATTCCATTTTATTCTACATTTTCTGATCTATCCTTAAAATTTAAATGAGAGGAATTTTACAGTTTAGATCCTAATCTAACTCTTTTAGGTCGAAAATTCGTGAAATTTAGACCTAAAATCCTAGCCCAACCCTCTGAGTGAGAGTGAATTAAAAATTGCCATAACTTTTTTTTGAGTATTATACGAAACCAAAGAGAGATTCATCATAGATTATTAAGCTAATACGTCTGAATAAAAATTCCAAAGTTTTTGACCCAAACGGTGACGGAGTCCTTTTACTTTGAGATTTTGTGGACCTAAACTGTGTGAATCCCCGAAAAGAAATTTTTTCCACCATATAAAAAGGCATGTACCAAAAACCTTGAGATTATATTAGCTAGTTGGATTAGCATATAATTTTATTTCATCTTTTCCAGAGAAAAGATGTGCTCTACGAAAATGTGGGAAGGGCAGCAATCCAGTATGGATACGACTGGTTCAATTTTGTGAGTTTTAAACTTCAAATGACATTTAAGTGTTGGTTTTTTGCAGATTCCCGACTTCTTTTGTACGCCATTAAGTGAAGAATCCAAACAAAAATTGCATAAATGCCTTTTGAAAATTGAATGCAGCGATGGCAGTGCATCCCCATTCATTGTTAAACCCGTTGATGGCTCTTTTGGCCGAGGCATTTTCTTCTTGGAAAAAGCGGAACAAGTAATTCAATTTAATTCAATACATTTAATTTTCCAAAAAACATTGAAAATGTCTAAAATAATTATAATGGTTTAATGGTTTGCCCAACATTCACAAACCATATACCAAATTGGATAGAGCTGGTCAAGACGCATCGAATGATATAAAATTTGGTCATGGTTTAATCAAAATTAAAGGGTATTAAATGGTTTAAACACAATCTGGTTTTTGGTTCAAAACCATGAGTTATAATTGGTTAAACCTAATAAGCCCCTAAGCCGGTTTAAAATCACTAAATCGGTTTAAACCACTAAACTAGTTTAAACCACCTAACTGGTTTAAACCACTGAATCGGTTTAAATCAACAAACAAATTTAAAACTAAACCTTTAAGCCACTAAACTAGTTTAAAAAACCGCTAAACCGGTTTAATCTTTTCGGTGTGATTTCGGAGTTTTTTTTTCGCCAAATTAAATATTTTACCCTAAATACAAATTCCAACTTATAAATTACTGATTTTTGTATAATTTGCAGATTTCATTGCTTGACACTGACAATGAACAACAACAAAATGATCGAAAATTGCTGATTTCCTGCTACATTTCAAGGCCATATTTGATCAACCAACTCAAATGGGATTTGAGAATTTACGTTCTGGTCTCTTCTTTCTATCCATTGATTGCCTACGTTTACAAGTAAATATTTTTTAAATTAAAAAGTCCAAGGTTTTTAGCCGAAATTTTGATCTTTTTCTCAAAATTTTTTATCTATTTATTTCGAAAAGTATTTTCTGGTAATATTTTTGTTGGGGGTTGAGGCCACATTTTTGAAAAAAAATTTTGAATTTAGTTTTGCTTTAATATTTAGAAACATAATTTTATTTTGCAAAAATCGAAAAAATTCTAATTTTTTTTCGGGAAATTTTCCAAATCAAGTTTCAAGACCTCAAAATAGATAATTTTTGGTTTTTTTATTGCATTTTTACAGGGGAATTTTCCTCAAAAATGACAAAATAAGTCAAAAAATTAAATTTGGTCTTGGTCTCTAATTATAATTTATGGAGAAGGAAAATTCAAATTTGGACTCCGAAATTTAAAAAAAAAACGAATTAATTTATTTTTCACTTTTTCAGTTTAACTTATAAATTTTTTCCATCCTGAATTACTCTAAAAAGCAAATTTTTGAAATATTTTAGACTTTTATGTTTATGTAAAATATTAAATTCTTAAACTCAATTATGTATTTAATATCCATTCAGTGAGGGTTTGGCTCGATTCGCCGTTCACGAATACAAGGATGGGAATGCGAATTTGGCGGATGTGAATCAGCATTTGACCAATTATTCATTGAATAAATCCAGCCAAGAATTTGTGCGGAACACCGATTGTACCCATGAAAATGAAGGCCACAAATGGACGCTGGGCGCATTGTTGAGGGAATTGGAAACGGTGGACGGCGTCGACACTGGACTTTTGATGGTCCGAATTGAGGATGTTCTCATCAAAACATTGCTTTCGGTACAGCCAAAAGTGGCGGCAATGTGCCGAAAATGTAAGAATTAATACAAAATTAAGGTTGAAACAAATCGCTTACCGAATTTATCCTACTAATAGTAGCCACGGGTGGATCTATCAACTATTTTCTAGAGAACTTGTAAATGAGACTATTTTTTAAAGAGAAGACAGGAAAGGAACCAAAAGAATATTTTTTGACTTTTTTAATAAGAGCATAGGAAATGTACGATATCAAAACTTCAAAGGTTTTTTGGGCATATCTTTTACATATTTTGGCCAATCTAAGTCGACAATATGGTCATTTTAGAGAGAGACACAACCAAATGAAATATTGATTACTATAAATATGCAAAAATATTTATAAATTTGGCCAATCAATATTTTTTTTTGATTTAATTACAATCTAATATTGAACAATAAGTTATGGTTCAAAAACTGAGAAGAACGATTTTTATAAAATTGTTCCTTGAATTTCTATGCATTTTTATAATTTAGTAAATTTTCAGTGAATTTACATCCAAAATGCTGCTTTGAACTTTTCGGTTTTGACATTTTGATTGATGAAGATTTGAAACCATGGCTGCTTGAAGTGAACCTTTCGCCCAGTCTAACATGGTAATAAAATCAATAAAATTTTTAATTTAACATTAAATTAAAATAATATTCAATCCGAAAATTTGGACATTTTTTTGAACTCTGAAAATTTAAATTATTAATAACTATTAAATCGGCGTTATCCAACTAATTTTTTTTATTTTCCAACTTTTTATAAATTGATTTCATTTTAATCTGACTAGAATTTACCCAAAAGCCTTCTTTTCCTAAAAATTGGCATTTTTGAGGTCTTATAGATTATAATTTGGACATTTGAAAGTATAAAGTATTATAAAAAATAAGTAAAAAATACGTCCAATTTAGCCAAGTTTTATGGCCCTAAAATTTATTGATTTTTTAATCACAAAATTTAAGCAATTTCAATAATTTTTTTAGTAATAATTAATTATAATTATAATCCAAATTAAAAAAATTCAATTTAAGCGATTCCCCATTGGATTCCCTGTTGAAAAGCCATCTTTATTGTAATGTGCTGAACATTGCGCAAATCCCATTGGTTTGCGATAAAAATGGCCAAAATCAATGCTATTGGGAAATGGAAGAAGAAACAACAAATGGAAATGAGGATGAACAGGAGACAAGGGGAAATGATGAAATACAAAGCCAAAATTCGGTAGGAAAATATAAATTAAAAGAACTTTTGTTAAGCTCATATGTGCCAATTTTAATTAAATTTTTCCCAGGTGTAATTATAATTAATAATAACTGGAAACTGGATTTATATTGAACCATAAATCTTGAAATATTGATTAAAAATTTTTTTAAAAACTTTATTTAAAATTCCAACAAATGTATTTCCATATTGTTACATTTCGAAGTGTTTTAATTCAGAAAATTTAAAATTCATTTTCAAAAAATATTTTTTAATATAACTCAATAAATTTTTCAAAAAATTTCTCAAAAATTTTAAAAATTCCATATTTTTAAAAAATGTAAAAAATTTGGAAAATTCTTTAAAAAAAAACCCTCAAAATATTGACAAAAATAACCAAAAATGTCCAAAAAAAATGCTGAAATATTGATAAAAATGTTGACATGAAACTTCATGATACCATTGATGATGACGATAGGTCCCATTTTGTAAATTAGCATTGACACTCTTAGCAAAATGTTCAAATATATGACCGATACAAATAAGGTCAAATTCTTATATAGCTGACTTACCCAAGAAAAACATTAGTATTTTTGGCACATTAATAATTCCCAATGAAAAATGGTTGAAAAAAATTTAAAAAAATTTTTAGAATGAATCACAACAAACAACCCAAAATGCAATCAGCAGCATTTCTTCATCATCTTTGCATAGCAATGCAAATTTACATAGTGAAAATGGCAGCGATGAATGCTCATCAATGAATGAGGGAAGACCACTGGCGGCCAAACAACGGAGATTATCACCGCCGCTGCCAGCAGTTTTTGGTGGAAAAGTGCGCAAAATGCAGGCCAAATTCACACAAAAAGTATGTAAAAATTAGGGTCAATGGTCAACCCAAAAATCTCTGCACATCCAAACTCCCTAATTAAAATCTATACAAAAAATTTTATTAAGGCAAGGGCTGTGTTTTGTGGTAGAAACGGAAAAAGAGGGGAAAATTCTTTGAAAAATGTAATTCACTGCAGCTATTTTGGATATAGGGATAGGGACTTTTACGCAATAGAGATTTTGGATTAAAACTATCGTTTTAGATTTATCCCCCTCCTTTTTAATTTTTCATTTTGTATTTAGGGGTTTTTGAGATCAGAGAATCCGAATATTGCCTAGGTTTTGAATTCTGATTCTGACTACTCTTCTAAAATGGTTTAAAACCGATTTTATCCGAAATTATCACTGGGTAAGATGGACATTTTTGTGCACTTGGTAAGTTTTAGCACATTTTAGCATTTCGTATAAAAAATTTGAAAATATTTTTTAACACCAAAAGTATTTTTTTACCACCAAACAGTTTTTGACAAATTATATACCAATCGATGCGTCTCGATGAGATATACAATTTGGTATAAAGATTGAAGGGTCTAAAAACGATTTATAATTTATTAGAAGTCAAAATTTGGTGGTAAAAATAATTTTGATGTTAAAAATATAGTAACCTAAAAATTATTGTCAAAAAGGGGGCGGTGGCAGGATACGAACGACAGTTTTACTGATTTCGGATATGAGGATTTAAGAGATGTAGAGATTCAGTGTATACAGATTTCTATGTGTAGGGATTTTGGGTGACCAAATTATAAAAAAATTATTGTCATGTTTATTGATGTTTACTAATTTTTTGCAGATCACCTATTCGGCGGATCGGATTACACCTCGATATTTGGAACGAGTCAAATTACTGCATGAAAAATTGAAATCTGAAGAAAATCGACGAGACAATTTCACGCGGATTTTTCCTCGAAAAACTACTTGGGATATGTACAGGTGCGTTCATAATACATAATTGCATTCATTTGAGGATTGATTACCTTAAAACCTATATTTTAATTAACTATGCGGAATTATTTTTCAACCCCTCAAAAATTTTGAAAATTTAGTGTGTCTAACTCCTTAATTTATTGACATTTTTTAACAAATTAATTTTAATGGAATTTATAGACCTTTATGGAACTAAAAAATGCAATAATTTTTTTTTAAAAAGTTAATCCTACGGAGCAATGAGTCCTCAGAGTCGAGACTATGAATTATTAGAGGGTGGGGAAAGGGAATTAAAGAGGTTTTACGGTTTTATAAGAAAATTTTGGGTAATGGGACAATGCCAAAATTTGCCAAATGTGTGACCTTTCCCACAAAATGGTAAATGTAGGCATTGCGGACTTACCAAAAATTTACATAAATTGCATTTGGCAATTTAGGGGGTAACATTCAGGTTTAGCATATTCACAAATTAAGCCAAAATAAAAGTTTTAATAAATTAAAATAATTTTTTTAAATAACGAAATTTTGTTATAACTATAAAATTCTTTTTCTTTTTTTTTAATAATTCTTTACATCTACAGGCTTATCCTAGAAGACAGCGGCCAAGAGCGATGGGATGAGGCGCTGCACAGCCGAATGATGACAACAAATGCAGAAAAGGAAAAACAACAAGAATTGGCCATTCGCGATATTCGGCTTGCACATGAACAATTAATGGATGCGAAAAATGTAAAGCTTTACTTAATTCTATAATGAATCATAAATTTGCCCATAAAATCATTGAATTTGCCCAGAATTTTTGGGTCAAAAAATAAAACTTGAGTTTGAGATCTTAAAATCATTTTTTTTATCTTTTAATCGTTCTGAATTACCTTACTGGGGAAGCGGTATACCATTCAAAAGCACTAACTATTTTTCTATAAAAATATTTTAGAAAAGCAGCTTTTCTTCAAAAAGATTTTTTTAAGTTTAATTTAATAAAATTTATAAAAGTAAATAAGTCACTTTGGTCTATCCAATGGTATATCGCTTTAATATTGCCTCAAAATGCTGATTTTTCGACACCAAAACAATATAATTAATTTCAATAATTATTCTGAAACTAAAAATTAATTTTTTTCTTTTTTCAACAAAGTTCAAACACCGAAAACAATTGGATCCAATAGTCAAGGATTATGTCTTGGCCGAAGCATTGCAAAGTGCAGAATCTTATAAGCGAAAAATGTACCCAGGAGATCTGAAACCATATCCATGTGAATATAAAAATATTTTAAAAATGGGAAATATTTAATTTTGGGGAAACCACTGAAAATGTCAAAAAAAAAACACTGAAAATGCCAAAAAACCATTGAAAATGTTAAAAAGGTTAAACCGGTTTAGTGGTTTATTCCATACTCAAACCAATATAGTCAATCAATAGATTTTGTCAAGACACATCATTTGATAATGATTTTTCAACGGTGTAACCAATTTTAATATGGCTTTGAACCAAAAATCAAAATTGGTTTTTGAACCGTTTAAAACCCATTTAATTTTGACCAAACCATTATCAAATTATATACCATTCAATGCATCTTGACTAGCTTTATCCAATTGAGTATTGGTTTGGAGAATAAATCCTCCTTAAACCATTTTAATTATTTAGTATGTATTCTTTTTTCGGTAATTTTCAGAATTTTTTTTTCACCAAAATATCATTCCAATAAAAAACTCCAATTAAAATCTCATCATTTTTAAGCGGCACTGCCAAAAATACGGCCAAATGCGAGGAGAAGAACGCGAAGTCAATGTGTGGCGGAAGAAGTGCGAAAGAAAAAGTTGGAGCAACGAAAAGCAGCAATGGAAGGAGGAGGAGAGGATGAGAAAAACACGGCACTAACAAATGGCCCATTGGCCGAAATGAATTTGAATAATATCGTGGAGAGGTCATCGTCCGACAAGGATAAATTAATGCAAACGGAGGAATATTGTTGAATGAATTTTGAGGACCAAACGAATAATACGCATTAACATTTTTAATTTCACATTTATTTTCATCATTTTGTTTTATTTTATTATTTTTTCTTGCATTGCATATGGATAAATCAATGTTGTTCAAATTATATATTAAAGTGAATATAGCCTCCATAAAGAGCGAGAAAATTGATTAGGATGCAAAAATAAATGGAAATGAAAATATTTTCGGATATATTATATAAGAGTCGTGTGGTTCTAGTGCAGTTTGTGCGTCCAAAGGCCCTTTATGCGTCCAATGGCGCTTTATACGTCCAATCAAACAATTTTGCGTCCAATGAAATGTTTGAGCGTCCAATCACTAATTTTTTAAACTAGTCTAGCTTAACCTAGCCTAAATCGGCCGTAAAACATAGACCAGATAGGCTTAATTCCTATGTCCGAATCTTGAGACTTAATTTTACAAGTTAGTCAAATTTGTTACTTGTACGTAAGATTTAGGTTAAGACTAGGTTTCAGGGCTAGGAGCATGGCTAATTTAATAATTTTTATAATGGATTTAGACTAAGCTAGGCTAATTTTAAGGATTTGTCAGGATTTAGGCTTCAAGGATGGATAGTTAGAATTGAATTAGATGTTCACTATTAGATTTATCGAAATACAATTTTAAATTTTTATGATTGGATGCTTAAACATTTCATTGGACGCAAAATTATTTGATTGGACGTATAATGCGCCATTGGACGCATAAAGGGCCTTTGGACGCACAAACTGCACTAGAACCAGTCGTGTTTCAGATATGTCGCCAGTAGTAAAGGTATTGAATTTGTCCACCGTAATCCCCCATTGGATAGGAAAGTACCGTATTTAAGCTCAAAGGTATTCGCTTGGTTTTTTAAAAGTGCGGGAAAATGGCAGCGGATACCTTTAGGCTTACTTGGACTGTCTGTCATATAGTCTCTCGCTGACTGTGAGTGTCTAACCTATTGCTTGCTTTTGGGACCATTTGTCATTTTCGGGAATAATAAAAAGGATGAGAATTTAAAATTGAAAGCGCACGCAAGCACGAAAACAGTAAGACGGAAAAAATGGTAAAAATCCCGAAAATAATTTTATCAACAAAAATTATAGATGGATGTTGAAAGAAAATGGATTGATAAAATAATGTTTTTTTAAGCCATTGTCAAATAATTTTTTAAATGTTCAAAAAATGGAATATGGGATGGCTGATTATAACAAATCAGTGTGATTAAGATTTTAATAAAAAATTTTCAAAAGAAAGGAATTTGGATGGCAGTTACTAAGAAATTATTATCATTAAATTTTTAATGATAAATGTTCAAAGGAATCGAATATAGAATGCATTGTTGTGGTTATTCGATGAAGATAAATTGGTAATGGGAATAGGCGTCATGAAATTAAACTGAAAAAATTGATGGCAAGGATATTGGATGAATTATTGTATAATAATAAAAGGCATAATTTATTTTTCCAATTTTCCATCCAGTCGTGAAAAACTAAATTCATTCTTCTGCCTCTTGTTCAATTCCTTTTATTTGCTTTCGGACCGTTACATTTTCTTGCTGCTCCCTCATTTTTTTTCGTTGTCTATGCGCAACGAATGCCTCGATTTTACGTTGATTAGCAGTAAAAATTTCCTTCATCTCCGTTGTTGCGCATGAGGAGGCTATTTCATTGTGATTTTGCAACCAATTTTTAAACTTTTCTCCAGCTCTTTTGCCACGTTTTCGTTTATATTTTTTTGTTGCTGCTGCTGATGTGGTGGCTTCGGCTCCTAATTCAAGTTCTTCATTTCCATTTTCTTCAATTTCTGGATTTTCTTCTTCACCTTCATCATCATTGTTTTCTAACATGTTTTCTACCAAAAAAATCGGGGCCAATGGATTTTCTTCAATTTCATTAATCTCCTCTTCTTTTTCTTCAACCAAAGATTCATAATACGCTGCCAATGTATCTTTGTCAATATTGGCCTCATTAACATAGGTGGCACCCGGCGGAATATTTTCATGAAATTGGATATCACAATTTTCCCAGAGCATTACGTAAAAGGTTTCTTTTACATGGCAATGCTTGCAGGTCCAATAAAAAGGACCTATAAATTAATCCTTATTTTTAAAAAATAATTTTTTTTACCGGAATGGATTGGAGTTTGTGGGTCTAAAGACCCGTCGGATTCGTCGTATCCAATTAAATAAAGTTCCAGATTTTCGGTTATCAATTTCCTTACGCAATCTGGTTCATGGCGTCCATTTGTTTGTTCACACTTCTTAATCTTGTCATGATTCTTAGCATTTTCCAATTGCCTTTTAATGGCTAAGCACTTGTTGCAACTGCCACAGGAACATTTCTTCATCCTGTGGATCCTTTTTAAACGCTCAAGGCATTTGAAACAGATATTGCATTTGCATTGTGGCCTTCTTTTCCGTTGTACAGGTGCCGGATCCATTCTTTCTGGTTTTTCCTGTAAATTTATGATTTCTTATTAATTTTATTCCAAAAGGCTGAATCAGCCTTATCCATCATATAATTTCCATTCATACTATCATCAATTTATGACAATTCGATACGATTTGATTCAAGAAATAATTATGGACAGATTAATTTTTAGCTCTTCCATTAAATCGATAAAAATAAAATTGAATTTCTATAAACAAAAATAAATAAAAAACGAATCGATAGATTCGTCGACATATTTGATTCAAGCAATAATTTGGCTAAATTAATTTATTTTAAACAGTTCCTAGGAAAAAATGAACAACGAATCGATAGAGCCATAAATTAACGACAAAGGAGAATTATAAGATTTTAAAGAGAATGTTAAGAAATTCAAAAATTTTGCCCAATCAATTTTTTCATCGCTTAAAATAATTCTTCAAGAATTTTTATCAATCTAATTGTATTGGCATATTTCGCATAATTTTCACTTTAAACATTCAAATCGATTTTTTTGTATTAAGGCATGGTAAAATAGAATAAAAATTGTGCAAATGAATTGAGAGTTTATTTAGCTAGAATTAAAAATTTTTGTTCAAGAAAGAACTAGTCGAAATTGGTTAAATCCAAAAAGTAGGCAATATGTTGAATCTGAAATATTTTGCGAAATACGTCAAGATAATCGAATGATTTTATTTTCAAATTGAAGAAGATTTTCGGCTATGTTAAGTATCCAATACCTTTTTTCGCATTGACCGTCTTAAATTTTGGCCTTCTTCAATGGATGAATGATTTTGCCGCTCATTTGGATTGTAACGATTATGCTGTTCCTAAAAATTTCAAATTTTCTTAATCCAATATAATTTTAAATGCTCAGCCAAACAGTATAAAATTAATATTTTTTACAAGTCAATATTTTTCGTTTGGATATTTTAAAAAATGATAATTCATCAAATACTGAATTAAATTGATATTTTTCTCATCAAATTAAAGATCAAATGTTTATTAACTCATAAATACATTTTCTTAATTACTAATTTTCCAAAAAACATCCAAAATTTAGCTAATGCATACTGAAACATGTATCTTAAAACCATTTAAAATAATTCATCATTGCTTGAACCCATGTTTTTCTAACAAATTAAAGAACAAATTACACGTTATTTAACGATATTAATTATATTTAATTCGGTAAAGAACTGCTGAAAATATGCCAAAAAACACACACACACAATACGTTAATTCATTAATCCATATTCATGATTTTTCTATATATAATATCTTTGAAAAAAATTGATAAAATATGAACCTTTTTGACAAAATTAGATAGCCAATAATCTGATCTTTAAATTGAAACAAAAACATCGAATTTGATTCAAACCTTGATGAATTATTTAAGATGGAAAAGATAGGAGTAAATTAATTTCTAAATGATAAAATAATATTCAAAAATACATTTTTGCATGCATTCTTTTTCTTGCCATTTCGATCGGCCATCTCCTGAAAAAAATACAATTAAATTTATTGAAATAACAATAAGTTAAGAAATTGCCAATTTAAAATATTTATTTTATAACCATTTTAAATAATTCATCAATGATTGAACCCAATGATTTTCTAACAAATTAAAGAACAGATTAAACTTTATTTATTTATTGATACTAAATATATTTACATCGGATAACAAAAATATCAAATTTGGTTCAATCCTAAATGATTATTGTATCGGATCCAAAACATAAATTCAAAATCTGCTCTCTATTATGATAAAAAATCATTGGCTTCATCTTTTAGGATATGCCCAACTTCACATCGGTCTTATTTGACATTTTCAATATAACTCGTCAGCATTGAAACAGATTTTGATAAATATTTATTTTAATAAAAGAATGGATTACCGGCTATCCAATGATATAAATATATGCAAAAACTGATAAAGTAAAACCTAAAAATCCGACATTCTAGTGGAGAACATTTTAAAAGACTTTTTGACATTAAATCTGAATCAATAAAAATGATATTAATTTAATTGGATAGCCATCAATCTCCTCATAATTTGATAGGAAATCAAATCAAATTTGTTTAAACCCTAAATGAATTATTTAGTTAAGGACAAATGAACCGATGTTAATTGGGCTATTTTGAATCGACGACAAATTTTGTGGTCATTTAAAATAAATGGCCAAGAAATGAACCAATCTTAACGTTTTTGTAATTAAATTCAAAAATAGGCTATTAGTTATTGAATAATATTAAATTTATCAAAATTGGTTCAAAACAATAAATGCCCGTTTTGTCAATGATAAAATAAAAATACATTTTCTCCAGCCATTGCAGCATTCGCCCTTGGCTTCATAATACGGCCACCATTCACTTTTGGCTTCACATCACGGGCACTATTCGGTTTTACCTGCAAAATATTATAAAAATAAGGAAACAATTTTGCAAACAAATTTCCAATATGTTACTAGCGTACTTTTAAATAATCCATCAAAGTTTGAAATAAAATTTCGCTAATCCCATAATATGTCATTTTCATCATCTTTTATGTATAATTTTACAATTTAAATAAAATTAACATTATAAAATAGCCAACTGTCTACTCACTCATTTTGATAATAAAAGCATCGATTTTATAATGGCAAATTGTTTTATATATATATATTTAAAAAATACTTTTGGTTTATTCAGTTCGATGGATGGGCATTTTTTCACAGGCCAACGCCTTAACTTTCCAAATCTTCCAGACATGCCAAATTGTTGTTATGGTCAATGAAAATGATAAACAACTACCAATTATGGCAAAATTGAAAAATAAAATGATTCAAATATCCTCTGAAAAATGGCTTATAATTTTTTGAGAATTTATCATTGAAATAATGAAAATTGTGTAATATTATTTTCAGAGTCAAAAATTCGGAAATAGGCAAGATATGGTTCTTTAATAAAATATTACTTTGATTAAAACGGTTCATAACTTTAAAAGTTATGATGCGTCAAACTTTCTCGCACCCCGTAGATTGTATTCGTCAATAATGGAGGGAATGAAAACGTCCTATATTCACCTCTATTCAATATCTCCCTCTTCCCAATCCATATTCCCCCTTCCTCCATAGGGCATAGAACTTCTCTACCAATTCTATTATATGCACCACTGTGTTTTCTCCTTAATGGAGAAATAGAGAAACGCTCTCTAATAGTGAGAAAACATAGTGGCGCATAAAAAGAGTAAGTAGTTCTATGCCTTCCTCTCTTCGTCTACCAGTGGGCTGTGGTCAATGGGCTGCTTTTCATAAAGCATTTGCAGGCTGCTGCTAGTCAAAGAGAGGCCAAATCCCTTCTTCCATAGCCCCCACTTTCTCATCGAGGGAGAGTGAAGGCACCAGCGCGCCTTTTGGCTGCGCCCTCCATTATATGGAGAGTTTTTGGTGCCTGCGCGCCTTTTGGCTGCGCCCCCTCGTTGAGAGAGTGTGGGGAGGATGGTTGTTTGGGATTTGGAGGAGGAAGGTTGTGGTTGGGAGGAGTAGGTATTGGTTGGTGAGGGACATTTCGGTCCTCCCAATTAGTTTGGGGCATTATTTTGGCCATGGTTTGAAGAGTAGTTTGGGCCATTATTTTGGCCATGGTTTGAAGAGGATTTTTGCTAAATTGGAGGGCTATATCTTTGGAAAGCCAATTAGTCGCAATTTGGTCAATTAAATTATTATATTGTAATAAATTCACATGTATTTGAATGTAATGTATATATTGACTTTGGGAAAAAGCCTACTAATTTTAAAAATGTTAAATATTTCAAAATGGAATCGTTTTTTAAATATATTTGACTATAAATATTTGAATTTAGAACCAATTCAACAAACTTTTTTATTATTCAAAAACTATTTGAGATGCCAAAAACTATAAGCAAGAAAAAAAATCAATCAAAAATTATGTATGCGTTTTTTCTACGGCGAATCTCTTTTTTATTTCTTCTTCCAAATTGGCCAAAATATCCATCGCCAAATTCATTCGATAATTCCTCCATTGATTCAAGAAAGGATGATTTCGTCACTCTGCTCATTACTACGTTCGATGGTTGGCTTACCACCTGAAAAAATAAAATGATAAAAAGAAATAAAAAGAAATAAAATACGTTTGGCCCGGAGAGGTGCATTTGGGGGCCCGGTTGGCTTCTTCTTGGCTGTCTGCGGAGTGCTTAATGCTGATTTTGATGATGATGATGGGATTAATCCAGCCATTACTGATGTTGAAGGCCCAGTCGATATTGGCATTGTCGTTGTTGTATGAGTTGGCGGCGCCGATCCTGTCGGTGGAAGTCGAGTGTTTGGCATTGTTGCAGGCTGAATGGAAAGAAAAATATAAGTAAATTTAGAAAATGAAACAAACAAAGCGCGGAACATATGCGAGATGAGCATTTCCAAGCACGCTCACTACCATAGATTCGGTAATACTGCCGATGAAGGAACCAAGCTGTTTCACAGCCAAGTAGCTCGTCTCATTAAGTTGGCGCAGAAGAGTTGAATTGGACGAGTTTTGTAGTTGTAAAATTGCCGGTGTACCCACTGATTGGAGTTGATTAACCACTTCCAAATTGTAGCCCATCGCGCCTTTCATTTGTTCAGCCTAAATTTGACGAGAATAATATATTTTTATTTAAAAATAAAAGCCCCATTCTTTTTAAAAGAGAATTCCAATACTAGTTTTTAAAATTATTTCAAACTTTTTAATTATTATTTATCTACCAAAATTGCCCCAGATTGAATTGGCGGTCCTTGTTGAATAGTTTGTCCTCCTTGAATATTTGTTTTTGATGGCTGTGTTGTTGGAACCACTGGCGGTGTGAATTTGGTTGTCAAAACGTTCAATTCCTTCAATTTCAAAATGGCCTGCTCATTATTTGATTTCAAATCTTTCAGCTTTTTCTCGAATTCTTCATTGATTTTGTCGAATGTTGTTATTTTTGATTCAATTCCTGTTATTGCTTGTAGAACCTTCATACTCTAAATATATAAGTTAAAATTATTAAATGAATTTTTATAATAATGATTAAGATTTTCAATAGCTATATATGATAAAGTAAAACCAACGATTTCATTCAAATGCTCCTCCACTTTTCCATCCAATTTTTCAGCCAAAATGGCGAATTTGAGCTCAATGTCCATTTCTTCTTCTTCCATTTCCTCTTCCATTTGTATGGCTGGTTCGGTTCTCTCCTCCTCCCCCTCTTCAGCCCCTTGTTGGTTTGGTTGCTCTTCTTCTTGACCTTGATCTTGACCTTGACCAATGTTGGCGATCATATTTCCCATCTCAGTCAATGGGTCACTCATTTTATTATTAAAGGATTGGTGAGATTGAGAATTGAAGATAATGAAAACTCTCTAAAAAATAAAATATCAGCATAATAAATGTTTAGGAAAAGAGAAATGTTTTTTTGGAAAAAGGCGGAATTAAATGTTTGGAGATAGGCAAAATTAAATGTTTTTTATGCGAAACGGCAAAATGTTGGGAAACAGATTGAATTTAATGTTAGGAAATGGCCACAAAATGAAAGTGAATTCCATTTATAATATTTATGTAATTTTGAGGAAGCCTAAACGATCTGGCTCCTCCTCCTTTACCGTATGGCTACAGGTACATCCAATCAAAGCCATTAGCGCTGCAAAATGTGTTTATGAATCGATTCCCTCAAAAAGCAATTAACACCCAAAAAACCAAAAAGGAACAAAAGGGAAGACCATCCGCAAAGAAAGGAAAGGGCGGAAATAGCAACATTATTACACTAAGCGAGTGAATCTGGAGGGACCATCCCACGAAAAGTGTTGATCCCTAAGTCATTAAGCAAGAACATGGGGGGAAACATTGACTGGGTTCCTCTTTTACCGTAGTAAAATGAGTCAATCCGCTTCCTCAAAAAAGCCATTAAGGAGGATAGCGGCCGTTAATGATCTCCCCTCTAACTTAATGGTCCCTATCCCAACCGCGAAAACAAGGGTCGGCCCGGAGAGCCAAAAAAAAGGAAGGGAATGGACCGGAATAAGCGCTATTACCCATTAGTTTAATGTTGCTAAATCTAGCCCAATGGATGAACGGGTGAAAAAATTTTTTGGGGTGGGTGGAAAAATCGAGGAATTGAATTGGAATTTGAGGGATCTGCAAATTTGAAGGGACCAAATTATGGAAAATAAAATTGTTTATATTTAATTTGGAAATTTTATTTAAAGTAAATTAAATGTATTTAAATAAAATAATATAAGAAAGTAAAAAAAAATAAAATGATTAAAATAATATAAAAAGTGAATTGATTTAATCTTGTTGTAATTCCTCATCCTCTTCGCGCCAAACTTCATCCGCATCTAAAAACTCTTCGAGATCGCAAATCAGAAATTCTTCGGCTGGTGTATCAGTTGGCCAAGGCCCAAATGTTTCATTGTGTGTCCAATATTCAGCCTCCCACGGGTTGAGTGTTGCCTTGATGTAAAATGGACCGGAATTTCGCATGGATATTATCATCTCTCGAATAGGATAAAGCCATTCCGTTCCTCGGATTGATAGAATTTCGCATGAAAGCTCTCTTGTCTGGAAAATATAGTTATTAATTTATTAATGGATAGAAAATACCCAAATTCGAAATGCCGTTGAAGGTGCTAATTGAGCCACCACAAGCATATCATCAAGCATGAGTTCGAAGCAATTGAATCGATGCACAGCAATTTCCATTGGCACAATTCACTATTTGCTATTGTATTTTTCAAATGAGGGAAAAAACAGCTTGGCTTGGGTTAGGATTTTGAACAGCGAATATGAAAAGAAAGGGAATTAGCCGGTCACTCAATTAAAGGGGAACTCTTTGGTCATTTAATTGACCGTCGCTTTTTTTACACCTGTTTTTCTAAATATTATTTTCAGATGCCAAAATTTGTTCCTTCTAATTCTCTTTGGCGTGAATATTCACCACCACCTGTTCTTGAAAGGCAAGATCTTTTGCCTTGTGAGGAATGGGAACCTTCTCTCAATCCCGAGAACGAAATGCCCTTTGAACCACTTGAATTGAATATCAATGTAAATTGAGTAATTTAATGATAATTAATTTATTATGAATTTAGCAAATTGGGCAAGGGAGAAGGACTAAGGCTAAAGTAAGGCACGAATTGCCTCCAGTTACACAAGAAGATACTCCCAATTATTCAAATCCAAAATTGGCCTCCAAAATGAACAAAAAATTGGAAAAGGAGAAGTTCAATGGGCCATATTGGAAATGCCTGGATGCAGCACAGGCTACCACTGCAAATTTCAAAGGTAAATGGAACATTAAATCAATATTATATTGTAATTTAGCATATCGTTTTATTGGCACATTTGAATTTAATGAGATCTACAAATCACCATATCCAGAGGGCGAATTGAAGGCATTGTTTCAAAAAATTCTTGATCATGCAAAATCTGGCGCTGATGAGATGAAGATTCGCCCAAACCACTATTATTTTACCATTCATTCACAATTACTTGACTACGAAATATTCAATAATTTGGCGCAAATTAACAACAATAGCACTCAGGAAATTCTCAACCGCTT
The DNA here is from genome assembly GCA_030063045.1 of Pratylenchus scribneri. NCBI lineage: Eukaryota > Metazoa > Nematoda > Chromadorea > Rhabditida > Pratylenchidae > Pratylenchus > Pratylenchus scribneri. Next base: position 66,342 of record JAQSEB010000203.1, read on the forward strand.
CGAAAAGCACGACCAAAGCAACATGGCAAAAGGCAGAGAGTCCGTCATTAGTGGTCCATTTCAAATTGACGTGATGGCGATAGAGACCAAAGGCCCAAGAGCAACGAAGAGGAAACATCCTGGAGCAGGTGCAACCAAACGAGTGCAAAGAATGAAGCCAATTGCATTTGAATTCAATCCCGATGGCCTTTTTGAAATTAACAATCCAAATGACCCGTTTTGCTTATTCCGCGCTGTTACAATGGTGATTGCCCGCCATACAATGACTAGACAGCGGTTCAGTGAATTTCGAAGAGATGAAATCAAACAAAGAGAGGCAGTGGACAATCTCATGAATTCAATGGGCATATTTCCTCACCACCTCTTTTACGATATCGAGGATTACGGCCAAATTATACAAGAATACTGCAACGCTAATTACCCGGCAGCCCAATTTCGACTTTTCGCTTTCAAAAGCTCTGGTGACCGATTCAAGCATTTTTACCAATCTGATGTTGAGGAATGGATGCAGCCACTATGTGTATTTTATTGGGACGAAGATGGCCATTATGATGCCATAAAATCACTCACTTTGCTCATGGACAATAATTCAATATTCAAATATTGCTTCACGGTATAATTTATTTACCCATATTTTTATAATTTAATTTAGTGCTCAAAGCAATATTCCGGCGGTGACACAAAACATAGAATGGCCTGCAAGTAAATTTATATTTTAATTTTAATCTTTATTCATCCTTTTTAGATCAAAATGCAAGAATTGTCTCCGTGTTGGCCCAAAACATCCATGTCGTCCCGAAAATTTTTCTCAATTTTGCGCTGGATGCTCCAAGTAGGCTTATTTATTAAATCACATAAATATTTTTAGGCTCTTCGAGAATCTCGAATGTTACAATTGGCATATCGAGAGCGAAAATTGCTTCAAATCAAAAAGGTGCCATGAATGCAATATTATATATATGGTCGATGTATGTTGAAAATTTATAGATCTAAAAAAATCAAATATTTACAGAAACAGCCCAGAGAAGGACATCGTTGCGGATATTTCTTTTGCCCAAAATGTCGTGGCTGGCATAATCGGAGGCATTGTTATATGCGACCATATGAGCCAAAGAAGAAAAGGGAAAAAAGGTATTTTTAATTATATATTCAATTATACATTCCTTTTATTAGATATATAATGTATGACACTGAAGCCAAAATTGATTTTCAACCTGATCCTAACATTTTAAAATTTCAACATCAAGTAATCAATAATATTAAATTATAATATATCCCATGAATTTAGGTCAATTATGTTTGGGCTCATGTGTTTTGTACGAAATGTGTTGCCAATGATACTTGGGATAAACCTTTGAATGAGCCATGCACAATCTGTGGAATACATCGGACATTTGCCTTCGCCCCGTTTGAATTTGATGGAACTGAAGTCGATGAATTCACCCTTTGTGATGACCCAATGGCAGCATTCACGGATTGGGTGATTCACTTCGAACAAAGGCAGTTGGAACCAGGCGCAGATGGAGTTGAAGATTTGGAAGACGAAATGGAAGCAGAAGAAGATGAACCCGATATCGAATTTTTGATCGGTGGAGGAGATGAGGATGACAATTGGATTCAAAATGTTCAATCAGCAAAAGATGGTGAAACCACAGCAAAAAAGGGGAAGAGAAGGAGAGTTCAAAGTTTTGTTTATGCTCATGCAGGTATCATAATCAGATTTATCAAAATTAATAATTCAGGATCAAAATATGACAACATTTTTTCATTCGGGGAAATTTTAAAAAAGCAAAGAATTATTCCTAAATTAGTGCGCAATGGAAACCGTCTCTATAATATGAAGGTTGCAGGCAAAGGCCTGACTCCAACATCATTTAGGGATTCGTAAGCCTATAAATAAAGTGTAGGAATCCATTTTTATATTTTAGTTTTCTAATTATACCAATTCGACTTGCAAATTTCGTCAAAACTTTTGACTTGAAAATGGAAACCAAAAAATTTTTTCCTTATCACTTCAACGTTGAAGAAAATTATGATAAAACATTGGACGGATTGCCAGATTTAGAACAATATGGGCCAGGCAGCATGATGCCCTCGGAAAGGGCTGAATTAATTGAATGGCACAATACAAATAAAGACAAAATTAAATTCAATTTGAATGACCAAATAGCAGAATATTGTTCACATGGTACTTACTTTTAATTGCTTCTAAATTTTGGTATTTTAGATGTCAAAATTCTTGCCACTGGATTTGTTCACATGCTAAAATTGTTCGAGAAAGTCACAACGCTTGATATTTCCGATTCAATCACTATTGCCAGCGCATGCATGCGATATTTCAGACTTAATCTTCGGCCTGATCATTTGGCAATAACTCCGCATATGGTGGGAAATATCTAAAAATTTCTAAGAGGAATATTTAGGGTTATGAAAAACATGGAAGTCAAAGCATTTTGGGGCGCAAGTTTTTAAAATGGTATGAGCGATGGAAAAACGTTTATGTGCGGTGCGCCGAGAGCCCTGAAAAGGAACTTCGATATGGGAATTATTTATTGGATGGCTATGTTGAGAGACCGGGGCAAGAAAAAGACTTGGCTATAGAAGTCAACGGGTTTGCCTCTAAATTGTTTTAAATATATGAATTCCTTAAAAGTTGTTTTTGGCATGCGTGCCCCCATTGTTACCCCGATCCAGACACAATATTGGCTGGAGGATCCCCGGCTTCAACAGTGCGGGAAAAAAATGCTGAACGTTTGGCAGAATTGGAGAAAAAATTTGAAGTGGAGATTTACTGGGAGTGTGAAATAAATGCCATGTTGGAAGATGAAGAAAATGTCATTCAATCTGCTGATGAGAATGGCCAATTGGAAACAATCACAATGCGATCTTTCTTCGACAATATTCCGGATTCAGGCCTTATCGATCTTCATGATGCATTTTTCGGGTATTTTATGACAAATCTATTTACAATGCAAAAGAATTTAGCGGGAGAACCGGGCCAGAATGTATGCTCTCAACTACAGAACGCAATCCCCGGAAAGTGATAAAATACAAGGACTTTAAATCACTTTATCCATCTAGGTAATTTGATAGATTTTACTATTTTTACCCTAATTTTAAAAGAATGTGGACAACCAATTACCCAGTGGGTCATCCTGAACTCGTGGTTTTTGATGATAAAGTTGATTGGAGGAAGCCTGAGGATATTTGTGATCCCGAAACTGGGAATCCAATTATGGGGGTAATTATAAAATTTATTATTATTATGCTTATTTAATAATTTAGATTGTTAAATGTTTTGTTGTGCCTCCGAGACATCTCATAGGCGATATTCCTGTTCTTCCAAGTCGTGTTGACAACTATTTGATGTTTTCTGGATGCAAAACGTGTGCGAGAGAATTGAGAGGATGTGGAAAGAAACCAGATTATCAATGCCCCCATTTTTCGGATGAAGAAAGAGGAGATTCGGTAACAATTCCGACTTTGGAGCTGGAAATGGCGTTGAAGGTAATATTAATTCAAAATATATAAAAATTAGAATATGATAGGCTGGTTATCGCGTCACCCGGGCATATCGAGCATACAATTGGCTTTATATGAAGGATTGGGATCAATATCTATTTCGTGATTATTTGGAAAAGTTTTTGAAGCTGAAATATGAAGCAGAAGGATGGCCTGCTCATTGTCGGGAGGATGGCTTAAGCGAAGAAGAATTAAATGCCCGGAAGAAAGCATATTTGGATGAGGCATGGGACCAATACTATATTCGCCTGGATCCAAATAACATTGCCTTTAATCCCGGATTACGATTTATCGCAAAGATTTGCTTGAATTCGCTTTGGGGGAGGTAAACTTAAATGAATATTTTCAATCGCGAAAATAAAGGTTTGCGCTTCGAAATCGGTTGAGCATCAGTGTGATTGTCGATAATCATGCTGATCTGTGCAAATATTTGGATGATGACAAATTGGAGGTGCACATCCGAGAGCAGTTAGACGACAAACATTTTTTGCTATGCTACAAAAGGAAGGATGAACACGTGCTTGAGCATGATGCGAGTAATTTGGTGATCGCATTGTGGACGACCTCTTCAGCACGTGTGCATCTTTTGAACCATTTATATCAAGTGAAAAAGGATAGATTGGATACAGAAATTTTGTATATGGTAAATTTTTTCTAAAATATTAATAAATACAAGATTTTCAGGACACCGACTCAATATTATACAGTTACATTGATAAATGGGGCGATCCACTGCCAGATGGGAATCAAATGGGGGAATTGGTCGATGAATACCCCAATCATGTGATCAAGGAATTTCTTTGCAGTGAGTTCTAAAATATTATTATGTCTCATTATTCAATTATTGAATAACTGCCCCAAAAGCCTATGCCATGCGAATGGAGAACAAAGAAACCGCAAATGAAGAATATATCTGGCGTTTGAAGGGCATTCCTCTCACTGTGGACAATAAGGAAAAGATGGGCTTTGAAGAATATAAGGAGATGATCAAAAAGTTCAATGGCGATGCACTCGAAGAAGCCGAAGAAATATTCAATTTGACAAAAAACTTCCGTATCGAAAAAAAGGGTTTTGATGGCATTGTGACTGCCCCAATGAACAAAAGATTAAGACCCGTTATTAATAAAGGGGTATTAATTGATGAATATAAAATTGTCCCCTTTGGCTGGTCCAGCCCATATTGGTGTGCCCAAAATAATCCAAATGATTGTTCATGTAAACACAATTTAATCTGAATAAATTTGTTAAACAATATCACTTTCTTTGATCCAATAATTATCAGGGTAATCTATAAATTTCACAAGTAACTCTTTGCTTCCATCTTTGTTCTTCCGAGTTTTGATGACCTCCTCTACCCTATAGCTTGTTTTCTCATCGAGTTTTGTCTTGACCAATTCTGGCTTATAAAATCGACCTTTGACTTTTTCTCCAGAGTGCTTTTTCAATTCATAATATTCTGGGTCGGTTGCATGGGGTTGGTCAACAGTGTAAATATGGTCGGAGCGCGAAGGAAAATAGCCTTTGTCGAAAATCTGCTTAGGCTTTGTAATCCTTACGGCTTCCCCTTTTTGAAGTTTTGTAGTCGTTTTCAATTTTACTTTGTCGCCATAAACTTTTTGCCAAATGGTCGGCCAATTTTTTTCATTAATTGAAGATGGCTTAACCCCAGTCGATCGACAAACAGAATTATTTATTGCTTTGAGGAAATCAGGGAGGGGAGTAACCCAATCAGTCGTGTTTTTTTCAGAAAAATACTTGTAAATTCTATTAATTAAAAATGATATATTAAAAAAAATTTACCTTGATTTAATTGTCCTCAAAGCACGTTCAGCCACACTAGCTTTAATTTTGCTATCTTTTGCTGCATATTTCTCAATTCTATATTCTTCAAAAAATTTTTTCATTTCTTTGGATTCAAATTCCAATCCTCTATCGGTATAAATGGACTTTGGAGGAAAGGGCATTTGTTTGAAAACCTCCTCAAAAGCCCTTTTCATGTCCGTCGCCATCTTGCTTTTAGTCGGTGCAGCGAACATTTGTCTGGACAGCACACATACGCCCAATAACAAATAACGCATTCCTTTATTTGTTTCCCGCAATGCTTGAAAATCTCCCAAATCGAATTGGACATCTAAAATATTTTGGAATTTTTTACAATTATTTTATTACCTGTTAAATACCCTGCAGGGATAGTCCTTGACCGAGGAAATCTTTTTCTTGCTTGTTTAAATAGGGTAAAAGTTCGATTAGCTTCAGCAAAATCCAAAATTTGCCGCCTTGGGATTTGTGGATATTTTTCTTTTATTGCTTTAATAAGCGCTTCAAGGCTGCTATAGGAACCCGGATTTTTTGGGTCGGTATAAACTTTATTTATTTTCTCCATTTTGTTGGTCGAAATAAATTTGGCTTTCCTTTTCCTGTCTGATGATAGGTATCATGCAGTAATTCCCTAGCTTCTGGGTCGGCTAGTGCATACTTTTTCAAATAAGCCATTCCAGATGGAGATGGAGCATTTACAAGTGTGGGTCGTATTAATCTTTTCACTGCCCAAGTCAAATCAGAGTTATATACCGGCTTTCCAGTTTGAGGATTCAAAATTTTCCCTTGTGATACCCCAAATTTTTTTGGGTTTCTTTCTATTATGTTCAATAATTTTTCGATTTTGATCTCATCGGCTTGTCTTTTTGCTTCAGAAGCAACACGGGCCCCCCTTATTTTCGGGGTAATTGGGGATTGCTTTTTCTTTGGTGTCGGCGTGTGTTCATCATCAAAAGAAGAATAACTTGTCCCACTAGTTGTTCCAGTACGAGATTCTGCTGAACTCTTTGCAGTTTTGTAATTATTTTCATCGGGTTCAGAAAATCGAACACTTGGTTCCGATTGTCTTAAATCGATTCCTTCCAATTCACCCTCATCGTTTACAATGCCGACTTTCACTGGTTCTTTTGGCGAAGTGCCAGGTTTCAGTATTCTTATATTTTTAGGATCGTTGCTCAATTGAACTTTAATCGGCTTATCTTTTGTCTCCTTTCGTGCCCTCAGATATCGTCTAAGTTGTTGGTTATAAAGGACATTTTTTGTAGATAGATTTTTTGTTTTCCTTCCTTTCACTTTCTTTAATTGGGTCTTTTCATATTCTAATGGAGCATGTTCTGGAAGATCTTCTGTTTTCTTTTCTTCCTTACTTGTCTTCAATCCTTTGTAGAGGTCCATTGGTAGAAGAATTAATTTTTTAGCCATTTCCCGCAATTTTTGAAATTAAATGATGGGCTGCCTCAACAAGTATCGGCCCTAATAAGGCTCCCAAAACTGCTTGACCTCCTTCTTGGTTTGAATATAATTTTCTGGCTCCTTTTTCACTTCTTGCCTTGGCAATCTTTCGAATATAATTGGCAAAAGGTAATAATTTTTCCCGTTGTTTTTTTGTCAATTTAAATTGACCACTCAAAATATTTGAACTAATTTCGGTCAATGATAAAAGTTCATCAGTATTCGCATCACTTATTAATGCCTTCCATTTTTTAGTTGAGTGAGTTTTGGCTATCTTCTTTAGAAAATTAAAGTTTTTAATTACTCTTTCTCCAATATTCTGACGCTCCTTCTTTCTTCTACCCATTTTTTGTAGTAAAAACTATCTGCTCTTCTTCTGGAAAAATATTTGTTCTTAGTCGAATTAAATTATTTGATGCTGCGTGTAAGTTAACTTTAATTTAAATTTTAATTTTTGAATAATTTCTTAATAACCTAATAAATAGCCATAAGGTTCAGCACACGCCTGTTTATATGCGTCCAAAAAATAGGAACTTTCTTTTGGAAAAAGTTGATGTGCTAAATTTCTAATGCTCAGCATATCATTCTAAAATCAAATTTCAGTTTAAAAAAATATATTATTATACCGGAGCCCTCATCAAAAAAATATATTGCGCATTTGTTCGAGGCACTCTCAAGGACTTGTCAAATAAATTTTGACTCAGGAATATCACAGTAAAATTATTATGATGTGATTTTTTTGTGAATAAGTCAGCCAATCTTTTTGGATCGATTTCTCCCATCATATCATCAAGCACAAGAATTGACGGTTTTGTTACTTGTTTTAATTCTTCATCGCTAGGAATTCCAGCTCGAACAATCACACCCTCTCTTTCCAAATTGGGAATAAGTTCCGAAAATTCGCCATAGCACCATACTAATAAGTCAATAAAATTGAAAAAATCTTGAAAATAAACCTATAGATTTCGGTAGTGGGTGAAATAAAGTGGCAGCATTTTTTAAAATTCTTGTAACCAATTGGGTTTTACCCGAATTAGATGGACCAGAGACAACAATTCCACTAGGAATTGCTAATTTTAATTCATTTTCTGATAAAGAAGGATATTCCATTTTTCAAAAAAAAAATTTATCTAAAATAACAAATTAATTTAAACATTAGTTTCGGGAATCATTTCTGGTTGTACTTTTCCTTCTTCTGGTAATGGGATTATTTCCGCTTTTGTTTCTTCTGTTTTTTCTTCAATTCTTTTCAATGGTAGGTTGAAGACTTTATTTCGCGCACTAATGCGCATCCATTGACTTCCATCAATATCCCGCACTTGATCGAATGGCAGAAATCGTTCTCCTCCCTTGAGTCGTGTGGAAAAAATTGAGACTCCGGTCGGTTGAATCACATAATCCACTTCGACAGTTCCACTTTTACACCGCGAACAACGACCAGGAAGATCCCATGGAATAAACCGGGGAGTCAAAAGACGGGAATGGCTAAAAATTTAATTTAATTTTCATATTCATCGAGTAACCTGTAAACAGTAATCCCAGTAGTGTTTACAGAAAATTCAATTTCTGGGGAACTTGCCATTTTCTGTTGATTCAGGCCACAGATAACTTTTGAAATTCAAATATTCAGCGTAATCCTTCTCGTAATCCTTTTCTGGTACACTTTTTTCTTTGCTTTCTTCGACCTCTTCCTCAATTCCGAGTAGTTCTAATCAGAATGAATTAAATTATTTATGAGATATAAAAACCGATTGGATAATATTTGCTGTGGCCTTTATTATGGTATTCCACAATGCACTTCAATTTTGGATAGAGCAGTCTAATGCGGTATTTGATGTAATAATATTGAATAATTTTTACGTCTAAAGATAAAAATAATTTCATTTAACTATTAGAATTACCAAGAAAGCCCTCAAAAGCATATAATTCGGTGGCAGATTTTAAAGTTATCCCTCCAAATTTGACTTCTTTCTGCTCTCCTTGCTTATCACGATATGTGGTCAGCAATTTTTTCCCTTTCAGATATTCTTCCACGTAATTTTTCGTGATCGGGTTATTCAGATATTCTTGAAGATGTTTTGGCTCACAAGTAAGCAATTTCGAAAGAGCAACAATCAAAGGTGTAAGAACCATTTTCTTTTGAATTATTGGTAAAAGCTAAAAGTGAAGGAATAAAACCCTCTTACAGTAAGCAAGTAAGCATCCTCTATGTGTCTCTTACCTAATCAATAATTTTTTCTCTCTGTTCTATAAGAAAATGAATATTATTTGAAATTTTGGCGCCAAAATTGGCGTCGCTTTTCTTTGGCAAGCCACACCCCTATCATCACAGTAATCCCTTTTCGTTTCGGACAAGCCACACCCGTATCATCACAATAATCCCATTTCCTTAAAAGTTCGTACCGTTGACCATTATTTTAAAAAACCAAAAACAAAAACAATGGACTAAATTGTTTCAATAGGATCTCTCTTATTCTTCCATTTAATTTAGATAACTCATTAAATTAAATAAAAATGTCTGCAATTAAAAATGAAAACCTCAAAAGAAAGAACAACAAGACTCAAAATGGTTGGTTAATTATAATTTTAATAAATAAATAATAATTTTAGAAAATGAGGAACCAACAAATGGCAATGGAAACGAGGAGAATGTCATGAAAATTGCCCGTTTGGAACTGTCCATGGAGAAGGAAGAAGAGGATGACGAAGAAAAACTGCCCGGAGTTTTTGGTCAGAAGAAGATGTTCTGGAAGGTATTTTTTGGCATTTATACATTGATTATTCATTTTAGATGGGTCGCCCTAAATATGGAGTTTTCAACTTTCAATGCGATGTGTGCCGAGATCGCAATACCAAATTGGCAAATATCATGCGCTTCAAAGTTTATGAAACTGGCTCCAAGGTAATATTCATTCTTCCTAATATGAAAAATATATAATATATTTTAAGGGCGAATATGTCTTCGCGCATTGCCAATTTTACTGCGAGAAATGCGTTCAAGTCAACTTCGAGATAACTGATCTGATGATGAAGAATAGTGGAAAGCAGAAGAACAATTTTGTGAATTTCTGGCAGAAATGATTCCAACCGATTTTCCAAAATCATTCTTATAAAAATGAGCAATTCCTTTTATTTAATTGTCCCCAGTAATACTCCTGGATTTCCTGATAATCGAACGAATAAATTTAAAATCCATTTACCCAAAAAATTAATTTTTGATGGATCTTGGGTTGTTGGTCTGACGGGTATAATTTACCCAAATAGGTATTTTTATTTCGAATATTTCAATAATTCTTTTGAAGTTGGGCTACCGTTGGTACTGATTCGAAACAATATGTTATTGTACACTTAAAAGACGGAAGAAAATTTCGATTTTTTGTACCAAGTGGGTCATTCATCACACCTGAGCAGCTTGAGAATGGGATTTATAATGGGATGATACAAGAATTAGAATCAAAATTGAATAATCAATCAAGGCGGAGACGAGCTATACAAGAAGAAGGAGTGATTGAAGATGTTGAAGATGTGGTTGAGGAATCTGAAGCCCCACTTCATCCTAATTCTAAAGCTAGGGAAGAGGCCAAACGTAAAGCTCAAGAAAGAGAAGCAAAACGTAAAGCTAAGGAAGAGGCCAATCGCAAAGCTCGAGAACAGGAAGCTAAACGTAGGGCTCAAGAAGAGGCCGATCGAATAGCTCGGGAGGAGGAAGCCAAACGTAAAGCTAAGGAAGAGGCCGATCGGTTAGCTCAAGAAACTGCAAGAAAACAGCAAGAAGAGGCCACTAGAAATGCTCAAGAGGCTGCACGATTAGCTGAGGAAAACCGGAAGAAACAAGAAGATCAAACCAAAAGGATTGAACAAACCGAATCAACATCAATGATCCCGGTTTATGAATCAAACAAAGATGGACTTGCCTATGGAGTCTACAGATCAATATATACAATTGATGGAAAAGACCCGCACCCTGAATTACATTATATGCACGAAAAGGATCGTTATTTTTATTTTACAACTCGGGATAAATACCTGAAAAAATATAATTTGAAAATTGAGAATTTTCTCGATCATGTACAGAAAAATATCGAAGAATTCAAGCGAATGTTTGAAACAGAAGAATACAATGAAGATTATTCAAGCAAATCAGATCAAATAAAAAGAGAAATATTGGAAATAGCGAAGGGAGTTCAATTTTATTACTTGGATGATCTTTCTCGATTCAAACTAAAAATTGCAAATGATCAAATTGAAAATGTAGTGCTTTCTGACCAATTATCCTATGTACTTGGATATGAAAAGGGCCAAGTGATAAGGGATGGTGAAACGGCAAAATATATGGTGGATTTACATGGAGGAGTGAGTCATCTTTGTGTGTATCTGAACAGTGGCTTAATGGTTTTCTAATATTTTTTTATAAATTTCATAATAAATTTAGGAGAATATGATCATCGGGAACAAATTTGCAAATTTACTACAAGTTATTGCAGTTGAGGGCAAAGTCGGTCAAATAATCGAGAAGAATTTTCCTTCACCATTATTCCATAAAATAATTGCCAAAGATTTGGATGTTATTGATATTGAAATAAGATCATTAACAGGAAGAGAAGTCCCATTTGAATTTGGACAAGTTATATTAACCCTTCAATTTAAAAAATCATTTGTATTTTGAATTACTTCACATAAAATGGTCCGTGTTATATTTGACGGTTCTAATTTACGTCTTGAGAAATTCCATCAAGTTGGATCTGGTCAAATTGAATATTTTTCTGGACTGCCAACCTACCAAAGAGGTTTTGGCAATGGATCAATAAGACAAAGAGGGGCAGGAGTAGGAAGAGTTTTGAAAAGTATTTGGAGATATTTAAAACCTTTGGCATCTGCCTTTAAGCCGGTTGCTGTGAATGTAGGAAAGGAGATTGGGAAAGAAGGTTTGGCGACCACAGCAAGAGTATTGAATAAGGTTAAAAACTCATAAAATATTTTTTCATATAAGATATTTAGGTAGTAGAAGGCGGAGACTTAAAGGAAGCCATAGTAGGAGAAGGAAAAGAGGGTGTTCGTAAGCTTATGACAAAAGCCGGAATACAAAGCGGAAGTGGAAAAAGAAGACGAAAATTTAACCCCCAACGAAAATCAGGAGTCATTTTAAAACCAAACGATATTATTGGACAAACAGTGCCCCAGAGAGTTCTAATTAAAAAGAAAAGGATTGACACTCTAGGATATTATTGAAAATGCTCTATAAAAAGGTGGATGCTTCATCGGCAGATAGTATTTCGACAGGATTGGATTTTTTCTCGACACCCCCCACAAATTGTGCTGTATCTAATTCAGCCAATCGGGAATATTTGACGGTTATTTTGTTTTTTATTTAATATTTAATAACAATTCTTTAGTTAAATCCAATTAGTTCAACACCTTTCCATTTTAAAATCCACCCTATTACAAGTTATATAGACTTGAGTAAGGTCTATATTCTGACTGAATGCCGAATAAGGAAAGTGGGTGATGATGGATTGCATGTGAATCTGGATGCGGGTGAAGTGGTTTCCACAATCCAAATGCCTGGAGCCACATGGATTAAGGATATCAAAATTTTGATAAATCAGAGGGAAATATATTCATCAAATCAATTGTACAGTTATAAGGCCTATTTGGATACAGAACTAAGTTACCCAAATGAAGCAAAGGACAGTTTTCTCGGTGTTACGGGTTATAAAAGAGACAAAAAAGACCCAGATTCTATTGCTGATGAAGGATATGTAGCAAGGAAAAATATGTTTGCTCAAAGCAAGACAGTGCAATTGATAAGCAAACTTTCGACGGATATTTTCAATCAAGATCTCTATTTAATAAGCAATGTTGAATTGGATATAGAGATAACTCCGCAAGCAGATGACTTTATGATAGTTCAACAAAAAACTGCTGTTGTGGCCCCAGCGACTCACACCAAATATGTGTTTGAAATTACCGATGTTCGATTGTTGGTGAAAACAATTGATTTGATGGATGGTTTGAGTTTAGACATTGCAAAGCAACTGGATGTTCAACCTGCAAGATATGGAGTGAGAAAATCATTCATGAAGTCTCTGTTTATCACTCAGGGAAGAACCGATTTTGTCGCTAATTTATTCACTGAGGAGTATGTAGAAATGATCAAAATAATCTAATTAAATAATTCAGAGTACCGAGACGAGTAATGATTGGATTGGTCAGCAATTCCAGATATATCGGAAATAAATTTGAAAGTCCATTCAAATTCACCCATTTCAATGTACAAAATATTGAATTGAGAGCAAACGGGAGGTCTTACCCGCAATATAATTACAAGTAGTTCTATTTTTCTTTTTAATGATATACTTTCATTTAAAGTTTAAAATATGATTCCGATAATTATGCTCAAGCTTATCATGATACTCAAGAACATTTGGGCTTTGCATATACAAATCAAAGTAATGGAATCGATTACTGGATGTTCAAAAATGGGTGGTGCATATATGTATTTAATTTAAATTGAAGAATCCGCATCATCCAATGGAATTTGCACGAACGGTCCTTGGGGCACGCCACCAACAATTGTCTTTAAATTTGCAATTTTATTTTCTTAATTGTTTAAATTCTTACATTCTCGGAAAAGTCGGATGAAACTGAATTTTGTGCCTGTGCCCGTGCCTCGAGTTGTTCAGCAAGCAGACGTCCAACTCTTTGAAACTCCATGCTGGAATTTGCCAACTGTTGGGAGATTTCCGACAATGGCACTAACTCGGCTCCAGTATGCACATTGGGTGGAGGAGGCCTTGGTGGCGGTGGTGGTGTGTGCTTTTTCTGAAATGCATAGATAATTTGGAATATTATTCAAAATTCTTACCGGCATGATGAAAAAAATGATGATCAGCAGCAACAGCAGCAGAAAAAGGGCAAAATTGCCATGATCTGGAAATTAAAATTAATAAATCAAAGAAAAATTAATTCAATACCCAAAAGCCCAATGATATTGTGCTGCTGCTGCTGATCTCAATTGTTTTTAATGTTGTTGTGGAGAGTGTGTGCCCGATTTGAGTTGATTTTGTTGTTGATGTGATTGTGTTGGCAATTTGTGTTGTTTTTGTTGTGGCTGTGCTGCTGATTGTTTTTGTTGTCGTTGCCAAAATTGTTGTTGTGGTGGTGGTGGATGTTGTTGTTGTGCCCGAATTTGGATGGAAGTTTGGGTCCTATATATATATAAAGTAAAATGATTTTAATTGATTATTATTTTTACCTCCACTGGGCATGCAAAAATCGTTTGTCTATGGCCAAATTTTTCGTCCAAGCACAGAAAGGGACCACTCTTTCCCCAAGGCCTATAGCATGTTTGGTTGTGGCGGACAAAAAGCATACAATCGTCGTGTCGAGTCATCGGGGCACCATTTACGCAAAATATGAATAAAAAAATGTAAAAAATCATTTTATTATTGGGAATGGGGGAATTATTGAACAAGAATGATCGATACCTTCTCGGGAATTGGCCATAGATCTTAATCTCCTACCCTTCCAATCAATCATTATTCATTCCATTATTATTTTATCCTAAAGCTAGCAATAAATGATCAAACATTTATCCGCTGCTTGACCGCTGGTGAGAACTTTAAATTCGATTTTTTTTCTTATTTTCAAAAATGACAATTAGTCCACGAGCAAAAGATCAAGCACGCATCGCAAGCGAGAGACTATAGGTTAGGCATACCAAAGAAACAAGCCAACAAAAATATCCGCTAGTTAAACTTTTAAATTTAATCTTTTTATTATTTCCGAAAATGACAATTGGTACCAACAGCCAATGAGAATGCAGACATATTAAAAACCCAAGCCAAAATCTTTACGCTTGCGTACGCATTCAATTTTAAATTCTCATCATTTTTCTTATTCCCGAAAATGACAAATGGTCCCAAAGGCAAGCGAGAGGTTAGACACTCACAGTCAGCGAGAGACTATATGACAGACAGTCAAAGTAAGCCTAAAGGTATCCGCTGCCATTTTCGCGCACTTTTAAAAAACCAAGCGAATACCTTTGAGCTTAAATACGGTACTTTCCTATCCAATGGGGGATTACGGTGGACAAATTCAATACCTTTACTACTGTCGCCACCGATGCAGAAATGTCGTTACCGAAGCAGAAATGTCGTTACCGAAGCAGAAATGTCATTACCGAAGCAGATTGTACTGAATGCAGAATTGTCGCCAAATAAGTACAAAGCCAATCCATATATTGCATAGGGGGGCGCCAAAAAATTATTTGATGGAATATAATAGTTATCTTAAATAATGATAAAATCCTAATATATAGATTATTTAATAGAAGAATAATGTTTTTCTAAATATAGAATTAACAATTTTACAAAAACATTTTTTAAGAATTCAAATAATATATTTCCCTCATTTTAATACATTATAATATTTTGGGTATGAATCATATATTTAAAATTAAAACGATTAAAAAATTTTTTGCTCAAATTCAGCGCATTTAAAATTGCACAATCATTCATCATTCCTCATTTTTATTTTATTCCACTCATTTCGTTTGAATTCTCATTTCTCTCGTCCCTGAAGGGTGTGCCACCGAACTACCTGTAATTTGACATTTATGTTTTAATTAATAATTTTCCTTTACAAAAATTGGGATGAAAAAAAAGGATATAGCTAGTTATTTTTTACTATATTTATAGATAGCTCACTCAATTAAGAAATTATTCATATGAGAAAGTTATATATCCCCTAAAAGAACCTAATGTGCTATAGAATTTGGCCTTTTTAAATTTTATCAAGTCAAAATTACATGTTTAAATTATATGTCTTTTAATTTAATAATAACCTAATTTTTGAAAATACAGCTCAAAAGTTTGAAAATTTTAAAAATCGAAATTTTGCGGATTCTTTTAGATTTCCAAAGGTTTTTTGCCTCCTTCTATTCTTTTTACTCGGTTAAGCATTAAACTATGGTCAAAAAGAAGGTTAAATAATTTCTAGAAATGGAGAAAATCTTTAAGGATCTTCCTAAAAATATAGATTAAAGTCTAAAAAATTTATAAATATACTTTAAAATTTTAATAGAATTAGAAAAGAACTCGCCGGTCTCCGTGTCAACATCATTTCGCCCCATTGCTCTTGGGCAGCCAATCCAACTTGGGAATGTTGCAAATGGACAGAGGAAAGAATAACCTACAATGATAATAATAATAAATATTTTTAAGTAAAATTTTTAAAAATAATTTGCAAAAATTAGAAAAAAAATTGGAAATTAAAACCGTATCTTTTTTAATAATAATTATAATCCTATTTTTTAAAATTAATTTAAAATTAAATGAATTAAATTTTAGAATTATTTTTAAAAAATTCTGTACCTCGCCAATGAAATCATTTTTGCTCATTTTATCATAGTCCCAAACGGTAATGGCCAAATGGACACGCTGAAATTTAAAAATATATAATATTTTTAAATAATTCAATTTTTTACATCCATTTTGTCGGCCGCAATTTTGAATTGGAAACTTTCGTTGTAGCTGAAAAATGATGGAATTTTTTAATAATATTTTTTTTTATTCAATGCATTTTTAAGACCATAAAATTGGTCAAATTTGGCTTAATAAAATTATCTTTTCTATTCCTTGTTGGTTAATGGCTAGGGCCCGGATTTATATGCAAATGCATATTTTTGGCAAAAATTCTCGTTCAAAAATGTAATAAAAATCGAAAAATTGCATATTTTAAAAAATTGTTTTCTAAATTTGCATATTTTGCGATTTTTTATGCATTTAAATCCAGGTTATGGCTATAATTTAAGATTAAATTCAATATTATATCAGCTTAATATTCAACATATATTAATAATTATATCCATGATTTTGGTAAAAAGTGCAAGGTTAAATTAATTACTTTTTTCATATTTTTGTTTATAAATCATTATGGTACTAATGAAATAGGTAATATTTAATTTACTCGATAATATTTATCTAATTTAATTAATCCTCACTATGGATTCAGTGTTTTGTATTTGATGGCAGTCTTCTTTTTTGCAACCAATTTTTTGCCCTCATATAGGTACAATTTCACATATGGATCTGCGTGAAATGAAAAATATTAATTTCATAATCATTTTTCAAATATTTTTTATGCATTATTTAACATTTTTTAATTCTTAAGTATTTTTATTAATCACCTGAAGATCCGCTGACGTCCATTTTCTTCAAATTCCTTGCCTCCATAATTGTTACAGTCATTGTTCCAGTAGCTTAAAAATTAATATTTGGATTATATTTTAATTTTTTTATAAAGTTTTTGAATATTAAAATTTAAAAAAAATATAAAAAAATTTATTCTAGAAATTTGTGGCCTTTTTTAGTAAATAAAATTTTTAAAAAAATTACCCGGTCGATATCGAGTGGAAAAGCAAATGTCACCGAGGCGAGATTCCTGAATAAATTATTATAGATTAATCAAGAAGAAATTTGCGCTTTTTACTAATTCGTCCACATCTTGATGTGGTGCCTCAAAATGGCTCCATTCATCTGTGGTCTGTCCAAAGTCGACCATTTGAAGGGGAATACTGATTTGGCCCATTCTAAAAAATTGATTTAATAATTTTATTAAATAAATTTAAAAATAATTTTTTTTTTTAAATTATATTTGAAATTTTATTAAATTAATTGAAAAAATTAAATATTAAAAAATTTTTAATTTTTCTTAGAATTTAAAATTAATTAATTAATTTCTTATTCACCGATCATCTTTGCTTAGCCTATCGAAATCGTAGGCCACAATCTCCAGCGTTTTACGGCCCAAATCCGAATAGGGGATCTGCTAATAAAAAAATATACTAATTTTTTAAATAAAATAAATTAATAATAATAATTAAATTAAAAATAATAAAATAATACTTTGAAAACGAATGTTTCATTGAAGGATGGATTCAATGTGTTTCGTTTGATGCGTGTTTCGAATTTTGGTTTGCGTTCCGGCAAAATTGTCACTTTTATATATGGGTCACTGGAAAATCAAGAAAATTTTTTAATTTTTTCAAAAGTTTAAATATAATTTTAACAAATTTTAAAATTGAAAATAAATTAAGTTATGTAAATTACTAATTATTTATATGGCCAAATTGGCCATAACAAAAGTAAAAGACTGTCGGTGTTTTAAAAAAATTCATTCGAATTTAATAAATTTTCTTAAAAATTAAAAATTGAATTTTTTTACAAAAAATTTAAAAACATTGAAAAAGATTGACCTCATGCCATTGCGATCCATTGCCGGCAAATCTTTGCACTCCAAAATAGTGATCGATAAACCGGACCCGATGAAATCATAGTCCAATTTGAAATGCAATGAACCGAATGAATCGGGTGTTGGCAATTGATCACTAAAAATTTTTAATAAATTTTAAAAATATTATTTAATATTTTAATAATTTTTTCTTATTTTAAAATCAATTTTTCAGAGAATTCAAAAAATTTATTTTCATGATTTTTTAGGTGGATTAGCCAAAAAATCTATTTATTTTTTTCAGTCAAAATCCAAAAATTTAATCCAAAAATTAATTAATTTTTTTTTTCAATTTTAAAAAAACAAATTTTTTAATTAATTACCAAAAATAATATTATTTTTCCTTACCCATTCGTTGCGCTGTGGCCATCCTCTGTGGCCAATCTGCTACTTAAAATGCTGCTGGATGTGGAAATTTGTTGAGTTGGCGGCGATTTGGAAATTGAGCCAGTTTGATGGCTACCACATCCTCGGCCAAAAAATGGTCCTTGTGATTTTGAATTGATTGAAAACTAAAAAAAATTGTATAATATTTTTTTATTTTTAATTTAAATTTTAAATGATTAATAAATTAGAATTAATAAGGGAAAAAATTATTTCCAATTGGCAAAAAAAACCGGAAAATTTTTATAAATATTTATTAAAATTTATAAATAAATTAAAAAAAATCCGTCACCTCTTCATGATAATCGCCACTGTCGATGTTGGGGCTGGGCGATGAAAACGGGAAACAGAGGCGAAAAATGCGCAGCACCGAATTATTATTGCTTGTGATGAAACCGCCACCCAATCCTGAGGAGCCAGCCACTCCGCCGAACATTTTTATTTTTCTGACTTTTTTTTTTGTTATTCTAAAAAATAATTTAATATTTTTTGTTATATAAAGTAATATATATTTCGCGTCTATTGAAAATTTTCTAATAAAAAAAAGAGTAATTATTAATGGAAAAGAGCGGATAATTGGCATTTTATTGAAAGGAAAAAATTCGATAAAATTATATCCTAATTATCCCCCTCATCCGTATCAAGGTATGCGTTAATTAACCTCACGGCCATTATATCTCATAAAAAGGAAATAAATTATATGGGTATGGGTAAATGAATTCAAATGGAACGCTCGTATTCTTTGAGGAAAATCAAATTATTTAACAAGCAAATTTTTTGAAAAATTAAAGCCATTTTTTTATTGGACATTTATGATTCTCAAAAGGATTATAGCCTTCAGGAATTGGTTGTTTAGATATAGTAAAAAATGTACTCAGGTATTAAAATCGGCTATACTAAATAATTTTTCGAAAAAAAATTAAATGTTCAAAAGAAAATTGGACATATAAGGGAATAAAAAATGACGCAAAAATGGGAACATATAAAGAAATAAAATGACGATCAATAAGCCATCAATGTGTTCCCAAAATAAAAATGAGAGGAAAAGCCATTTTAAAAAACAACTCAGCATAAAATTGATTTCTAATTTAAACTTCTCAATAACATATAAATGGACACATTTTAGAGGATTTTTAGGCTTTCCAAAAGTATTATATAGCCTTCCGTAATTTATTGTTAGACTTGTTCAGCTATGGACAAAAAAGGGATCACATATTAAATTGGTATTACTGAATAATTTTTAGAAAATATTAAATTTTAATGGAAAATTGGACATATAAGGGAATGAAAATGACGCAAAAATAGGAACATATAAGTGAAGAAAATGACGTTAAGCGATCAATGTCCCTGACATAAAAATGTGGGAGGAAAAGCAATTTTGGAACACACCTCAGAATAAAATTGATTTCTTTTCAACACACACATTTGAGCAAAGCCACATTCCCATTTAAAACATTTTTATTATCGCATCGCCGGCAATAAAATGGAAATGGCAAAGAGGGGAAAAGGGGGGCGCCGTGGGAATAAATTAAAAATATTAATTTTTGGGGGTTCGGTCGGAAATATGGAAAAAAAATTGAAAGCGGTCGCACGATTGACGAATTCCCAAAATGTGTGTAGCTTTTCATTTTATTTTTTTTATTGAATAATCTATTAAATTTGGTGTTTTATTTTGTATTTTTGAGGGAAAAATTTTGGGAATTAAATTAAGCAAACCACAAATGTTCACTTATTGATTAAAATTAAAGAATCGAAATAAAGTCGAAAAATTATTTTTTACCAAAAATTTTGAAATTTGCCAAAAATTTAGTATTTTTGGGGCTATAATATTGGACAAATTTGGCTCAAAAATTAATATAATTAAATAATCATAGACTGAAAATATTCCAAAGCCCCAATAATTAGGTTATGACCACAAAGGAATTTAGGCGGTAAAAATATTTTATGTCTCAAAAACAATAATATCTATTCGCAAAAATAATAATTATAAAATATTAATGCATTATTGAAGCTAAAATCCTTGGTCTTAAAATGCAAAAATTGTTGGGACATGATTTGATAAGGAAAAGGAAAATTCTAAACAATTAATTATTTGATCAAGTTTATAGCATTCATATTTTTCTTTTTGAAAAAAAAGAAAATATTTTTGAATAAAATAAACTATTTTAAATTGACAAAAATCAATTTAAAAAAGCATATAGATAATATAAAGATTGGTAAAACAGTGCGGAAGCGAGCGAAGATAATTAAAATTTCATGGGAAATTGTATTTTTAAAAAATGGAATATGTGGGCGGGTGTTCATTTTTTTTGGATCGTGAAAATATTGTGGTTGAGGGTGTGGCCAAAACATTTTTTGTACCATGTAATTGGAATCTCTGTGAGTGAGAGCCTTGTTACTTAAATACAAAAATGAATTTGTTTATGGCACAAAGAATATTCTCAGAGAGGAGAAAGTGGTGCTCTTTTGACAAAAAATTGTGTACCAAATTTGTGGTTTATTGAAAAAATTGGCCTAAATTTATTTTCCTTCCGACCAAAATAAAATTGCATTAACCCATTATTGGCTTAAATGGCACTTCTTTGGTTAAGGGTATGTTAAACTTTGAAATATCAATATTTTATGAAAATTTTATGGGATCGTGAAAATATTAAAATTAAAATGCGGTTGAGGCCAATAAATTTTGTACCATAAAATTAACATGTGCGTTTAGTGCCTTGTTAAAAATATAATAATAGAATTTATTTATATTGCACAAAGAATATTCACAGGGAGAAAATGGTGGTCTTTATAACATAAATGTGTACCAAATTTGTAGTTTATTGAAGAAAAGTATTGGCCAAAATTCACTTTTCCCCCCTGCTAAAAAGAATATTGCATTAACCCATCATTGGCAAAATGCAATTGGCAACTTATGCTTAAGGTGTGATAAAATATTCACATTTTAATATTTTATGACAATTTTATGTACAATAAATTTTTTCTGGTAATTTTTAGTACAAAAAAAATTGTTTAAAGTGAATATAGAAAATATAGCTTTGGCCAAAAGCATGGTCGATGCCTTCCCCCTCCACCACCCAAAAAATTGTATTAACCCATTAGTCGGCGGTCGGCGCCACCAGCAGGCCAAAATGAAAGGAGGCACACATTTTTGGGGTGGGGCGGGGGGCCAAATAGGTTAGTTAGATGGGCCAATTTTCGTTGTGGAAGGTTTCCATTTCAGTTAGCTAAAAAAGGTGAAGGCCTCTTGCCGCACCAATTTCATTGGGATACCACAAAAAAGCCGCTGCCTTTTTCTATGTTAAAATGTGGGGATGGCCACTTTCCCCGAGTCCAAACTTCTTCATTTCTCCGTGGCCTTCTCTCTTTTCTGTTCCCGGAGATACTCACACACATTTTAGAAAAATTATTTCTAATTTTCGTAATTAAATTTTTCAATTTGATTCATTTTTATAGTGAGGCTAGGGGTGGTGGGGGGGGGGGGGGGGAGGGGCCAAACGGGCCAGTTTATAGCCCAAAAAAAGCGAAGAATGGCTTCTATGGTCGTACCAATTTTCATTGGGAGACCACATAAGGCTGTCGCTGCTTTTTCTCTATGTAAAAATGGGGAATGGCCAATTTCCCCGAGGCCAAACTTCTTCGTTCCCCTTGGCTCTTGCCCATATCCTCTTTGCTCCCTGGAGAATAAGCACATAGCACGCATTTTGGAAAATTGAAAATTATTTCTAATTTTTGGAAGAAAACTTGTTGACCCCATTTTTGGTACAAAATATTACATTTTAAATTGGAACATTTTTCGAGTGAACATTTTGCGATGATAGTAAATTTAATTTACAAATTTTATTATTTTTAAAATAAGCTCTAACATTTACAATATGGGAAATATTTAAAATGGCGAATAAATTACTGAAAATGGCGAATAGACTATTTAATTTGGCGAATAGAATATAATGGTTTATAACGGTTCAGAGGTTTATCCAAGACCATTAAACCATTTACCCATTTGAAAGATCTCATCGAGACGTATCTTTTGATAATGATTTGGCTTGAATTTAATAATTTTTTAATGAGTTTTGAACCAAAAACCGACAAATGGTTCAAACGGTTTAAAACCCTTAGTTTTTGATCAAATCATGACAAAATATATACCATTCAACGCGTCTTAACAAGATCTATTGATTGGGTATAAGATTTTGGGGTATAGGACAAACCATTATAAACTTTTCGCAATTTTTAGCATTCTTTTCGCCATTTTCATAATTTATTCACTATATAAAATAGTATAGTATCCTTTAAATATAAGTATGAAGTATACCATAAATATTAATTAATATCTAAATTTTAATTTGTGAATACACTATTAAATGAAAATAATATTTATATAGGCTATATACAATTAAAAAGTTTTTAATGGATCAAATTTATCAAAAATTATAAATATTATATTTCATGAGAAATAGAAAATTAAATCTTAGATTCTCTATTATAAATATAGGTTTTAATAATTACGGTTAAAAATATTTTAAGAAGGATAATATTAGATTAAAATTTAAAATTATTGGATACTTCATAATATTTGAGGGCTATTCAATTCGCCAAAAGGGTAAATAAAATTTTAAATAAAAATTAGCACTTTATCTTGCAATTTTACCAAATTTGGCCTCTGGCATAATACTTCGATATTTGGTCCATCAAACCAAATTAGTAGTGTGAAAAGTGTTCCGGTCATTAGTGAAAACCGCTTAATGGATTTTGGCACAGATGTTCAACTTTTTTGGCTCGCTAATTGAAAATGTGACTTAACGTTGAAAATTTTGGCTAATTGGAGGAAAAGGATTTAAAATAGAACAAATATGGATAAGGAGAGGGTTTTAAAAAAAAATTAGTTAAAAATGAGGGAAGTAAAATTTTAAATAAATGTCATTGGAAAAATTTTAGACCACACGTGATTAAATAAAAAAATTTTTTAAGAAAATTATAATTTTTTTAAGTAAAAATTATTTTTAATGAATGACATTTTTTTTAAATTATCCGAAATTCGTTTCTTGGAAAATATTTTCAGTAATCTTTAAAATTTTTATTTTATTTTTATTAATATAATTTTTATGTACTTTTTGATATCAAAAAATATTGATTATAAACATAATTGGCCTTGAATATGGCCAAAAACCGTACAAAAATTTAGTGCCACCTGCCTAATAAACCCTCTTAATTTTTTATTAATTATTTTGTATTTTTTATTTTAAAATTTTTATTTGTGAGGGAAAATAAATAAAAGAAAATATGAGGTAAAAATTGGTCCAAAATGCGAAGGGAAAATGAACAATGTATGTTATTTTGGTTTCCATAGGGAATAATTTATTTTTATAATATTAATTTAGGTATTTGAATGTATGTGAGTATTTTCCCCACAGCCTTCTGACTTTTTCCCCTTAATTTTCCTCTTTACATTCCAAATTGGAATTAGCAGAGAATAAAAAAGGCAATAAATCATTTTTAATTATTGTTTGCTATTTTAATTTACATTTGCGGAATATTATTAAATAATTGAACATAAAAGAGTAATAAGTTGAAAAGAACGGAAACATTTATTAATGTGGAAAATTATGGATACAATTAATTATTTTTCCCCAATTTCCTGTGTGGTTTTATTTTGCATTTTGCACAAAAATGTAGTGGGAAATAATATTAATATTTAATATTTGTGCGATAGAAGGAAAAATTGTATTTTTTTGTGGAAATAAAATTTGCATATTAATTTTTACACTTTTGCAAAAATTAAAAAAAATTTATGCGTTTTTAGAGTACAAATTTATTACTGATTTTTTTTATAAATTTCGAAAAAATTAGAATTAAAATAAATTGTGAACCTTCTAAAAGGACACATTTTTGCATGTTGTACATGGGAAAAAATACAATAATTTTTGTACCAAGGAGGGAAAAAGTTTACATTTTTTATGGAAATAAAATTTGCATATTAATTTATTTTTTTCACTTTTTCAAAAATTGAAAATCAAAGTTTTTGTTGGATTTTTAGGGTATAAATTTATTAATTGAAACTTTTCAATAAAAATTAAATTTCCGAGAAATCAGAATTAAAATAAATTTTGAGAACCTTGAAAATTTTTTTGAATATGTTAAAGTTTTAAATGAGAAATTTATTGGTCTTTGATTTTTTTTTCAATTTTATGATTATTAGAAAATGAGTCTAAAAATGGGAATTGCATACGGCACTCGGCAAATGAAATGAATGAGCCAGCCACTCTTTGGCCCAAAAAATTCAATTTTATTTTTTGCTCTCAATTTTCAATTGAATTAAGAAAATTGTGCAAGAAGTGATGGGATTATTTCTTCTCTTCCCTTTTCAAATTTGGAGAATGGATAGAAAATTCATAAAAATTAAATTTACTCAGAAAAGTATCGGAATAAAATTTTTCAATGCAACAAATTTTTGACTCGATTATTTATAATTTTTCGGTATAATTTCTACTTTACTTTAAGGTTATTTTGGGTTAACTTAGGGATTTATGCTTTATTAACGGATTCTAAAAAATTCTGACATATTCTGGAAAATTCTTGTAAGGCGGTTAACAATACTTTCGGAAGGAATTCCTGTAGATGTTAATAACATCTACACAATACTTTTGGAAGGTATTCCTGTAGATGTTAATAACATCTACACAATACTTTCGGAAGGAATTCCTGTAGATGTTAATAACATCTACACAATACTTTCGGAAGGAATTCCTGTAGATGTTAATAACATCTACACAATACTTTCGGAAGGAATTCCTGTAGATGTTAGTAACATCTACACAATACTTTCGGAAGGAATTCCTTTAGATGTTAATAACATCTACACAATACTTTCGGAAGGAATTCCTGTAGATGTTAATAACATCTACACAATACTTTCGGAAGGAATTCCTGTAGATGTTAATAACATCTACACAATACTTTCGGAAGGAATTCCTGTAGATGTTAATAACATCTACACAATACTTTCGGAAGGAATTCCTGTAGATGTTAATAACATCTACACAATATAATATTTTTGGAAGGTATTCCTGTAGATGTTAATAACATCTACACAATACTTTTGGAAGGTATTCCTGTAGATGTTAATAACATCTACACAATACTTTTGGAAGGTATTCCTGTAGATGTTAATAACATCTACACAATACTTTCGGAAGGAATTCCTGTAGATGTTAATAACATCTACACAATACTTTTGGAAGGTATTCCTGTAGATGTTAATAACATCTACACAATACTTTCGGAAGGAATTCCTGTAGATGTTAATAACATCTACACAATACTTTTGGAAGGTATTCCTGTAGATGTTAATAACATCTACACAATACTTTTGGAAGGTATTCCTGTAGATGTTAATAACATCTACACAATACTTTCGGAAGGAATTCCTGTAGATGTTAATAACATCTACACAATACTTTTGGAAGGTATTCCTGTAGATGTTAATAACATCTACACAATACTTTCGGAAGGAATTCCTGTAGATGTTAATAACATCTACACAATACTTTTGGAAGGTATTCCTGTAGATGTTAATAACATCTACACAATACTTTCGGAAGGAATTCCTGTAGATGTTAATAACATCTACACAATACTTTTGGAAGGTATTCCTGTAGATGTTAATAACATCTACACAATACTTTCGGAAGGAATTCCTGTAGATGTTAATAACATCTACACAATACTTTTGGAAGGTATTCCTGTAGATGTTAATAACATCTACACAATATAATATTTTTGGAAGGTATTCCTGTAGCAATACTTTCGGAAGATATTCCTGTAGATGTAATTAACGTCTACAATGGTTCAATATAAAATATCTTGGATCAGAAAATTTTGCTTAGTGAACCAAAATTGCAGAATTGACCTGCATAAAATATTTTGGATCAGAAAATTTTGCTTAGTGAACCAAAATTGCAGAATTGACCTGCATAAAATATTTTGGATCAGAAAATTTTGCTTAGTGAACCAAAATTGCAGAATTGACCTGCATAAAATATCTTGGTTCTGAAAATTTTGCTTTGAGAACCAAAATTGCAGAATTGACCTGCATAAAATATCTTGGTTCTGAAAATTTTGCTTTGAGAATCAAAATTGCAGAATTGACCTGCATAAAATATCTTGGTTCTGAAAATTTTGCTTTGAGAACCAAAATTGCAGAATTGACCTGCATAAAATATCTCGGTTCGGAAAATTTTGCTTAGTGAACCAAAATTGCAGAATTGACCTGCATAAAATATCTTGGTTGCTTTATTAATGGATTCTGGTATATTCTGGAAAATTCTGATAGATATGTTTATGCTTTATGTCTCGTAATTCTTATCAAATTTACGCAACATAAGTTGTTGACATTTTTTTGATCCATCATATTTTCCCTTAGTCTTATTTCCCACACACATTTTCTGAGGGCAAGCCAAAATGAGAACGCCTCTGGGTCCTCGCCCCCATCATCATTTAAACACATTTTGTGTCGCCGACGACTTTGCCGAATTTGTTTAGCTCTCGACAGGCAAACACATATTTTTATGCGAAGCCAAATGAGTTTTTGGGCGATGGGGAAAATTTTGGGGAAAGAAGCCGACCAGAGGGAATTGGGATTAATTTTTTTCACGTCCACTCGTTCCACACAAATTCCCCTCTGCTGATGCTTTTTTTTCTCTTGATGGCATTTTGTCCAATGCTAATATGCCGAATATGGGCATTCGAAGAAACCCTCACAATTTGGCATAAAATTCCGATTTTGGATGGGATTTTTGATGGATTAAAAGTTTTTTGATGGTTTTTGATATTTAAAAAGAGGGAAGAGGATTATTTTCTGTTAAAATGAATCCATGTTTAAAAAGATAAAGATTACATTTCGGATCGAGGTTATGTTTTGGGCTTGTAAATTTTTGCAGATTTTTTGCAAATTTTCTCTCGGATAATTAAATAATTTAATTGTAGAAAATTTTTATGTTAAATCAATTTATTTGGTCTCAAATTATTATTAAATTATTAAGGCTATAATTGTATTTAATTTAAATTTTGTTGCCATACAATCTCATAAAAATATTCTTTTTAAAATTTATTTTTCACCTGCTATAATTGTAATTAGTAGTAGAAGATAAAAACACTAATAAGTTTAAAATGATTTTGCATCGAAATATGGTTTTTTACGTCCAGGGTCGATTCCACAATAGGCAAAGGGCGGTGCAAATATGGGCGATTCCACAATAATGCAAATATATTTTGGCTTCTAATAAATCAAAAACTGGTTTTAGAACACACAAACTTTATACCAATTTGTAGATCTCATCGAGACGCATAGATTACTATATAATATGTTAGCTTTTGTCTCAAAATAAGAAAGTTTAAAACCAAAATCTGGAAAAATGGTTTAAATGGTTTAAAACTCTTTAATTTTGACCAAATCATGACAAATTATATACCAATCGATGCGTCTCGATGTGATCTACAAAATGGTATTAGGTTTGTGGAGTCTGAAACCAGTTTCTGATTTATAAGAAGCCTAAAACTTTATATTTGCAAGCACCGGTTTTTTATATAAAAATTTTAAGGTACTTTTCGGTTATCTACCTGCAGATTGTTTGACATGGCCATGGCCCCCTTATAAGTGTGATTAGGATTAAGGATATGTGAGATGATAGATACCCTATCCCTGAATGACCTTAACTCTAGTTTATCATAATTCATAACTCTCTTAGTTGAATTGAATTAAAAAAAACTGCAAATATATAACCGAAAAGTACCAATTTAATTTAACTTTAAATTTGATGAATAGAATGTAATGCAAAAGAATTATGAAAGGAAGATGAATTCGAAATTTGAAGATAGCGAATTGAAATATTTAAAAATTCGCAGGTCATTCGCCAAATCTGCGTCTGCCTCAAAGTATAATAGGTTGACAAAATTATTTATTCGAACATATTTTTGAAAAGAAAATAAAGAGGAATAAATGAAGCGGAAAGAAGGAGAATATAAGAGAGCATTGCTTGCAGTGGTTATTATAATATGCAAAAATAGCGTCAAAATACTAATGAAAATGTCTGCTTTTTTGGTTAAATTTTTAAAATTTAAAGTGCAATGCAACCAGAATTACATAAAAATTGACTAAAAATAAAACAAAATGGAAGAATACATAAAATGAAAAATTGAAAGTGCAGAAAATGACTTTACTAAAAATGATAATTATGTTCAGAAAAAAAATAATAGATAATAATTGACAAAAAATATAAAGGCTTATTTTTAATTTTTGGCTACATAAAATGCCCGAAATTAAAAAAAAAATGAAAAAATTTTAAAGGAAATTGCTAGCAAGCAACATGAGCTTAAGAAATTGTAGTATTAAGGAAATAATAATAAGTAAAATTAAAGTCAATAAAATTGAAAATTCTGCCTATATTTAAAACGGAATTCTGGAAAATCCAAAATTTGGCACACATAAAATGGCCGAAATGAAAAATTTTATAAAAAGGGAAATGGCTGTCAGAATGAAAAATGGGTGGTGAGCGGGCATGAAAATTAAAATTAGAATTTTTTGAAAGAGATTTTGCATTCCTCTGGAATACCCAAAAATAAGGAAAAAATGAAGGAACAATGGAATTTATGGAACAGGGGCCAACCTGTTGGGCATGAAAAATGTGCATAGGAAAATGAGAAATTTTTTATGAGGCGCGCCCGTAAAACATTCATTTGCCGAAAGGCCCTTTGAAAAGAGAGGGAAGAAAGGGAGCCTCTGACAAAGGTTGCCGGCGGCCAATGGAGTAATTTTTTATTCACAAGATAATAATGGGGGAAAGAAGGGGAAATCCTAGTGGAACTGAAAAAGAAAGGGCAACCGGCACTGTGGATGTGGCCAATGCCAACAATGAACAAAAAAAAATGAAAATAAATGGGCAGTGAGCGGAGACATTGGGTTACCCTGGGTGAGTGAAAAAAAATGTTTAATGAGAATGTATGGATGGGGAGAAGGGGGAATACTCGGGCTCGGACTCGGACTGGGTTTACGTTGGAATAATAAAACATGTTGTGGAGAAAGGACTCAAATTCCAAATTCCAGACCCAACTTTATTATGTCCCCTAACCTATGTATAATATTAAACCAAAATATTTGCACGCGAATTTGTTATTTACTACCTATTCGAATATTGCCTAAGCCAGAATATTCATAAATTTATTAAATTTACCCTAAAAATTTTTCTTGTCAAAAATTTATATATTCTTGAATTTATGTTTTTGATTTATATTACCCGTCCTGTCTCCTCTATATTCACACTTAGCTAAGAAAGAAGTAGGATAAATTATTAAAAGGGAGTCAAATTATTCAAAGACCCACGAGAAAATACTTAATATTTTTGGCATGAATTTGTGTAAATTCAATGATTCTTTATAGAAATTTATAAAATTAAATTATCCTTATGAAATTAGGAAAAATTGGTTCATACGGTCCAAGCTCTAAATCATAAGAATGATATACCATTCGACGCGTCTTGACGAGCTGAGTCCGAATCTGCAAAAATTTTTACCCGGCTAGCACTTTTGGCCAAGTTATGGCCACTAGAAAATCGAAAAAGTGAAGGGTCCCCCCTTTGGGTCGAAAAAGTTCAAAATTTTTGTATCGACATATTATATATCAATCGACGCGTCTCGATGAGCATAACACGATTCTAGCATTATTTTTACATATAACTCACATACAAAAAAGTTACAGTCGCGCAAAGGAAATACGGATTGGAACTGCTCCGGTGGGCATTTCAGAAGGGATTCCTACGTGTGCTCCGCCTTCGCTCCTCACGGCTCACTTAGCTCGCTAGCACTCGCTAAGTTCGCCGCCAGACCGCTCCTCGGTCCGGGTCGTCGCTACGGCTACGCCACTCCGGAGTCCACTCTTACATTCCTCCGCAGTTCCAACACATTCCAGCGAGACAAATGCCATAACTTTTTTATTTTAGAGTTTTTGGCGAAAGCAATCACAGATTCGGACTCTGCTCATCGAGACGCGTCGATTGAGGTATAATTTGTCCGAAAAGAAATTTTTCAAAATTTTTGGCCCATAGGGGGGACCCTCACTTTTTCGATTTTCTAGTGGCCATAACTTGGCCAGAAGTGCTTGCCGGGTAAAAATTTTTGCAGATTCGGACTCAGCTAGTTAAGACGCGTCGAATGGTATATAATTTGCATGATTTAGAGCTTGGACCGTATGAACCAATTTTACCTGAAATTATATTAAAAAATAAGATCAAAAATTAATGTCGATAATTGGCAATATCATATGCGTTAAAGCTAAAGCTAAGATGAAAGCAAATGAATTTTTTTGAATATTCAGAAGAATTGGTTTTGGTTGGATTTGTTTCATTTCAAATTCTATTATTTCCCAAAAAGAGTTGCCACAGAACAAAGCGATGAGCACTCAACGAGTTTGTCAACGGTGGCCGGAAATAATAAAAAATGAAAGAGGGGGAAACAATATTTGCCATAAATCTATTGTTTTTTGGGTCCACTTTCTTTAAATAACTGAATTAATGAAACAATCGAGAAGTCATGGGTCTTATAACTTATTTAACCAATTATTTTTGTACAGTAAAATTTAAGGCATTTAATATTTATTGTAAATTGTGCAATTTTAGTCAATATCTTGACATTCATTCAGCAGGCTATTAATTAAATTACCATTGTGGAATTTTTTTATCTATGATTGAGGCTTGAGGGTACAAAATGTAAATTCTTTCGCTTTGGAAGAAAATTGAATGAAAGATAAAAATTTATTATTTTATTTACCTTTTAATTTAATAGGGAATGCAATTTATTAAATTAACGATAGGATGAGAATGATATTTAAGGAATTTGGGTAAACATAAAAAACATTAAAAGCAAATAAAATTTTATTGACGGCCCAAAAGGTGAGAATTGTATGTGCGGTTGATGATTGAAAAAAATTTATAAAGAAGAATTTATGTTAATAATTTTTATGTCCTTAATTGGCTGTTTTTTCAAATTAAAATAAAGCATAAAAATTCATATATATGGTTTTGTGGGAATTTTAAGGAATTTGGATGTGTAAATTCTAAAAGAGAAATAAATTCTTTAAAAAGACCAAGCTTTTGAGGGATCGATAAACCGGGTTTATGAAAAGGTTTGATTATAGAAATTTTTTCATGGGACATAAAACGAAGAAAAACATTTAATTGTTTTTTAGGATCAAAATATATGTAATTTAAATTGATAAGGAACATTCAAAATTTATTGATATTTCGAGAATTGAAAAAAAGCATGTAGTTAGTTTATTATGTGGAAAAAGGATTGGTCCATTTTGTGAAGCCCATTTGGTATTTGCCCTTTTTTAATATAGACCAACGAGCAATATGAACTGAGCTGCTGGGATGGAATGGCTATTAGCGTCATCAACGGCAACGGCTGGAAATGACAATCATAATTTTCATAACATGGCAATTATCAAAAAAAAACTAAATTTTATGTGTCCTAATAATGAGTGAGGATGAGGGTCCATACTCATCTAAATATCAAAATTCAAAACCTGAGTTAATCAATTATTTATTTAATTAATATATTTTATGCAATTTTATAGAAATTAGAAAATTACTTAAGAAAATAAAATATTAATAAAATTAAAATAAGAAATAAAATATTTTTAAAAATTGACATATTTATCGATATTTTTATAGATGTATATTGAATATAAATAAAAGTTTATTTAATTTTAATAAAAATAATTTGGATATACAGAATTGGATAAAATTATAGCAAAGCGATTAATTAAATAAATAAAAACCTAATTTTTTGACATGTTTAAAATTTAAAATATGAAAATCTCATTAAGTCAAATTTGTTTTCTCCTTTGAAGAATAAAATATATAATTTACATTAAATTTTTTTTGTAAACGGAAGGGAAATTTACTGAGATTATGATGAATGCAAATACAAATAATGCCTCTAGCAACTAAATAAGACCAAATTCGTCCTTTTTTTGGGGTGCTAAGAAAAGCGGGAATACTGATGAAAAAAAAAGAGGAAGAAGAAGCCGAAAATGAGGGGAAAGGGGCAAATGAAAGGAAAATATTTGTGGCCGAAGAAATAAAAAATGATGTCGTCTGGCAATTTCGTCGAATTGGCAGCCCCCTAGCCCTCCGGCGGGTGTTGGCATTGACACAAGCGGATGAAATGGAGAATATGTATGCCACAAGCAATTGGCCCCCCTCTTTCTCCGGCATAAAACAAATTTTGTTCCAAGACCAAAAATATGACGAAGAAAGGAAAATGCAATGATGAGGGAGGATTTTGAATTCCGTGGTGGCCAGCTAATGTTTTTGAAAGTTGTTAGGTAAATTCCAAAAAAATGTAAATTAAAAATTCTTTCCAAATTTGATCAAATGTTTTGAACAAACAATTTATTCGTAGATTTGACATAAAATAAAAACCCAAATTGTCTTTAGAAAACAATTTATGAAAAAAAACACAAAATGTTTTGAAAAACAAAAAAAAAATGTTTAGAAGATAAAAAAAAATTATTTAATATTTCACATTTTTTGATAAATTTAATTGTTTCGTATTTCTAATTTTAAAAAGAATTTGTGGAATCAACCCCCGGCCTTTTTGAAGGTATCAATAATTCTGCTGCTAATTAATATTTTTAAATTAAATATTTTATTCAACCAATTAATCAAAATGAACATGGAAATTATATTTAAAAAAAATTAAAATAAATTATTTAATGCATTTTATTGGATTAAAAAAATTTCTGCCAAAACTGCCGTCGAGAATTGTTTTTCTGAGCGCAATTTGTTTTCTTTTCATTCATTTTGCAGACAATTCCCTTCATAATTTGATCCAACAATAAACCATAATTTCCTTCGACCAGCATTTTCCAACCATTGGTTTCCATCACCTTTGAAATTGGCAAATTTCTTCATTATATTTTAATTTTTCATCTTGCTTCAAAATTTATTTAACTCTTTTTTTAAAGAGTAATAGTCAAATTTTTCCCACTTTTTTTCAATCTAATTATTTGCTTCCAAATTTATTTGAAATGTAGTGTCAGTCAGAGTTTAAAACCTATTAAATTCCTTGACCTTGAAATCTAATTTTCAAAATATTATCCAATGTTTAAAATCTATTAAATTCCTCGACCTTGAATACCCAATTTTTCAAAATATTGTCCAATATGATGATTCTGATTTTTGAAAAAAAAACATTTTCGTACTAAAACCTTATTTATTTTATATTATTCAACCTATGTCCTATTTATTATCAAAATAGCACATTTATGGATCGAAAAGATCGATGTAATATTTAAGGTTCATTAAAATAAAATGAAATATATCAAATAAAGCTTTCAACTTTTAATTTTTGCCCAAAAGAATATTTTCTCATTTAAATAAATTTTACCTCCTTTGCATTCTTCTGGATGTAGTTGATCGTTTTGCTCTTGAGATATTGAACAGAATGGCGATTGGCCAAAACCAGCAATTCACAAACATTCTCATTCCCCACTGAATTGGGCAATTCCTCACAAATTGCCATCAAAATTTGTTTGAATAATTTCGTATTATTTTGATTTTCTTCGACCAAAATTTTCCATCCATCAGATTTCATCACCTTAAAAATATATTTTTTTTTCATTTTTATGTGTCATAGTAAATTTGGGACTTCGGAAAATCCCGGGATTTACGATATACGAAGCTGCTGGGCTGGCAAATTTAGGAAATCTCGGCTTTTTGACAGCGTAAGGATCCGAAAGTAGGCTCTTTCGACTTGGCATGGTCGATTTATTATAGAAATTTCAATTTCAGAGCCCTATAGACTTCTCTTAAAAAATTGAACCATTGTTTAAACTCAAACTGGTTTTGGTTTACCAACTTTTGCCTAAGGCCTAATATCGGTCTGAAATTGAAATTCCATAGTGTAAATCGACAATATCGAGTCAAACGAGCTTATTTTCGAACCCGTACTAAGCTTAGAAGCCGAGATTCCTGAAATTTACTAGACCAACCAAAGTTTGGTAAATTCCGGGATTTACCAATCTCTAATATTTACCGTTACATGTGAATTTTCTCACCTCTTTTGCATTCAATTTGATGTAATTAATTGCCTTAATTAAGAGGTTGTGATGTTTGGGTGAAAGTCGATTGGCCAAAATCAGCAATTCACAAACATTCTCCTCGCCCATTGAATTGGGTAATCCCCAGAAAATGGCCTTCAAAATTTGATCCAGGAATTGAACATATTTTCCTTCTTTCAACATTTTCCATCCATCCGATTTCATCACCTTTAAAAATGAGCAAATCTTATAAGAATAAAATAATAATAAATTTGTTCACCTCTTTTGCATGCATTTTGAAAAAATCAATCGATTTGATCTTGAGTTTTTGAAGAGAATAGTGATCGGCCCAAACTAACAATTCGCAGGCATTTTCATCTCCAATTGAATTGGATAATTTCTCTTCACAGAGTACCTGTATAAAAAAATTTGCAAAGGACTGGAATTATGATTATAAATTTTTTTTTCTAAAATTGTTTTATGGGGTTTTTCAGGCGCTGAACACGAATCTGACGCCCATTTTTATGATATCTTTCAATCTTGGTAAGACAGAAATTGCTGAAAGGGGTCTAGTCAATTTTCAAAAAAAAATTTATATATGTTTAAGTCGAATGATGGAAAAAGTCGAAAGTTGACCAAGACAAATATTTTTCTCGTAATAACTTGCAATATTACATAATAAATTTGGTATCATTCGATTCAGCTAGACGAGATGCGTCGTTTGAGCTATAATATGCAAAAAAATGTTTTTGAAAATTGGCCAATTTGGTAAAATTGGGCATTATCTTACTAAAATTATAAAATACAATAAAATGAATATCTAATTCATGAAAAGCGCACAAATCACTAAATTACCTTAAAAATCGTATTTTTGAAAATTTTAAAAAACTAAAAATTTTTGGGACCTTTTCCAAAAAATTTTTATAAAAAGGAAAAAATCGATTTACTTTCAATGCATCGATTTGATATTCGACAGCTGCCTCCAATAATTCTATTGGCATTTCTCCAAGTTTTGGTGCTTTTCCAGTGTAACTAAAAATTAAAAAATTTTTAAAAATTAAAAGAATTTCACATGAATTTGAGCATTTGTTCAAGCACCGGAGAATTGATGTCCATAATTCTGACAATTCCTTCCTTTGCTTCAAGCATTTGATGTTCGAACATTGCTCGGAAAACTGGTGAATGTTTGGCCAAAATACATTTATTTGCCTTAAAAATTCATCAAATGACTTTTTAATACATTTTTTACCTTGAATTCAACACCGTCCGCAGCTATGATGGTACAATCAATGAGATCTTGTTTGTATAAATTGTCCATTTTTTCAGCAAAATTAGCCAATATTAAAGTATTATTTATTGTTTCTGTACGGAATACTAAGCTTAAAAAGTATAAATTTTTGAAAGAATTATGAATGAAATAAATAATAAATATTTTTAATGAAAAAAATAATAAATGGAATTTACCCAAAAATTACTGGATTTACCCAAATTCTTTCATGTCGAAAAATATTATATTTTTTTAGGCCATATAACTTGGCCATAACTAGGTATGAGGGCTCAGGGTTAGGTACAGGGCAGTATGGGATTAGGGCAAGGGATAGGAGTTAGGGAATCTTAAAGAAGTCGGAATTAGTCAAGTTAATAGATTCCCAATCCCAATGGAAAATTGAAGAGTAAAATTTAATAAGGGATGATATTTTTGAAGTCACTATTTTTCAGTCAAAAAAAGTGAATATTAATTTTTTGGGGATTTGTCATTTTCATTTATAAAAGAATGACGTATTTTTGTTAAAACTTAAAATTGATGAATAAAATCTGTGACTTGGTGAGTGATATATAAAGGGGAATGGACCCTAAATAAAAGTTATCAAGTCATTGAGGCATTGGTGTTCAAGTCCCCAAAAGGAGAAGGAATAGACAAGGTAGATAAATAAAAACTGTCCAGCAGCAGATAAAGAAGCATCAATTTGCATGAATTATTTGGAAGATTAGAGAAAATTACATCGGGCTAATAAATTTGAATATTTTTGGTGAATTTGTGAATTTGATTTACGACAATTTTCCCATACACCTGCGTATTAATTTATTTGACAGAATTTTTCCAATCACTTTCTCCTCCAATCTAGTGGAATATTTTCCTGCTGGAATGTGAAGTGTTCTATCATCAAAAATTTTGTCTAAATTCAAAATCCTAAAGAATTAAATACGATTTAAGAATGGCAAAGTTTTATTCTACGAATTTGGATTTAAGATTGAGAAATATTTAAATAAATATTCAAAAATGAATTCGACTCCCTAAACCAAAATTTTAAAAATTTTCATTTTATCAAATTAGTAAAAATTTTCAAAATATTGACGAAAATTACGAAAAATTGTCAAAAAAATGTTAAAATATCGATATCAATATTGACACTCAAAAATGGCAAAATATTGATGAATACTGACAAAAAATATCATGAAAATCAATAAAAACGTTGATAAAACATGTTTTACGTTGTTTTCAAGCTATTTTAAGTTTCCAAACAAAATATTAAAATCAATAATCCGAGTCTTAATTATGATTCATCACAAAAATTGCTGCTGCTGCTGCTGGTGATGGCCCTTGTTGTTGATTGGTTGTTTGTGTTGTGGTGGGAATAATTTGATTTGCCATTTTCAATATCGCTTTTCGATATGGCACATTTGTGGCAATTGAAATTAGCGGATTGAAGATGGGCATCCAATGGAATGTGAGCGATATGCACATTCTTCTTGCTTTTATTGCCAATGATTCGTCTGCCGCATTTCCATTTGTGAGATAAATTAAATAATGAGTGTATGACTCGTAAAATAGATGATCGGTAGAATTGCCTTGAAAAAATATGAAATTATTTTTTTTTATTTTTGTACTGTACTGATAAGACATTATTATAGAAAAAAGTAGAACATCTAAACGCACGGACTTTTTGATAAAAGATAGCATTTGGTGAAAAACATTGAAAATCGCGAAAAATTGAAAATGGCTAAAATTTATAGCGGTTCAATGGTTTCTTCTAGTAATATAAACAAACAAATCGATAGATTTCATCAAGATGCATTGTTTTATTAATGATTTGGCTTAAGTTTTACTAATTTTAATTAATTTTGGAATAAAAACACTAATAAGATGGTTTAAATGATTTAATACTCTAAATTTTTGATCAAATCATGATAAATTTTATATAAATGTTGAATCTTGATCAGATTAATCGATAATGTATAAGATTTGAGTCTAGGACAAACCATTGAACTGCTAAAATCTTCACGCCATTTCGCAATGTTTTCGCAATTTTAAATATTTTCATTATATAATTTTCTGATAGCTTTCAATAATGTCTTAACATTTGTTGATGTTTATTTAATCTTATATTCAATGGCAAATTTCTATTTTTTATTTTCAACCAACCAGCATTGCCAAATTCCTGTTCAATTGTTTGCTTAATTCCTTTTTCTTTCCAGTCAAATTGGAATTTACAAAACGAGAAATTTTCCAAAAACAGAATGCAATCACCATATAGGAAAGGACGGAAAAAATGGTAAAGCCAATACTGAAATCTGTTGGCAAACCCTATAAAATTAATACATTTTAAATTTGTGAAAATAAAAATATTTTATGGTTCAAAACAAAAATATGGCGAAAATAATTGGCAAAATAAACCAAGCAATTTCTTTTTTTTTTGCCATAACCATTCTCCAATTATTCCCTACCCTCGATTTTGAGGACCCATATTTCATGGTAAGGTGAATTTAAAATTTTTTTTATTACAATTTTAGTCCCCTAAAGCTCTACAAAATATATTAAATCTGGACAAAAATGTCGTCAAATTAAATAGTCAGACCATTAATTTTCCCAATTTTTGGGGGTTTGAAAAATAATTCTCTATCGGGAAATTAAAGTATATATACAAAATACAATATAATGTCCAAAATGATATTTTTGATACCAGAATACATACTAGGTATAGGTATGTAGTTCCGGTGCTTATGTTGTTTGGGTCCCCCTTTCTTTGAAGAAGGAAAAAAATAAGGGAAAAGTGAAGGGTCCCCCCTAAGGGTGTTAGGAATAGGGTTTAGGGTTTCGTGAGATGATTTTTGCTCCCATCATATCCGTAACCTATCCCTAATGACCCTAACCCTATTCCTGCTGATGGCGCAAAGGGACCCTTCACTTTTTCCTTCTTCAGGAAAAGGGGGGGACCAAAAGTACCGTGTTCCTAGTTTCCGCCACTCACCACCACCTTGGTACTCCGTACATAATATTTGGCCGCATTTCCATTTTCTCCAACAAAATAAGCCATAATCAATTGTTCATTGTATAAAATGGCCGATTCATTGAATGGCATTGTTTTGTTGGCCATTATTATTTGCACACAATTATTTCCAAAATAAAAGGAAAGAAGCAAAAAAATGACGGAAAACATGCACAAATATTTGAAAAAATTAATTTTTATACCACTTAAAAATATATTATTTAATTAAAATTAATTATTTTGATTAACCGATTCAAGACCAAATATCTGTAAATGAATTGTGGGGTGACCCCGAAAACATCGATGTAGGCAAATGCAAAGGAACTGAAATTTATGATGGCAATCAAATTGCTCTCATTTTCGAACAAATAGCCGTCAAGCAAAATGATTAACACATTGGAATGAACGCTGGCAGCCTATGGAATTTTTTATATTTAATTGTTATATTTATTTTGGCAATAAGTAGGGCTGGGATTTT
This sequence comes from Pratylenchus scribneri, assembly GCA_030063045.1. Taxonomy (NCBI): domain Eukaryota; kingdom Metazoa; phylum Nematoda; class Chromadorea; order Rhabditida; family Pratylenchidae; genus Pratylenchus; species Pratylenchus scribneri. The sequence goes on from JAQSEB010000203.1 coordinate 105,652, forward strand.
TGTTGATGAAAAATCGTGAAATATTTATTGAAATATTGATGAAAAAATTGCAAAATATTGCCAAAATATTGATGAAAATTTTTAAAAATGGTGTATTAAATAAAAAAAATTTCAGTAAAAAATGTTTTTTTTTCATTACTTTCAGTCAAAGTAATTCACATTTCGAAATTTTGATTCAGAAATTTTTAAAATATATTTTAAAAAATTCATTGACATCAATAAATTTTTCGAAAATCGGTCTTTTTTTAAAAATTTTTTCAAAAATTTTTAAAAATTTTTTCTCAAAACTTTAATAGTAACATTTTTCCAAGATTTTCATAAACTCTCTTTTCTTCAAATTTCCCAAAAAGTGAGCTTTAATTATTGGAAAATTATAACATTTAATCCATCGAAAAATAATTTCCCCTTTCGGAACTTTGAAAAATAAATCCTTTTTCTAATAATTTCTCCCTTTTGGTTTTTGGGAAGGTTGAAAAATAATTTCCCATGAGTATTAAAAAATTATATATCATAGTAATAATTTACAAAAAAAAATAATTTACAAAATAATAATATAAAAGAATTATTTATAAAAATACCCAACCGTTTGCCCAAAAATTGTCAGCGAAACGAACAAAATGTCCACAATGCCAGTTTGAAGCAAAATTCGACTGTGAATGCGCATTTCTTTGGGCGTTTTTTGATGACAAGAAAAATTAGCAAAAAATTAAAAATAAATCCAATTGGTGGACAAATCCGTGCATTCCACCAATGCAACAAATTTAGAGTGCTCATTTTTTTCTTAATTTATTATTATTATTTTTATTTAAATTGACTCAAAATGAAAATATTTGGGTGAAAATAGGGATCGGCAAATGTGCTTATGCGCACAAGACGTGCATTTATCTCTCGTTATCGATTTTCCAAAAGCACATTTTGAGGCACAAAAAAAATGTGCCTCCAAAAGTGTCTTAACACGAAAAAAAATCATAAGAGAGCGAGAGATGCATTGGAACATCGGAGAGACTGGATTTTGGAAAAGAAAGCCCTCTGCGAGAGGAAATGAACGAACGATCGAATGGAGAAGGAGCCCGCAGGCACCCATCAAAAAGAGACCTCACAGGCTTGTCCATTTCCTCTCGCAGAGGGCTTTCTTTTCCAAAATCCAGTCTCTCCGATGTTCCAATGCATCTCTCGCTCTCTTATGATTTTTTTTCGTGCTAAGACACTTTTGGAGGCACATTTTTTTTGTGCCTCAAAATGTGCTTTTTTTTCTCTGATCGTCTAACCTCTTTTGCACGTTTTTTGCGCATAAGCACATTTGCCGATCCCTAGGTGAAAATCGTAGATTAAATATTTTGCAAATGGACAAAAATTCTAATTATTTTCATTGCACTCATTAAATAGCACAATAAATGTTGTTCCCCCGCACATTTCTTACAATTAAAATTTTGTAGTCAAATTTGGCAAAAATATGATTTTTGAAATCCGGTAGACGTAGACGGTCATGAATTTTTTATCACAATGTTAAATAACTTTTATTATGGGCAAATGCATCAATTATAAATCGGAAGTAAAATTTATATCCCCTAAAACTTATTATAATAATTTTAAAAATAAACTCGGGTACTAAAGAACATTTCCAATTCCATTGAAAATTTCGATTTCAAAGGATTGAATAATTGAGGACAAACAAGTGAAAAATTAAGAGAGGGCACATACCACATAATTTTAATAAATGAAACTAAGTTAACGATTTTCTGTTTATTTATAATGTTCACATCAATTTTGGTTTCCTAATTCATAACATAATTTAGTAATTATTAATATTGATAATAAAAAATTACACAAAGCATTTCGTATTCTAAAATTGACAATTTTGACTTCATAAACTAGCTTGGCCAATAGCCATAACAAAACATTAGGATTTTTTTCCTAAAAACAGGAAATTTCATATTTGTATTTCCATCAACAGTTCAGCTATCCTACTTAAATTATAAAATTTTTATATGGTGCCCAATTTTCCGAGATATATGGTGCCCAATTGTCCGCGCCCAATTGTTGCATCCACCGGCGGATTGGCGATAGAGGAGGAGCGAGGAGTTAGAGAAAATGTGAATTTCTAGCAGCTGCATTTTATTAACTAAATTTAGAAAAAGGCCAAATTAATGTACTTTGAACTGTGACCTTCTATTTCAGTCAAATTATTTGGATTGAATTAAAATTTACAAAGTCATCCAGCCATCCTTCAATTTTCATACACAAAATTGTCAGAGCAGAAAAAATGCAATAAAATAATTTGCAAGTCACAATTTTAGTTTGCTCTTCACCGCGGACATTTTGAAATGAATATTTGTGCAATTTAATAAAATTAGCAGCTGCCTCTAATTTGAATTGCTTATTTGTTTAAGTCTTTGCCAAAAAAATGTAAATTTTCAAAATTATAAATCACAAATTTTGTGACATGGAAGCATATAAAAATGTCACAAAAATGAAGCGTATTATGAATAAAAATTAATAATTTATAACAAAAATGAAGAAAATAATAATAAATTTCTTCATATTCATCATTTTAACAGCAAATTTACTGGTAAGCAAATTTGGAAAAATTATTAAATTTACTTATTAAAATAAATATTTACCTAAAAATATTTTTCAATACCTATGAGTACATAAAACTTATAAATCATTTTTTTAAATGTTACTTCATAAAATTTGACATGGGTTAATATTTAATAATTTGACCCAAAAGTTCTAAAAATTTTTGCTTTAAAATATCTTCGATGAATCGATTTTGTATTAATCCAATGGGGCAAAGTGAATTTTCAAAGTTATAAATCATAAATTTTGGGGAAAAATTAAAAATGTCACGAAATTGAATGGAATTATGTATGAAAAAATTAATAACTAAAATGTAAAGCCTTCAATTTGAATATTTGTTATTGTCTGGATTGCTAAAAAGAAATCTTCAAAGCATAAATCACAAAATTCGGGAGATGGATATAAAAATGTCACAAAAATGAACGGGATTTTGAATAAAAATTAATATAATTTCTAACAAAAATGCAGACAATAATAATAATAATTAATTTCATCATTTTCACTATTTTAATGGTAAATTTACTGGTAAGTAAAATTGGGAAATATTGATTAATGAATAATTAATTTACTTATCAAATTCAATGAACTTAAGTAAAAATTTTCCTTAAATATTTTTTTGAGTCCATTAATGGTTAAATTAAGCAAATTTTTAATTTCTCTTCGCAGAAAATCACCGAATCTTCCACCATTTCCAATGGCTTTTATGAACCGGATCGAATCGAATCTTTACCTGGTCTCAAATCCAATTTGAGTTCTGATCATTTTTCGGGTAATGATTATTTATTTAAATTTCAAAGAATTTAATTTTTCTTTAAAAAATATTATAAAATAATTTTTCCTAAAATTTACAAATTAATCAAAAAAATTAATTTTCATATTTTTTTCTGCTGTTGAGTAAAAATTTGCGTATTTTAGTCAGAAAACATTATAAATTCGCGCAGTCTATTAAATCAAATTTAAATACTTCTTATTTCTATTAATCATTAAGGGTATTTGAATGTGAGTGCCGAACATCGTCTCTTCTACTATTTGGCCACTTCACAAAATGATACGGCCAATAATCCGCTGATTTTCTGGTTTAACGGTGGTCCCGGCTCTTCCTCATTGTTTGGTTCGTTCGCGGAAATGGGCCCATATTTAATTAATCCGGATGGGGAAACTTTGAGGCCAAATCCGGATGCGTGGAACAAAAATGCTTCAATTGTCTATTTGGAATCACCGTATTGGGTTGGCTACTCATATTCCACAAATGCAAATGAGACGGGCTGGAGCGATGATAAAGTATGCAAAATTGATGAAATTTTATATATTGAGAATGGAAAATTAATGGATTTGATTGGAAATTAACAGAAAGTTCTCTCCAAAAATGGAAAAATAAACGAAAATTGGATAATTATAATTTTTTGCCTTGATTTTCTGACCAATAATTTTTGGATTATTAATTTTTATATCTAAATGCTCTATTGGAAAGAGTTTAACTAAATGTTTTAAATTTTCTAAAAAATTTTTAATATTACTGAAATATTGGCTAATGTGTAAAAATTTGGAACCGAAAATTTTGGATTTAAAACTGTCTATATTTAAACTGAATGAGCAACAAAATTGTTTGAATTGAAGAAAAAATTTAAATAAATTCATATATTGAGAAAAAAGAAAAAAAACAAAATAGAAAAATAAAATATGAGCGAATGAAAAAAATGTCTAAAATAAAAATTTAGTCTTTTTTTTTTAGAAAATTTTCTCATAAATGGTAATTTTAATTTTATATATAAATTTTACATAGACTACCGAGGAGAACTACGAGGCCATTAAACAATTTCTGCATAAATTTCCGGCCTTTCGGCAACATCGCCTCTTTTTGACCGGTGAATCTTATGCCGGCGTTTATGTTCCATTGTTGGCTGCAAAAATTATTGATGAAATGCAAAATTATTCGCTGAATTTTGAGGTGAGTGCTAATGACTGATCCAAAATTTTTTAGCCATAGTCATAGTCACATCGAGACAATAATTTATCAGGAAAAAACATATGCAATTAAAATGCTCGAATAGGTACATTCCCATTTATCTAGGTGGTAGGTGGCAATCATCTTGTGGGGACGCCCCCTTAAAAATAGACTATGCATGCACCCCAGATAATGACACTGCCTCCCCCCCCCCCCCAAATAATGGGAAAGAACCCTTGAATATTATTAAAATTCCTTAGATCAGAAATATTTTCCCCTGACAACCAGAATTCCCTTGACCAGAAAAATATTCCCCTGACTTGACCAGAATTCCCCTGACCATAAAAATATTCACCAGAATTCCCCTGACCATAAAAATATTCACCAGAATTCCCCTGACCATAAAAATATTCACCAGAATTCCCCTGACAATAAAAATATTCACCAGAATTCCCCTGACCATAAAAATATTCACCAGAATTCCCCTGACCATAAAAATATTCACCAGAATTCCCCTGACCATAAAAATATTCACCAGAATTCCCCTGACCATAAAAATATTCACCAGAATTCCCCTGACAATAAAAATATTCACCAGAATTCCCCTGACCATAAAAATATTCACCAGAATTCCCCTGACCAGAAAAATTTTCCCCTGATTAGAAAAATTTTCTCCTGACTTAACTAGAATTCCCTATTGCTACAGGCTTATGTCGATCCGCGCCTTCATATAATATAAAATTAATTCCCCAAAAATAATTTTAATATATTATTCCACAGGGAATAGCCATCGGCAACGGTCAATTTAATGTTACACTGAATCAATTGACTAAACAAATTTACGGCTATTTTCATGGATTTTTCGATGATGCTTCTTGGGATAATTTCACCAAAGGTTGTGGAGGATTCGAAAATATAGGTATTATAGTTATATAAATAATTGTACTACATTTTTTTTAGATCATTGTGACCCCAAAATTCTTGATTGGTTTTCCCAAAATAACTATCCACTTCCGTGGACACAATTGAACCAATATGACATCTATGAGCAATGCCGTAAATATTTATTTCATATTTAAATTTAAAATAAATTATCCATTTTTTATTCTTTACCTTAAAAATCAGTTTTTGCCTTCTAAAAAACTGAAAGAAAAAGTAGTAAAAATGCCTAATCCATGTAAAAATCCAAACCATAATGGCCTAATATAGAGAAAATTTAAGTAAAAAATTGCCTGGTAAAGAAATTTTAGCTAAACATGATGCCGAAAGATAAAATTTTAAGTCAAAATTGGCCCTCCCTCATAGTGAAACTTAAAACAAAATAATTAATATTGCCTAAATTTAGAAAATTTTAAATTTGCCTGAATAAATTTATTTATTAATAAAGATATTGTAAGCAATGCGAGTGGAGACTTGCCGACAACTTTGATAAGTCCTCCAACGGACAATGGCACTATGCCTCCGTCAGTGGACAATCAAATATTGGTTTGCGAAAATGGTCAGTGGCTCATTTAATTCAAATTAATTTTATTCATTATTCTTATTAAGGATATTATGAACCTTCACTCGAAAAATATCTAAACCTGCCCGAAGGTAAAATTAAATTATTTTATTAATTTAATTAAAAATTCTTGATTTTTAAGTACGCCAAAATTTGCATGTGGCCAAAGGCGCCAATAAGACCTGGACTGTTGACAAGTATATTTTTAAAAATTATCGAAAATATATTATATAATTAAATTTTAGTGACTTCATCTTGAATCAATATCAAACTCAACACGGTAAAAATTTTTAAGAAATTAATAAAAATAAATTCACATTTATTATTTGTAACTCAAAATTAAATTTTTAACCCCAAAATAGTTTTTGATTAATAAATTATAAATCGGTTTTAAACTTTACAAAGTTTATACCAATTTATAGATCACATCGTGACATGCTGAATTATATAAAAATACCAGATTTTGGCCCAAAATTAAAGTGTTTAAAATAAAAAAAAATTGGAAAAATGGTTTAATTGGGTTAAATCAGTTTCGATTTAAACTAAGAATATTATATCTCAAAAGATATTTATTGATAAGATCAACAAATTGATTATTGTTTTGTAAGGTCTTAAAATCAATTTCCGACTTATTAGAAGTCAAAAAATACTATTTTTGAAATAAAATTTGGGGTAAAAAATGGGGTAAAAATATATTTTTCCATTAATTTATATAAAAATAATTTTAAAATTAATTTAATTACTTGAACAGATAATGGCGTTGAAATGTTCGTTAAAAAAGTTGTGGATGCAGGTGTTCGTGTTCTTTTGTATGCCGGTGATACGGACGTGGTCTGCAATTATATACTTTCCCAAAAATTTGCCCGGAATCTTGGATTTAAACCGGTCAATTTTTTAAAAAAATAATTTTTGCTGATTATTTTGCAGGATCGAGGCCAATATTCATGGTCAGTGCCTGGTGTTGACATAACTAATGCGGGCACATTCACCAACTATTTGGGTGGCGGCGGACTCACTTTCACAACAAGTCAGTTGAAAATAAATTTTAATTTTATTAATTAATTATTAGCCAGATAAAAGCAATTTTTTACTATTTTTGTTCAATTAAAATAATTTTATTAATCTCCTAGAGAATATTTTTTGACTATAATTATATTGTGACTAAAAATATCTTTTTTGGTATTATTAACAATAATTTTAATTATTTATTTTTAATTTTATTAAAAAATTTATTGATAATCTTATAGCTAAAATAAAATTGAAATAAACAATTCGTATTTCTCTATTAGTAGTCCTATCTACTATATGTATAGTAAGTAGCCAAGGGCCTTATTTATTTTCTTAAACCTTTAAAAGAGGCAATAAATTAAATTTTCAGTTTAAAAATCCTCAAAAGAGGAGTAAAATGCGAGAAGAATTTTTATTAAAAGCCTACTATAGGGAAATACAGTTAGCATATTTTCATTTAATAGAATAATAGCTTATTATTAATAAATAAAGCAATAAGAAAAAAAAAACAATTTAATTTTTCCAATATCAATTTTTCAGTTCGCGGTGCCGGCCATATGGTATATTTAAAATAAAAATTATTAAAAATGTTCACAAAATTCAAGGTACCCCAAAAGAAGGGGCATCAAATCTATTTTGCGATTGAAGCATTCCTAAATAATCGACACAATTTTGGCCTTATTAGCAAAGACAATCTAGTATTTATGGGCGTTGGCGATGGATAGTGCAAGAGAATTATGTGCAATTGGAAAAAGATAAAATAAAATTGATGTATACAATACAAATATAAGACTCAATTTGATAATTATTTCTATAAAAATATATTTTTGAATTCGGAATAAAGAATTATTTGTTAAGAGAGTAATATTAATGACGGGGGTTACTATTTTTGATAATTAAAATTTTTGATACTAAAATATTTTATGTCAAGAAATTCGCCATTAGCTTCAATTTAAATCACTTCTGATTCTGATTTTTAATTTTGATTTTATTCTGATTCTGATTTTTAATTCTGATTTGATTTTATTCTGATTCTGATTTTTAATTCTGATTTATTCTGATTCTGATTTTTAATTCTGATTTTATTCCTGATTTTATTCTGATTCTGATTTTTAATTCTGATTTTATTCTGATTCTGATTTATTCTGATTCTGATTTTTAATTTTGATTTTATTCTGATTCTGATTTTTAATTCTGATTTGATTTTATTCTGATTCTGATTTTTAATTCTGATTTTATTCTGATTCTGATTTTTAATTCTGATTTTATTCTGATTCTGATTTTTAATTCTGATTTAATTCTGATTCTGATTTTTAATTCTGATTTTATTCTGATTCTAATTTCTAATTCTGATTTTATTCTGATTTTTAATTCTGATTTTATTCTGATTCTGATTTTTAATTCTGATTTTATTCTTATTCTGATTTTTAATTCTGATTTAATTCTGATTCTGATTTTTAATTCTGATTCTGATTTTTAATTTTGATTTTATTCTGATTCTGATTTTTAATTCTGATTTGATTTTATTCTGATTCTGATTTTTAATTCTGATTTGATTTTATTCTGATTCTGATTTTTAATTCTGATTTATTCTGATTCTGATTTTTAATTCTGATTTTATTCCTGATTTTATTCTGATTCTGATTTTTAATTCTGATTTTATTCTGATTCTGATTTATTCTGATTCTGATTTTTAATTTTGATTTTATTCTGATTCTGATTTTTAATTCTGATTTGATTTTATTCTGATTCTGATTTTTAATTCTGATTTATTCTGATTCTGATTTTTAATTCTGATTTTATTCTTGATTTTATTCTGATTCTGATTTTTAATTCTGATTTTATTCTTGATTTTATTCTGATTCTGATTTTTAATTCTGATTTTATTCTGATTCTGATTTTTAATTCTGATTTTATTCTGATTCTGATTTTTAATTCTGATTTAATTCTGATTCTGATTTTTAATTCTGATTTTATTCTGATTCTAATTTCTAATTCTGATTTTATTCTGATTTTTAATTCTGATTTTATTCTGATTCTGATTTTTAATTCTGATTTTATTCTTATTCTGATTTTTAATTCTGATTTAATTCTGATTCTGATTTTTAATTCTGATTCTGATTTTTAATTCCGATTCTGATTTTTAATTCTGATTCTGATTTTTAATTCTGATTCTTAATTCTCAATAAAAATGATTTTTAGAGCATCTGCACAAGATCTTATTATAAAAAATAATGAAAATTCCATAGATTACTCTAACTATTTTGCCAATCAACAGGTTTTTATCGAATCGAAAAGTGAAAAATTATAAAAAATAAATCAACTTGTTAAAAACAGATCAGTGACTATAGTCAAAGAAATAGAATAGAAATTGATAATGCAGAGCAGTGACTAGTAAAAAAACGGGATAGAAATAGGAATTTTAATAAAATACCTTAGATTTTTAAAGATTAGATGAAAATAATGATCGTGGTGAAATTTGTTTAAAATATATTTAATAGCATATAATGTGTGTATGTCTTTCCAAATTGTTGTTCTCATTTACGCTTTATGATGACGAGGTGTTCCATGCGATGCGCCCGAAGTTACTCCTTGATGTTTTTTGGCAATTTCCTTTTCAAGTTCTTCCTCGGATGGTGGGTTCTCTGTTTCCATTTTCACTTTTGTTCCTTTCCCATACAAATAGACCTTCAGCTTTAATATATTTACAAATTTGGGCAAATCTTCTGTTATATCGTTAACTAATTAAATTATTGGGATTTATTTTTTTTTAATTAATTAAAAAAAAAGCAAACCAATTTGTATATGATTATTTTTCTTGTAAAAAACGAAAATTTTTCCATCCCGATTATACAGGCCGCATCCGAAGGTTTCATCGATTTCAACTGCCGATTCGTGGGAATAGTGCTGAGGGTTACCAAGGTCATCTTTATCAATACTTTCCAACTCAATTTTAAATAGTTTTTGGCTTAAAGAGCAATTTTACGAATTCGAATTGTTTTTTTCCCAATATTACCTCTCTTTTGCCAACAGCTTAAATTCCGAATATTGTATTTCCTTTTCCGCAGGAGAAGTAGAAATAATGAAAGGTTCGTTTGATCGAATAATAGCCATTGAACCTGAAAATATGAATTTTTAGCTTGCCAATAGTATTGCAATCATTTTTTTAAAAAAAATGCTAAATCATCTGAATTTTGATTTCTTCAAAAGGTTGGCCGACACTTGCGGACGAAACGGTCTGGAGCCGAAGATGGTAAAACTGGAGTGGAATTGTTTATAGTATATTATTAAGCTAAAATTTGCCTCAAGATGACATCAAAAGGTTTGGCGAATTTTGAGTATTCACCGAATTATGGCCAAAAAACCTTCAAAATCGTAATTTTAATTAAATCAACGGTTTTTTGGCCATATTCGGTGAATATTCTACATTGACCAAAACTTTGTGATGTCATTATATAGCTAATTATATGCCTAATTAAATGCTATAAACAATGCCACTCCAACTTTACCGCCTTCGGCTCCAGACCGTTTCGTCCGCAAGTATCGGGTCCGCAAGTGTCGCAGTACGCTTCAAGGTTAACCAATATCTTCTAGGTATTATTAAAAAATAAAACAACAAAAAATAAAATAGACATTTTATTTTTTGTTGGACTATGATAATAATAAATAAATTAATTACCTACCTTCTAATGTGAATGTATCCATATTTTCCACTTTCACTTTCCATTCATCATGCGTTTTTGATACAGTGGTTCAAATTTGTGCATTTCATGCTCGATTTCTTCCACGGTTGGTGGAGTCCTTTTTTGCATTTCCACTTTTGTTCCTTTTCCTACCAAATTAATCTCCGGCCTAAATCCGCTCTTTTCAAACTTGTGCTTATCTTTTGTTATGTTGTAGACTAATTGATAAGTGGAAATTATTTTTAAACTAAATACAAAAAAACCAACCCATAAGTATTTCCATTAGTATTTGTTTATTTTTCTTGTAAATTTTCTTGTAAAAAACGAAAATTTTTCCATCATGATTAAACAGGCCGCATCCTATGGAATCACCGATTTCAACTTCCGGTTTATAAGAATAACTTTTTTCTTTATCAATTCCTTGTAAATCAATTTTAACCGGTTTTTCGCTGAATAAATACGTTTTGAATTCGAATAATTTTTTAAAAATATTATTTATTAATTATTACCTCTCTGCTAACAGCCTAAATTCAAAATATTGTATTTTCTTATCCGAAGAAATAATGAACGGTGTGTTCGATACAATACTATCGGATGAACCTGAAAATATGAATTTTTTAAAATTGCTTAACAATAAAAATCAATTTTTTTGTTTTTATTAGAAAGAATAAAAAAAACATTTTATTATTATTGTTTGACCTTAATAATAAAAATTATTGTAAATTAATTATCTACCTATTAACATGAATGTATTCTCATTTTGCACTTTCACTTTCGCATTATTTTGTGGTTGAAATATGAATTCAGCATTATTCTGAAATTTTTTTAAAAAGTAATTATAAAAAGCAGAAAATTTAATTTATGCAATCTAATTTTACAGTCATTGAATAAATGGCTATATTATGACAATTGGGGAAATGGTATATGTAGTGTCGAATGTCGATGGTTAATGCTACTGGAAAAAATCTATTTTGTATTTTGTAGAGAATAAAATTAGCTACAAAATAATATCAAAAAAGCATTGGCTAATAGCAAATATTCACCGAATTATGACCAAAAAACTGTTGATTTAATTAATATTTTATTTCTGGACTTTTTTGGTTGATTAATTTTTTCTGTTTTAGTGCTAAAAAAAAGTAATTATATGTATATAAAAAAATGAGGGGGGTTCCAGACATTTTGAGGTGTAACTCGGTTTGTGTTGGGCCAAATTGGCTAGAGTTTGGTTTTTTGGCATGATGATCTCCTAGCGCACAACTTAGGGTCCAAAGTTTGAGTGCGCAACTAACGGTTTAAAAACCGGTTTCTCCGGTTTAAGATACTGTAACTTTTTAGGGTTTGGTTTTTTCACCCCGAATCATTAGGCAATATTGTAGAGCATGTCGAAAGGAAGCGAATGAGCTATCGCATGACGAATTTGGTTCAAAACACAGGCCAGCGCGACGTTTGCGCTATAACTTTCTAATAAGCGAGTTTTTGATCAATGCGCGGAACTGTGTGAACGAAAGTTTGCGCATTTAGGGGCGCTGAATAGGAAAAACTCCCGAATATGGGTCAAAAAAAAATTTCAGAGCAAACGGAATTACGGCTAGGAAGTTATGGCCATTTGAAATTTTTGAAAAATTTGCATTTTTTTGACGCCGCAGGCTATAACTTTTTACAATTTGTGTATATCGTGGCAAGTTTGGTGTCATTTTAAAGAGCAACTCCAGGGCTTCAAAATGGTATATGGTTTGTTGGATTTGGCCAAACCGTTTAGGAGATATAATGGTTTAAACCGGTTTGAAATGATGAAAAACCGGTTTTTACGATTTTTTGGGAATGGTCGAGGGTTCGAACCCAAGTTGCTTTAAATGATTTAAAATGATGTTTAATGACATTATAAGTGAAATTAAACCGTGGGGGGGCGAGCGAAGCGAGCTAGGTGGCGCGCGAAGCGCGCCGGCTGTTCGGGGGTGGGGGTGTGGGGGGTTTCAGGGGGGAGGGGGAGGGGGTAGCGAAGCGAGGCCGAGGCGACCGGAGCGAGGGAGGGCCGCGGAGCGGGCCGACCGAGCGAAGGTCGCCGAGGCCGAGCGTAGCGGACCCCTCCCCCTAACCCCCCTGACCAAGGCACCACCAAACCGAAACAAAATTAATATAATAAAAATAGAAACCATAAATTTATTTAAAATCGGTTCACAACTCTAAAACTCTAAAACTGATTTGAAAAATTTTTTAATGAATTTTTTTATACTATTTAAAAAAAAAAATTTGCAAATTCGCCAAATTAAAAAAATCTAAAAAAATTAATTGCCTAATAAATTAAAAAATTTGAAAAAAATATTTTAAAATCTTAAAGAATAATAGAAAAAAAATTTGAAATTTAATAAAAAGAAAATACAAAAAAACATAAAAACATAGATAAAATGTTCTTCAAAATATTTTTTGTAAAACTAAAATAAAATTTCAAAAAATTTTCAGAAAAAAAAAAACATAAAACAGCAGTAAATTTTATTTTAAATTTTTTTAAAAATAATATTAAATTTCGATGGCAAAAATATAATAAGAAAATATTTATTAAGTTAAAAAATTATTTTGTGACGAGATTGAGCTAGCGGCGGTCGCGAAGCGACCGTCGCTGACTCCAATCTCGTCACAATCTAAACGAAAATGCAAATCTATAATTGCGAAAAATGCAAAATACGGCATATTGAAATGGCGTTCGACTCATTTTTCAACTTTTTGAATTTACCTTAGGCGATTATAGCGAATTAAAATGAATTTTTAAACAATTTGGTCCTATTTTGCCATCTATAAAGGTTTAAAAATTTGAAAAAGGTAATGCAATAATCATTTTTTAAAAATAATTTTGATATTTTGTTTGGAATATGGATCCGCTTTTGTTTTGATTATATATCGTAACGGCCTTAAAATTTTGTGAAATAAGGCTTTTCAATATTGGACTCAAACAAAGTGGTAATAAATTATAGTGTTTATTTTTTAATGGCTCATTTTGCGAATTTGAGTTTAATTGAATTAAAATTTATAAATTTAAACAAAAAGATTAATTTTATGGAAAATTTTATCAATTATATACTTTAGAATATACGTTGGTTGGTTTAAAATCAATGAAATTTGTCATAAATAAATATTAGCCACTACACAAATTATCACCAATTATATAAATGTATTCATTTTTAGATTCATCGATTTCCATTTTTGCCGAGGATTTTACCTCGAACCGTTATAATCCTTTCATCACTTACTGCATTCTTTCATAAACTGAATTGCAATATTAAATAAGTTTGTGAACGATTTATGATTTGGAAATTTCTATTGGCAAAATTATTTTTTGAATTTCTGTCATCGGTAAAGATCAAAAATTTTTAATGATATTTTGATTGACTGGGAATTTCCCATTAGGCAACAAATTTTTGATCCATCAAAATTTTTGCTTAATGACTTTTACTATTGCCGATCATTAGTTCTTTAAATCTCACTCATCAAATTCAAATTTTCACATATTTTACGAGGGCAATTTTCCAATCTTCCTTTTTAATTCTTATCATTTTGAAAAGAGTAGACAATTTTTGATGATGGAAATGTTTCATTATTTCAAATTGACCCAATTTGCAAAATTCTATTACATGTTCAATATTCGATGACTAATATACTGTTGTACATTTTGCCCAAACACCTAAACTAATCAAATAATTTTGTTTCTACAAATTGAAATTCATGATTAAAATTTAAAAATTTTGGCATTAAATGGTTAACAACCATCTTTTTCCGCCACAATGAATTTATTAAATATAATTTTCCAATTTATTGGTCCCATTTCGAATTATTCCACCAATTCATTCCATTTTTTTAATGAATTATTCGCCTGCATTGGATATTTTTCAATTGAAGAAAATTACACAGGAAGGAATCCAATTTAAGCAAGGTTATTTAATATCTTTTTTTTATTTATTTCATTTTTTAATATTTCTTCACGTCAAATTCCGACTATTCGATTTCATTTGGACTGAATATATTTTGCAAAAATGCCATTTTGAAAGAATTACAAATTGGACAAATTTATTTCATCTTGACCAAATTGAAGGCCGCCTTTTCATTTTGGTACCATTAAATGCAAAAAAAGTTATAATTTAATAAAAATAATATTTAAATTAAAATAATATTTGTGAAATTCAGAAATGATTATAATTAACAAAGGAGAGAATTATATAACATTTTTTCACATATTTTTTGTTCGGTAAAATTTAAAACAAATATTAATTTGGAATTTAATTCTGAGCCCCGAAGGGGCGAAATTACTTAGATGAAGCCGAGTACAAAGCGAATTGGCAAATGCAAAGTCTATAGATTATATTTTCATAAATTTCCTTTTGATTTTTAAATTTTCTTTAATATTTCTCATATTTCATTCAAGTGGTAGCTGAGCGCCGAAGGCGCGAAGCGTTAGATCTGAGCCCCGAAGGGGCGAAGATGAAAAAGTATAAATCACGATGTCCCCAAAGGGCTTAAGCCCAGCAGTATAAAATCCGTCCCCACATATCGCAACCTCCCACTGTTCCAACCCAGAGTTGTAGGCGGTTTGCGAGCCCGCTTGCGGGCTAGTTATATGTATATAAAAAAATGAGGGGGGGTTCCAGACATTTTGAGGTGTAACTCGGTTTGTGTTGGGCCAAATTGGCTAGAGTTTGGTTTTTTGGCATGATGATCTCCTAGCGCACAACTTAGGGTCCAAAGTTTGAGTGCGCAACTAACGGTTTAAAAACCGGTTTCTCCGGTTTAAGATACTGTAACTTTTTAGGGTTTGGTTTTTTCACCCCGAATCATTAGGCAATATTGTAGAGCATGTCGAAAGGAAGCGAATGAGCTATCGCATGACGAATTTGGTTCAAAACACAGGCCAGCGCGACGTTTGCGCTATAACTTTCTAATAAGCGAGTTTTTGATCAATGCGCGGAACTGTGTGAACGAAAGTTTGCGCATTTAGGGGCGCTGAATAGGAAAAACTCCCGAATATGGGTCAAAAAAAAATTTCAGAGCAAACGGAATTACGGCTAGGAAGTTATGGCCATTTGAAATTTTTGAAAAATTTGCATTTTTTTGACGCCGCAGGCTATAACTTTTTACAATTTGTGTATATCGTGGCAAGTTTGGTGTCATTTTAAAGAGCAACTCCAGGGCTTCAAAATGGTATATGGTTTGTTGGATTTGGCCAAACCGTTTAGGAGATATAATGGTTTAAACCGGTTTGAAATGATGAAAAACCGGTTTTTACGATTTTTTGGGAATGGTCGAGGGTTCGAACCCAAGTTGCTTTAAATGATTTAAAATGATGTTTAATGACATTATAAGTGAAATTAAACCGTGGGGGGGCGAGCGAAGCGAGCTAGGTGGCGCGCGAAGCGCGCCGGCTGTTCGGGGGTGGGGGTGTGGGGGGTTTCAGGGGGGAGGGGGAGGGGGTAGCGAAGCGAGGCCGAGGCGACCGGAGCGAGGGAGGGCCGCGGAGCGGGCCGACCGAGCGAAGGTCGCCGAGGCCGAGCGTAGCGGACCCCTCCCCCTAACCCCCCTGACCAAGGCACCACCAAACCGAAACAAAATTAATATAATAAAAATAGAAACCATAAATTTATTTAAAATCGGTTCACAACTCTAAAACTCTAAAACTGATTTGAAAAATTTTTTAATGAATTTTTTTATACTATTTAAAAAAAAAATTTGCAAATTCGCCAAATTAAAAAAATCTAAAAAAATTAATTGCCTAATAAATTAAAAAATTTGAAAAAAATATTTTAAAATCTTAAAGAATAATAGAAAAAAAATTTGAAATTTAATAAAAAGAAAATACAAAAAAAAAACATAAAAACATAGATAAAATGTTCTTCAAAATATTTTTTGTAAAACTAAAATAAAATTTCAAAAAATTTTCAGAAAAAAAAAACATAAAACAGCAGTAAATTTTATTTTAAATTTTTTTAAAAATAATATTAAATTTCGATGGCAAAAATATAATAAGAAAATATTTATTAAGTTAAAAAATTATTTTGTGACGAGATTGAGCTAGCGGCGGTCGCGAAGCGACCGTCGCTGACTCCAATCTCGTCACAATCTAAACGAAAATGCAAATCTATAATTGCGAAAAATGCAAAATACGGCATATTGAAATGGCGTTCGACTCATTTTTCAACTTTTTGAATTTACCTTAGGCGATTATAGCGAATTAAAATGAATTTTTAAACAATTTGGTCCTATTTTGCCATCTATAAAGGTTTAAAAATTTGAAAAAGGTAATGCAATAATCATTTTTTAAAAATAATTTTGATATTTTGTTTGGAATATGGATCCGCTTTTGTTTTGATTATATATCGTAACGGCCTTAAAATTTTGTGAAATAAGGCTTTTCAATATTGGACTCAAACAAAGTGGTAATAAATTATAGTGTTTATTTTTTAATGGCTCATTTTGCGAATTTGAGTTTAATTGAATTAAAATTTATAAATTTAAACAAAAAGATTAATTTTATGGAAAATTTTATAAATTATATACTTTAGAATATACGTTGGTTGGTTTAAAATCAATGAAATTTGTCATAAATAAATATTAGCCACTACACAAATTATCACCAATTATATAAATGTATTCATTTTTAGATTCATCGATTTCCATTTTTGCCGAGGATTTTACCTCGAACCGTTATAATCCTTTCATCACTTACTGCATTCTTTCATAAACTGAATTACAATATTAAATAAGTTTGTGAACGATTTATGATTTGGAAATTTCTATTGGCAAAATTATTTTTTGAATTTCTGTCATCGGTAAAGATCAAAAATTTTTAATGATATTTTGATTGACTGGGAATTTCCCATTAGGCAACAAATTTTTGATCCATCAAAATTTTTGCTTAATGACTTTTACTATTGCCGATCATTAGTTCTTTAAATCTCACTCATCAAATTCAAATTTTCACATATTTTACGAGGGCAATTTTCCAATCTTCCTTTTTAATTCTTATCATTTTGAAAAGAGTAGACAATTTTTGATGATGGAAATGTTTCATTATTTCAAATTGACCCAATTTGCAAAATTCTATTACATGTTCAATATTCGATGACTAATATACTGTTGTACATTTTGCCCAAACACCTAAACTAATCAAATAATTTTGTTTCTACAAATTGAAATTCATGATTAAAATTTAAAAATTTTGGCATTAAATGGTTAACAACCATCTTTTTCCGCCACAATGAATTTATTAAATATAATTTTCCAATTTATTGGTCCCATTTCGAATTATTCCACCAATTCATTCCATTTTTTTAATGAATTATTCGCCTGCATTGGATATTTTTCAATTGAAGAAAATTACACAGGAAGGAATCCAATTTAAGCAAGGTTATTTAATATCTTTTTTTTATTTATTTCATTTTTTAATATTTCTTCACGTCAAATTCCGACTATTCGATTTCATTTGGACTGAATATATTTTGCAAAAATGCCATTTTGAAAGAATTACAAATTGGACAAATTTATTTCATCTTGACCAAATTGAAGGCCGCCTTTTCATTTTGGTACCATTAAATGCAAAAAAAGTTATAATTTAATAAAAATAATATTTAAATTAAAATAATATTTGTGAAATTCAGAAATGATTATAATTAACAAAGGAGAGAATTATATAACATTTTTTCACATATTTTTTGTTCGGTAAAATTTAAAACAAATATTAATTTGGAATTTAATTCTGAGCCCCGAAGGGGCGAAATTACTTAGATGAAGCCGAGTACAAAGCGAATTGGCAAATGCAAAGTCTATAGATTATATTTTCATAAATTTCCTTTTGATTTTTAAATTTTCTTTAATATTTCTCATATTTCATTCAAGTGGTAGCTGAGCGCCGAAGGCGCGAAGCGTTAGATCTGAGCCCCGAAGGGGCGAAGATGAAAAAGTATAAATCACGATGTCCCCAAAGGGCTTAAGCCCAGCAGTATAAAATCCGTCCCCACATATCGCAACCTCCCACTGTTCCAACCCAGAGTTGTAGGCGGTTTGCGAGCCCGCTTGCGGGCTAGTTTATATGTATATAAAAAAATGTGGGGGGTTCCACACAAATCAATGTGTAAATGTGCTTGGGAAGGGTTTTTAGGGCTAGAGAACGGTTTTAAATAACAATGATCTCCTAGCGGACAACTTTGGGTATCGATTTTGGGTGCCCGACCAACCGGTTTAAAAACCGGTTTCGAGAGTGGCCAAGTCGAGAGTTTGCTCGGGTTTGAGCTTTTCCCCAGGAATTTGATGTTTTTATGGGTAATTGAGCATGGCGAATTTTTTGGAAAAAAAATTTTTTTTACGCGTGCGTTTTCCGCTCCGGCATAGTGCCAACATAAAAATTAGGGGGGATGAAGCTTTGAAATCAAATTTGAGATTTTGCCGGAGGTTTTGGTTTTAGTGTGTGGTATCATTCGAAAGCTGATCTCCTAGGGAATTCAGGAAAAATTTTGGTTCGGACTTTTTTCCCCTCATTCTCGAGATATAAGTCGAGAAAAAAATAAATGGCCAAATTTGGCCACTTTTTTGGCCATAAAATTTTCCCGCGCGAGTTTGTGCCAAATCGCTTAGATATTTTGTAGCCACTGTAAAAACGCGTCGAATGAGCTATCACACGCCAAATTTGGTTAATTTCGAAGGGAGTTATGGCAAAATCGTATCTACAGCCAATACAGGTGCTTTTAGGCTCGCAGCGCAAACCGTTGTTGGTAAACAAAGTGGGGCGAAAGTGTTTTTAGGCGTAGAAAATTCGGGGAAAAATTATAAAAAAAAGATCTCGCCGAAAAGTCCAAGCGTTCAAAAGTTATGCCGGTTTAAATGGTTCAAAATTTAGAATTTTTTTCGCGCATGCAAGTAAAATTTTTTCCTACGGTTTTTTAGGACACCGAATTTAGTCTTATTTGATAGAGCTGAACCAGAGCTTTAAAATGATATATGGTTTGTGGGGGTTTGGACCAGCGGTTTCGGAGTTAAACCGGTTTAAGTGGGTCGGATTTGGGTGAAAACCGCCTTTAGCGTAGGGGGTTAAAATCGATTTTTTATGAGGTCGTGGGTTCGAATCCCAGTAAAAGCAAATGATTTAAAATGATAAAATATGATAATATAAATTATTCTGAACCGGTTTTAAACCATTTAAACCGGTTTAAAAATTTTTAAAATTTTCATAATTTCCATTTTTCCATAAACAAATAGTCGAATATAGGGTAATCAATGACGCTGAGCACGAATTTGATATCCATTTTCGCTTTTGATGATGTAGTCCAGTGGTTTGACTATAGATTGATAATTTTGAGGTCGAAGGTTCAATTCCTACCAGCGGCAAATCATTTTTACACATCAATAATCCAATTTAAATACATATAAATGAAATATTAATGAATATAAAAAAATATTAAAATTCTTTTTTTTTCCATAAAATATTCCAATTTCCAAATAGTGAGTGCTGCATTACTCGACGGCTTTGTAAAAAAATGAGGGGGGATCCATGCATTTTCTGGGAAAACTTTTTTTTGTGCCAACCGATTTTGGCGCTTTTTGTTCAGGGAATATAATGATCTCCTGCCCAAGAGATTTGGCCAAAAATTTTTTCACTACCATACCCCCCGGCGATTTTAGACATTTTGCGTAGACATTTTGCAGACATTTTAGATATTTTGCTCTAATTCTGTTCTAATTGCTTCTTTTTGATCTAAAAATTAAATGGGAGGTGTATTCCGGCTAGGAGCAGGCGTTTAAGTCAAAAAATTTTTCTGCGCGACTTCCGGTTTCAAGGCGCGAGCTCGAGAATCTCGAAATTTTTGATCATTAATAACTCGCTCACCAGGTTTCGCTCAGGCATGAGGTTGGTATCATTGGATAGCTCTTTGAATGTAGTTACAGAATCAATGAACTCCGCCTGGGCGCGCCGCTTTCGCCGGATTTTATGGGTTTTAAACCGGTTTGAAAAACGGTTTGGTTAGGTAAAATTTTTTTCCTTGACGGTAAACTGGTGTGCGGCTTAGAGAAAGGGCACTTCTCCAGAGTGTCAGCTTTCGAATGGTATATCGCACTTGGCCAAAATTTACATTTAAAGGTTAGTTATGCTCTGGACAAAGTGACATATTTTTTAAGGAGAAAAATTTTTAATGGTTTCGGGTTCGATGCGCTTTACGCGCAAGGCTGCGTACTTTTGTTTTTTAGATATAGCATTAAAAGGCGAATAAAATGAGCTTAAAAACAAATTAAACAGTCCATGGGTTGCCAAGTTATGGTCACTCAAAATTGGATTTTTGGCATTTTTCTCGCGCAGCCGGGAAAAATTTTTTTCTTCGCAATTTTTTCACCATAAATTTAGGCTCATTTTAAAGAGCAGAATCAGGGCTTTAAAAATATATAATGTTTCTTGAGGTTTGGACCAATGGTTTGTGAATTATACCGGTTTAAACCAGTTGGATTTTGGTCAAATCCATGTTTAGCGTAGAGGGTAAAATTTGGTTTTTTACGGAGGTCGTGGGTTCGATTCCCTGTTGCTTAAAATTGTTTATAATGATGAAATATGATATTATAAAAGTTTTTGCCTAGATTAAATCTTCTTAAACCGGTTTAATAATTTTTTAAAATTTCTAAAATTGCATATTAAGCCGGTGACATAGCTAGACGAGTTGTATATGCTTTATAAATATATTCATTCGATCCGCCATAGTCGATTTAGTATATGAAATTTCAATTTTTACTAATTTTGATTAATTTAAACAATAGTTTATAGGGTTTAAACATTTTGAACCAAAAATTTCAAGTGACCATATCTTTGGTATAAATGCTTCAAATAATTTGAAATTGAAATTTAGCCTACTAAATCGACCATGGCGATTCGATTGAGCTCTTTATCATATTATTTGGACGAAAAAATTTTTTGAAAAATTTTTTAAGGGCCCTCACCCCTTTGGTCAAATTGCCAAATGAATTTTGAACCATATATTGATTATTTGTGTGGTTTTTAAATAATTTATTTTTCATTTTTAGTGGAGAATTTTATATAGAATTTTTTATAAATAAAATAAAAATTCCATAACCTAGCCCCTTAGAAATTTTTGAAAATTTTTGAAATGTTGAAATTTTTTTGAAAAACCCAGTTTTATGAGAGTTAACTTAAAAATTTTATTTTTAAAATATTTTTATAAAATTCTACATAAATTTCTGCATCGATATTACTTTATTTTAAATTAAAATGTCCATTAATTACAAAGATACAAAATTTTAAAAATTATTTCAATTTTTCATTTCCAAATTTTTCAGCAATTTTGTTAGTGATGGCATTTTATGTAAAAATGGTTATTAAACAGTGTTCCACAAATAAACCCCAGGTTACCCAAATAATCCCCCGGTCCCCAAAATAAACTCGACGGCGGTTTGCTTGGGACGAGGCGGAGCGAGCGGAGGCCGCGAAGCGGCCGGAGCGAGCGTAGCCGAGTCCCAAGCGAATTGACGACGCAATAAGAGAAGATAACTTGCACATTTTTTCAAAAGGACTAGAGACAGCTTTTCAATGCGTCCTCATACACCTCAACAGTGTAACATTCCTCAACAGTGTAACATTTCGCAACAGTGTACGAGCCGTTTAAGAGCCCGCTTGCGGGCTAGTTTTAGTGTCAAAAAAATATTTTCCTTTTGGGGGTAGTTTTGTCCGTGTGCGCCAGCCTTTCGGACCGTCGTGATCCTATAGTCTCTTTTTAAAATTATTTACCTTATTAGGATGATGCTCAGGAGTAATTGCATGTGTATCGGCCGAAGCTTCTCCTGCTGAAACGGCCGGAGTTTCTGCTGCTGCTGGATAAAGTTTGCGGATTTCCTGCTCGATTTCTTCCACTGTTGGCGGAATCCCTTTTTGCATTTTCACTTTTGTTCCTCTTCCATTCAGTCTAATAAACGGTGTGAATCCTCTCTTTTCAAACTTGTGCTTTGCCTCTGTTATATCGTTAACTAATTAAATTTATGGGATATTTTAAATTAATTACAAAATATAACAAACCCAAAATTTGATTATTTTTCTTGTAAAAAAGAAAAATTTTTTCATCATGATTAAAAAGGCCCAATCCCAAAGCATGATTGATTTCAATTTCTTCGGAAGAATAGCTTTTCAGTGGGTTAGCATATTTAATATATTTTTCACCCATCCCAATTTCAAATGGTTTTTCGCTTAAAGAGAGCAAATTTTGAATTCGAATGATTTTTTACGAATATTTTACCTCCCTTTTTTCAACAACACCAATTCAAAATATTGTATTTTCTTTTGCGCAGAAATAATGAACGGTTTATCCGATCTAAGAGTTGCTGATGAAACTGAAAATAAGAAATATTTAACAATCAAAATTTAAAGCAAAAACATTTTTTATTTTTACTGGATTTTAAATAAAAAATTAATAAATTATTTAAATATTTATCCACCTCTTGTTAATGTGATTATAATTTTATTCACATTCTCTTCATCCACTTCCACTACCATATTCTGATTACGCATTGGGTGAAATATTAATTTATTTTCGCTTATTTCATGCACGAGTTCTGCTACGGTTGGCGGAGTCCCTTCTTGAATTTTCACTTTTGTTCCTTCTGCTTCCAAATAAATCGCCGGCCATAATCCGCTCTTTTCAAACTTGTTCAATTTATTTGTTATATCAATAACTAATTGGATTAGTGGGATTTGTTTTCTAATTGTTTATTAAAAAAAACAAACTCGAAATTTTATTATTTTTCTTGTAAAAACGGAAAATTTTTCCTTTTTGATTAAATAGGCCGCATCCAAAAGAATCATTTTTTTCAGCTTCCATTTCTTCAGCATAGCTATAAGTGTTACCATATTCATCTTTATCAGTTCCGTGTAAGTTAATTTCAAGCGGCTGTTTTCGGCTAAATAAAAACATTTTGAATTTCAATGATTTTTTTTGCAAACATTACCCCCACATCCCTTTTGCCAAAAGCTTAATTTCAAAATATTGTATTTTCTTTTCCGGAGAAATATCGAACGGTGTGTTCGATTCAAGAAGTGCGAATGAATCTGAAAATATGAATTTTATTAATGCAATAAAAACCATTTTTTAAATGCTAAATCTTCTGAATTTTAATCTCTCACTCACAAATCATCTAGATATCATTAAGATTTTAAAAAATAAGACATTTTATTTTTTGTTGGAGTTTAATAATAAAAAAATTAATTACCCACCTTTCAATTTGAATGTATCCATATTTTCCATTCCAAATTTTTTCGCATTATACGGTCGAAATAAGAATTCACCAATCTGAAATTGTTAAAAAAATTACAAAAATAGCAAATAATTTAATTTATGCAATCTAATTTTAGAACCATTGAATAAATTTTATCATCATGTAAAATTTATTCTGGGTTTTTTGTGTTATTCAAACAAAAAAATGCATAAATTCAATTTTAAATTATATAATTTAGCTCTATGAAATTTTAGATAAATGCTATATGGTTAAATAGACCACAAAATATAGTTCAAATGATTTACCTCATTTTTTGATAAAAATATTTATTTCGCGATTTTTTGCCCAAAATTTTCGTAGAACGTAAAATGGAATATATATTGAATGAATTTTATAATTAATTTCAATTTTTTGGATTTGACTAAATTTTAATGCCTATTTTTTGCATTTTAAACGTTTTTTTTGATTTATTTTTTGCATTTTTAAGACCATTTTGGCTTATTTAAGCATTTATTAAAATCAATTCTCTAATGACTGGGCACACAAAATTAATTTTAATAAGTGATTTTCTGAATTTTTACTTAGGATGATTCATAATGAAAAAGTACGGATAAACGCCTACTTTTTTTATAAATATATTATTTTAAGAAAAATTTTTAAAATACATCTGCTGAAACGGCCGGAGTTTCTGCTGCTGAAACGGCCGGAATTTCTCCTGCTGAAACGGCCGGAGTTTCTGCTGCTGCTGGATAAAGTTTGCGGATTTCCTGCTCGATTTCTTCCACGGTTGGCGGAGTCCCTTTTTGCATTTCCACTTTTGTTCCTCTTCCTTTCAATTGAACAAATGGTCTGAATCCTCCGTGTTCAAACCGATGCTTTGCCTCTGTTATATCATCAACTAATTAAATTTATGGGATTTTTTTATATTAATTACAAAAAATAGCAAACCAAAAAAAATTTGATTATTTTTTTTATAAAAACTGAAAATTTTTCCATCATGATTAAACAGGCCGCATCCAAAGAAATCATTAATTTCCGTTTCATCAAATCCGCGGGTAATTTTCATCTTGGGTTGATACACATTTTTCTTTCTATCAACACTATCTAAGCCAAAATAAAGCGATTGATTGCTTAAAGAGAAAATTTTTAATTCGAATGATTATTTTTTGCGAATATTTTTACCTCCCTTTTGACAACAGCTTAAATTCAAAATATTGTATTTTTTTCTGCGGGGAAATAATCAACGGCTTATCTTTATCCGATCTAAGAATGTGAAATGAATCTGAAAATAAGAAAATTGAACAATAAAAATCAATTTGTTTTTTCTGCCCAACCAAAATTTGACCGACTGTTTTACCGGAAAATCTCTAAGTATAAAAAATAGCCGTAAGGCGAAAAATTCAGTCTAAAATGTAGCCTGGCAAAAATTTCCACAAAAAAAATAAAAAAAATACTACAAAAGTTTGGTCAACATTTTTTTACAGTATCCCATTTTCTTTGAAAAATCCAATAATATGGGGGTGCATATTCAACCCCGTAATCCCGCGGGGGTGAGCGATCGGGGACGGGGTTTGACGGGGAATGGAAATTCGGAGACGGGGCCGGGGGTGAGGCCCAAAATCATCGGGGATCCCTGCCGGGATTCGCCCCCGACGGGGATGGAGAACAACCCTAATTTTAAATAAAAACTAATAATATAGGGGGCGGATTTTTATTGATATCAATATTTTTCTTGCGAACTTAAAATAGCTTTAAACCAACATAAAACATGTTTTTATCAAGGTTTTAGTTGATTTGCATGAACTTTTATGTCAATATTCATCAATATTTTGCCATTTTTTGATCGTCAATATTGATATCAATATTTCGGCATTTTTTGACAATTTTTGGCCATTTTTGTCAATATTTTGAAGATTTTAGAAAAAAATTGAAATTTTTTGAAAAAAATCAAAAAATTTTTTTTTAAAAATTTTGAAAATTTTTAGAAAAATTTTGAGAATTTCTTAAAAAATTTAAGGAAAAAGTTCATTTTGTAATTTTTTGAAAATAATTAATGAAAAATTGATCTTGGAAATTTTTTTAAAAATTATTGATGTGTGTAAAAATTTTTAGGAAATGGATTTTGAAATTTTTTGAATAAAAACTTTGAAATATGAATAATTTTTGATTGAGGATAATGAAAAATATTTTTTTTCGAAATTTTTATAAAATATAGCGATTTTTAAAAAAAATTTTCATCAATATTTCATCAATATTTTGCCTATTTTTGCAAATTATATCAATATTTGACAATTTTATGTCAATATTTTATGCCTATATTTCGGAATTCTATATCAATATAAATCCGCCCCCTACTAATAAATTGTTTAATCCACCTTTTAATGTGATTATAATTGTATTCTTATTATTTTCCACTTCCACATTAGGATTATGCACAGGGTGAAACATTAATTCATCATTACTCTGAAATTTTTAAAAAAATTACAATAAATAACAATTAAAAAGCAATTAATTTTTAATTTATGCAATCTAATTTTACAGTCATTGGATAAATCCATTAATATAAATTAGTTTATTATTCGGGTTTAGTTTAATGTTAATTGGATGTTAAACCAATTTAAACCATTTTCACATTCTGGTTTATAAACTCAATTCATTCAAAAAAAACGTAAACAATCATTATATTTAATCTAACTTTAGAAGTTTGCTTTTTATTTTTTTTATGCATTTTCGAACAAAAAAAATGCATAAAAAACAGTTTTAAATTATATAATTCAGCTCTATGAAACTTTAGATATAAATGTTATATGGTTAAATAGACTATAATTATAGTTTAAGTCGTATTTTTTTGGTAAAATATTTATTTTTGATTTTTTATCCAGAATTGTCGTAGCTTCAATGAATTATATAATTAATTTCAATTTTTTTTCATTTTGAATAAATTTTAATGCCAATTTTTGCCTTTTAAACGGTTTATTTTTTGACCTATTTTAACCGTTTTTAAAATTTTTAGGCAAATATTTTGGCTCAATTGCAGTTTAGCCGACCTTTCGCTGTTTAGGCTACCAAAGAAAAGTTTAGGCGACGCTTTACTGTTTAATTTAGAGGAGATTTAAATGCTAATATTTTCAGGTTACAAAAATCGTGAAAAATATGGACTCCATCCAAAATTAACTCAGATTCATAACAAAAAAAAATACCGATAAACGCCTAATTTTTTAAAATATATTATTTTGAGATAAAATTTACATCTGAATCGCCCGAAGTTTCTGCTGCTTTGCGGATTTCATGCTCGAGTTCTTCCACGGTTGGCGGAGTTCCTTCTTTTTGCATTTTCACTTTTGCTCATTTTCCTTCCAAGGAAACCGTCGGCCATAATTCCTCCTTTTTAAACTTGTGCCAATCTTTTGTTATATCAAAAACTATTTGAATAGTGGGATTTCTTTTTTAATTGTTTACTAAAAAAACAAACAAACTCGAAATTTTTCATGTTGCTTGTAAAAACGGAAAATTTTTCCATCATCACGATAAAATAGGCCGCATCCAAAGTGATCATTGATTTCAGCTTCCAATTTGTAAGCATAATTATCAGTGCTATTTTCTTTTTCTCCCGCTAACTTAATCTCAAACGGTTTTTTGCTTAATAAATAAATTTTGAAGTCGAATAATTTTTTGCAAATATTATTTTACCTCCTTTTCACCTTCAGCACAAATTCAAAATATTGTATTTTCTTAGTCGAAGAAATAACGAACGGTTGATTCGATTCAAGAAGTGCGGATGAATCTGAAAATATGAATTTTATTAATGCAATAAAATATAAAAACCATTTTTTAAATGCTAAATCATCTGAACCTTTGGGGTGGATGGACAATTGGGCACCCGCCTAATTTGGAAAATTGGGAACGGACAATTGGGCACAAGCGGACAATTGGGCACCACAATAAAATTTTTATAAAAACTCTTTTTAAATTAGGGATTAGGTTTAGGCTAGGATTAGGGTCAAGGTTAGGGTTCGGAGCATGGGGAACGATGGGGAAGTCAAACAGCGCCTTAATCCATACCAAATAATTTAAACTATTTTCTATTGTGTTGCCAATTGTCCGCTTGTGCCCAATTGACCGTCCCCAATTGTCCAAATTAGACTAGTGCCCAATTGTCCGGTAAACAATTTTGGTCTCTTCAAAAAAAACCAAAATCAACTAGGTATCATTAAAATTAAATCAAAAAAATAGTTTAAATTATTTTGAAGAAAATTTTAATACCAATCGACGCGCCTCGATGAGCTAAGCACGAATCTATCATTGCTTTCACAAAAAAATAAAAAAAAAATAATATTTATGGCCATTTTAAATTTTATATCTAGGTCTAGGGATATGATTAATGTCAAAATTACACCCCTGCGGCCTGCGCTAAGTTAGAATTCGTTATGATTCCTATTCTCCAAGCCCTACTCCTGACTGTTGTTATAAAATTTAAAATGGCCATAAATATTTATTTTTTTTAATTTTTTTTGCGAAAGCAATGATAGATTCGTGCTTAGCTCATCGAGGCGCGTCGATTGGTATTAAAATTTTCTTCAAAATAATTTAAACTAATTTTCAACAAAAAAAAATGGTGACGAATTGTCGTGACGAATAGTCGTGGAGACGAATTTTCGTTGTGACGAATTATCGTGGTGACGATTGTCGCACCACCAATTATACCCACCTTTTAATGTGAATGTATACTTATTTTCCATTTCCACCATTTTTGCAACAATCGATCGAAATAGGAATTCACCAATCTGAAATTGTTAAAAATTACAAAAATAACAATTAAAAAAGAAATTGGATTATTTCGGGCGTATACGCTGTCTTTTATTTGCCCACTGATCGGCGGGGTGTACTGTGTATTAGCTCATTCAATAGAGCTCATATGAGGATGAAATTCATTGGAAGTCTGGTTAAAAAGTTGTAGAGTCGCGAAAAATGAAAAAGTCAAGGATCCCCCCTTTGGGTCGGAACTCGAAAAATTTTTGCAATTTTTATTTTAAAATAAATTCGAAACTGAAGAATCCAATAAGCTATAGTATATCAAGGCTATACAATGACTAGAATGTGCTGAAAACAGAATCAAATTCGATTGAAAAAAATCAATATTGATTGCAACATATAAATATGGGATAAACTTATTTTTTAATATATATTATTTTAAAAGTTACTCTTGGATAATGTTTGCCCATTTCATATTCGATTTCTTCCATGGATGGCGGAGTTCCTTTTTGCATTTTCACTTTTGTTCCTTCCCCAAACAAATGAACAAACGGAAATAGTAGGTCCTCAGCAAAAATAGTCCGCAAATCTTCCGTTTGATCCTCAACTTAAACAGAAGTAAAATTGATTATTGAGAGTATTTAATAGAAAAAAAAACAAACTTTTAAGAATTTGCTTGTTTTCCGTGTAAAAAGTGAAAATTTTTCCATTGAAATGATAGAAACCGGATCCATAGGTGCCATTCAAGGTCGCAGATGTCGGCGTATTTAAATTAGGGTTGCGCCCCCGCACCCGCGGGGGCCACCCCCGACGGGGATCCCCGCACTTTTTGGGTTTCACCCCCGACCCTACCCCCGCAAGAGCCACCCCCGCGCCCCCGCACCCCCGCGGGGGTGAACATGCACCCCATATTATTGGATTTTTCAAGGAAAATGGGGTTCGATAGGGAAATGTTGACCAAATTTTTGTAGGATATTAAAATTTTTTATTAAAATTTTTCTCTGCGAGGCTATTTTTAGGTAAAATTTTTCGCTGCGCGGCCATTTTTGGATGAAATTTTTCTTCAAAAAAATTTTTTATTTGAAAAATGTGGCTTTTTAAAAAATTTACGCTACCCCCGCCCCCGCGGGGATCCCCGCGGGGGCCCCCGCAAGGGGTCACCCCCGAACCCGTCCCCGCAAGTGCCAACCCCGCAAACCCCGACCCCCGCACAACCCGCCCCCGCACTGCGGGGGCGCAACCCTAATTTAAATAAGTAAAAATCCCTTGGTTAGTACGATTAATTCCATTGAACCCAATTTCAAACAATTTTTTGCTTAAATAGAAATAAATTATTATTATATTATTTTGGAAAATGTTGTATTATTTGGCAAAAATATACTAGTTTTAAAGAGTTATTGTTATTGATTAAATAATTTTAAAGGGCATATATTTTTTTAACCCGTACTTTCAATTTTTTTAACCCGTAAAAAATAGGAACATTTTTTTAACCCGTACTTTCAATTCTTTTAACCCGTAAAGATTTCCCTTTTTCTCTGCTCTCTTCCTCATGCCTATCTCCCTATCTCTCATCCCCTTTGCCCTCTTGCTTATATAAACGGTTCAGGGGGTGCGCGGGATATACCCGGATATAGGGGGATTAAGGTGGATTTGAGGGGTTTAAGCTACAAAATGGATGGGAAATGGCCCGGAAGGCCATTGGAAGATCGGGGAAGTGTAATAGAGGCCGGAGAGTGCCTGGGATTAAGCCGGATATAGGGGGATTAAGGTGGATATAGGGGGATTAAGTCCCGAAATCGACGGAAAATGGTCCGGAAGGTAATTGGAAGATCGGGGAAGTTTAATAGAGGCCCGGAGAGTGCGCGGGATATAGTCGGATATAGGGGGATTAAGGTGGATATAGGGGGATTAAGCCTATTTAGGAGTTAGGGATTAGGGTTATGGTTATGGTCGGCATGGGATTTAGGGGCTAGGGGTTTAGGGGTTCAGAGCACGCGGGATATAGCCAGATATAGGGGGATTAAGATGGATATAGGGGGATTAAGCTTAGTTAGGGGTTAGGGATTAGGATTAGGGGTTCGGAGCATAGGATTCTCGCGAAGCCGGAATCAAACAGCCAAACCAAGACTCACGCCCATCCATTTCGGGGCTTAATCCGGCTTAATCCATTTTAATTCACGTATATCCCTTTATTCCAGCTATATCCCGCCCAGTCTCAGGGCCTTCGGCCAATTTCTCTGACCTTCCTCTGGCCCTACGGGCAATTTCCCATCAAATTCAGCGCTTAATCCGACTTAATCCCTCTTAATCCTCCTTAATTCCCATATATTCGGATATCCCATGAACCTCCTTTTTGACTTCCGCGCATCCCAGGAATGACAAGAGGGCAAAGGGGATGAGAGATAGGCATGAGGAAGAGAGCAGAGAAAAAGGGAAATCTTTACGGGTTAAAAGAATTGAAAGTACGGGTTAAAAAAATGTTCCTATTTTTTACGGGTTAAAAAAATTGAAAGTACGGGTTAAAAAAATGTTCCTATTTTTTACGGGTTAAAAAAATTGAAAGTACGGGTTAAAAAAATGCAGGCCCGAAAAGAAGATTATATTTGAATTCGAATAATTTTTTCCGAATAAATTATTTATTTATTATTATATACCTTTCAATTTTCAAGGGCTTCATTTCAAAGTATTTTATTTCGTTTCCCTTAAAAACAATTTCGAATGGTTCTTTCGCCTCAATAAATGCTCCTTTACCTGTAAATATGCTTTATATATTCTAATTAAAAATTAGTATAAAACATTAATCTTTTTATAAAATGTTGAAATATTTTATATAAATTTTTGTCAAAAAAAGTATTTCAAGAACTCATTTTTTACAAAAATTTAATCAATCAGATAAAAAAAACTGCTCATCTCATTATTTAAAATAGAAAACAACAGTTTGATAGTTAAGTGAAAAATTAACTCAAAATTACAAAATTTCTAATATGTGACGGTTTTTATTAATTTCAGGTTAAAGTTTAAATTGCCCACTTTTTAATGTGTATGTATTCATATTTTTGTCCACTTCCACTCTACCACGAGTTTCAAATATGAATTCATCGCTATTCTGAAATTGTTAAAAAATTAGGAATTAAAAAGCAAAGAATTAATTTGGATAAATCTCTTCAACATGCATAAATTCATATATTTTATTTTATTTGAGTTTAGAATTAGATTAATGTTAGCTTTAGTTGTTTTTATCATTTTCATAATTTCTCTGGTTTTTATTAATTCAATTGATTCAAAAGTGTCAGACAAATTATTATACAAAAATCTAACATTTTTATAATTTAGTTTTTATTTTCTATTTTTTGATTTTAACTAGAGTTCTCATCGATTTATCAAATTCAGACAAATTACATTAAAAATTCAATTTTGTGTCAAAATTAAGAAATTTTGAAAAGTGTTTAAAACTCAATGAAAATCGATTTATTCTTTAAATTTATATTTTTTGCCTCTTTAATATTTTGAATTTGAACAAAGATTTTTGTTATGTAACCAGCAGAGCTGGGTCCGACTCCGACTTTAACTCCGACTCCGCTCCGGAGCTGGAGTCGGAGTCAAAAATTGAAAAGGTCGGAGTCCGGAGTCGGAATCAAAAATTTTGAGCGACTCCGGACTCCGGTCGACACCGGATTTTTATTTAAAAAAATTGTATTTTTTACCTAATTTTTAAAAAATTTCCCTTTTCAATTTTTTAAAATTAAATTTTTTAGTTTATTTCGACTAAAATTGAAATTGAAATTATATCATTTTTGGAAATATATGTTAATTCTACACAAAAATGCCCTAAAGCCAATCGAAATTACTTAAAAAAATTTTCTGCGGAGTCGAACTCCGGAGTCGGAGTCGAGATTTATAAAAAGTACAGCTCTGTATGTAACCGAATATTTCAGATAGAAATATAGGGAAAAATTAAAACAAAAATGACCATGAAGCGAAAATATTTTAAATATAATAATTTTACTGAATAATGACAAATTCAGCAAACAAATTAAAAACCAGAATCAAATCTGAAAAATCGGGACAGATGCGAACTCTGCTTAAATACACAATTTAGCCGTGTGAAATTTTTAAAAAAAATCGACATAGTTTTTTAGGTTCTAAGCAGTGTGGCAATCGCAATAATTAGCTAATTAGCTAGCAATAATTAGCTATTAAAAAAATTACCTCATCATTTGAACCATAAATCGGCTGAGTATGTGAGGTGCCTGAACCAGCAGAAGCTTGTTGAGGATGTGAGGGGCTAGCCGCCGGTTGCATGCCATTCACATTGCAAATCAACAGCGAAATTGACAAAATGACCAACAGTAGAATAGAAGTTGATGAAATGGGTTTAATCATTTTAATGAGGAATAACAATTTTCTAGGGAATGAATATGCGGGGCAATTGGCTGAATGAAGTGGATGTAATTGAGCAATTAGAATTTATAAAGGCAAATAAAATGCTCGGGTGATTTTAACTGTTATGGGTGATGTTCGTGATTAACCGGGTGATTTGAATTCGGCCTCCACCATGGGATCGGCATTGGCATTTAGAGAATGGATGCTATTCCCTAACCCATTTTCCCACAATCACTTCAACCCAAATGGTTAGTGGTGATCTTCGTGATTAACCGGTTGTTTTGAATTCGGCCTCCACCATGGGATCGGCATTGGCATTTAGAGAATGGATGCTATTCCCTAACCCATTTTCCCACAATCACTTCAACCCAAATGGTTAGTGGTGATCTTCGTGATTAACCGGTTGTTTTGAATTCGGCCTCCACCAGGGCATTGGCATTGGCATTTAGAGAATGGATGCTATTCCCTAACCCATTTTCCCGCAACCCTTCAACCCAAATGGTTAGTGGTGATTTTCATGATTAACCGGTTGTTTTGAATTCGGCCTCCGGTACTTGTCGGCTTTGTATCCTCTTTTTTGGGTCGCATTTTTTTTGAAAAAAAATTTTCATAAATGATATACCAATCGATGCGTCTTGACGTGCTGGCTACGAAAATGTTATCGGTTTAACATAAAACTCAAAAATAAAAAAGTTATGACCTCATGAAAAAAGCAAAAGTGCTTGGTCCCCCCTATGGGTTGGAACACGAAAAATTTTTTGGAAATTTTTTGGTGAAGTTATAGCTCATTCGATCGTTTTGATAAGATAAGCATGAATCTGTCATCTATTTCTCGTAAAACTCAAAATTAAAAAAGTTATGGCCATTTTTTTTCGCTGGAATGTGTTGGAACTGCGCAGATTTGCGCGATTGTAACTTTTTTAATTTTATGTTTTATGCGAAACCGATAACAGATTCACACTCTACTCATCGAGGCGCGTCGTATGAGCTATAATTTGACAGAAAAAATTTTCAAAAAATTTTTCGAGTTCAGACCCATAGGGGGGGACCAAGCACTTTTGTGATTTTCAAATGGCCATAACTTGGCCAAAAATGCTGACGCGCTCAAAATTGTTGACATTTTGGCAATCAGCACGTCAAGACGCATCGATTAGTATATCTTTTCACGAAAAATTTGGAAAAAAATTTTGACCCAAAAAGAGGATACAAAGCCGACAAGTACCCGGCCTCCCCCAAGGGATCGGCATTGGCATTTGGAGAATGGATGTAATTCCCTACACCATTCCTGGCGTATGCCCTTCAATTTCTCTCCATTTCCCCGAAGGAGGAGAATGCGTTTTGCCCAATCCCAATTTTTGCGGATAATTTGGATCAATAATAAATGGGTTCAAACCATTGTATAGCGAGCGATTATAGCCCATTAAGCATTGAATTCATTTGGTGTTTTTGAATAAGTTTATAATAAATTACATGCATATTCCGTGGTTTAAGTTAAACCGTATGGGATCGATTCCTGAATAGACAAAGAGCTGTGCAAATGTGGGCATTTCCTGTATAGTGCAAATGTAGGCTTTTCAACTTATAATAAATCAGGAACCGGTTTTAGACACTACAAACCTTATGCCGTTTTGTAGCACTCATCATCTTTTGAATGTTTCAATTTACAATTTATAAAAACTCAAGAATCTTATGCCCAATTCGTCATTTTCTTTTTTTTGGGGGGGGGGGGATAAAAAAAGAAAAGCTATGTTTCTGCTATTGAAAACAAAGGTGAACAAGACGAAAATGAAAGGAAAAGGGGAATTATGTGGCTGGAAAATTAAAGATGATGTCTTTGGGCGATTTAGTTGATTGGCGACTCACAGATCACAGTAGCCTCTGATGGACTTAATGAGGGGAAATTAGAATTCGTGAAGTAATCGGATTTAAGTGAAAATTTTTGGATGTAGTATTGTTGGATGGATAAATTAATATAAAGATTAATTCATTTCTTGGCTGTTGATATTTATGATCAAATTATTGTTAACAAATTTATTTATTCTTTTAAAAACATTTCACAATATATTCAGATGGATATTATTTAATTATTTTGACAACAATTATTTTATTATATTTGTTTGGTTTATTTTTAAAAATTAATATATGTTTTTATTATTCGAAAATAATTTTTTCTTAAAATTAAATAAACCAAACAAATATTTCATTTCATCATCAATCATCATCATTCCCATTCTTCCATTCAAATTTATAAGGCCACATTCAATTTCCATTTGATTCCATTTTCCTTAAAATGAAATATAATTTTTAGAAGAATCATTTTGAAGATAATTTTCGGTATTAGATGATTCAAATTTGCATGAATTTTTGGATTATAGTTCAGCAAGGAAGCTTCCAATCTGTTGGAAAGTCTTATGCCATTCGAAAGTATAAAGAGTGTGCTCTATAATTTGCATATTAAATTTTATTTAAACTTTAAAAATATTCGAATATATTTTTTAATCTGTAAATACGAATTTTCATAGGAAATATTGCATTATTTATTTTAATTTGTAATAAAATTTTTTTTAAAAATTTGAAGCAGGCTTTAGAATGACATATCGTTTTCTTAATTATATACCTTCAACACTGATTAGCTATAGGTCAAAAATCCAGGCAGTAGAATTGTCCTATTACTTTCAATTTTTACCTTCTTTCCCTACAGTATGCTACAATTGGGCTCTGGAACTTGCATGACGACGGATCTTGGTGGAGATCGAGATTTTGCTCTTTCCGGTCGCGTTGGATCAATGCCACGTTTTGTCCATTCCTCCACTTGCTCAGAATAGAAGACCCCATAACGGCATTCGTTGACGAAATGCTCGCAATTATATTCCTTCATGCGAAATGCCTTGCCCAACTTAAATATAAAATTTATAAAATAAATTGGAATAAATATAAATTTAATTAATAATTAGATAAAAAATAGAAAAAATATCCACAATTTGTTAGACTTTGGAATTTGCTCGTTTGATGATTTCTTCCGGCCCAAAAGGAGTGTGCTTATCGTCCAATGAATTGTTGATGCGCACACGGCATTTTCCATACCACGGTGCTTCGCTGTAATATTCACGGACAACCTGCAAAAGAAAATTGATAAAAATATTTAAAACACATTTAATTATAAATATTAATTTTGTAATATTTTATCAGAGAATTGTATTTGCAAAAATTAAAAAATAAATTTTAAAAATTCTAAAAAAATTAAAATAATTTGTAATTTAAAAAAAAATAAATATTTTAATTTAATTTTTGAAAATAAAATTTTACATTTTGAATAGAAAAATATATAGCAAAAAATTTTGTAATTTTTTAATATTTTTAAATGTATTTTTTTAATTTATCATTATTTTTTTACCTTACTATCACGGAATGAATTGTGAAAAATGAAGCCTCTCTCATCGTACAAAACCTTGTGACGATATTTATCATTCTAAAATTATAATTATTTATATTTCAACAATTTTTGATATAAATATATTAACCGGGTGAAGACATTCCACGATGTCGCCTTTGGCAATTTCGACATACAAATCAAAAGGATCGTCAAAATATTCGGTTGTTTTTGGCATTTTTGTGCCAATTTAGGGTAGAAGAACGATTAAAAATTGCTGATCCTGTATAAAAATAATAATTAATTTTTGAATTTAGTTTTTTTTGTTGAAATATTCGGAAATTAGTTTGAATTTGAAATGTCCATGAATAAATGAAAAGTGACAAAATTTTTTATTTTTATATGGTGCTTTTTCTGGCTATTTTAAATTTTTTTTATAATGCTTTCCTTTATCCCTATAATAAAACAATATTATTCATTTCCGGTTGCAATTTTCTCAACTATATTTGAATTTAATTCTTTTATTCGAAAAACATGACATTTTCTTTTTTATTTAAGACTTTCATTTAATTCTTTAACAAATATGATTCAGTTAATTTTCCATTCAGAGACAAAAATGTGCTCATAGCTCAAAGGGTTTTCACAATTGTCCAAGTTAACTTCTTTTGTAAATGTCATCACACCTGTTTACGAACAACAATAAATTACCTTAAATATGCGATGATTCACTTAAATTTTCCCATTTCCTATTCATCTTTTCTCATTTGTAAAATGAAATTCTCTTTTGTTGTTGGTTGCCCTTTTATTATAATGAAAATGTTAAGGTAGAAATCTTAAAATATAGATGAAATCATCCCTTTTGTTTTCTTTATTCAGTTCATAATTTTATTGTCCTTTATTAGAATTCAGATCTTTTGTATAAAATAAATAAGAAAACTAGATTCAGATTTCAAAATACTGTCAAAATGATTTCAGACTGGTTTTTATTTCATAATCACTTAAAGGGAGGCTATTTTTATATAAAAATATTTCCATTTTTTTCACCCAAAGCGGATATTTTTTATTTTTATAGTAAATAATTTTAAAAAAATCATGAATAATTTATATTATTTCACGAATTTTGTGCAGCACATGAATCGCTTATCTCTAATAACTTTTTAATTTTTAAACGAATAGTATTAATTTGGCAAATAGAGTATTGGAAATTGGCAAATAGCATATTATGTCTCATTTCCTTTTTAGGCCATATAACTTGACCCAGTCAGGCTCAATTAAGATTCCCTATCCCATAGCCCCTATTCCCATGCCTGCCCTAAACCTCTAGCCTGAAACCCCTAGTTATGTTCAAGTTAAATTATAAATAAAAAAACAGAAAATCCTATTTGCCAATTCCTAATAATTTGTTTGCCAAATAAAAAATATTTCCCATTTTTAAATTCCCTTTCCTTTTTTTCCTCAAATTTCATTCAGAAAATCGATTGATACTAAAATTACTTACTGTACGATAAATAAAAATTGTCGATAAAAATACAATTATTAGTAATTAATATGTTTTCTTAGTATTATCTATTATTATTATTATTATAATGAATATGTATTTAGATCAAAAAATTATCCAATAAATTTAATTAAATTTACTTAATTAAAATGGTCGACAAGTGTTGGGAGTCTACAAAAAAATTTGCAAATGGTGTGTGGAATTCTGTTCCAATTCCATACTCAAAATCAGTAACTTTTTTAATTTTTTTAAATAAACTACATGGGAATTTATCAATTCAAATGTTATTTAAAATTTAAATTAAATTTACAAATGTTTTTACAGAAAACTCCTATTTCTGCCCCTGTGCAATGCCCGATTGTCTATTCGCCGGATTACGACATCACATTTTGGGGATTCGAGCGCTGTTTGCACAAATTTGACAGTGGAAAATGGGGAAAAGTTTTGGATCAGCTAATTGGTAAATATTTTTTTCTCCTATCGAAATAATTTTTAAATTTTATTTAAAAATCTTTTCTGAACATTTTTATTATTTTTAAATGAATTAATTTAAAAAATTTCAACATTTTCGAATTCAAAATAAAAAATAATTTTATTCTTTTTTTTAAAGCGAGTGGGCGACTTACCATTGTATTCAAACCGAATGAAGTTGGTGAGGACGATTTGCGCCGAATTCACTCAGCCGATTATTTGGAATCACTAAAGGATATTCGGCAGCTGGCGCGCATTCTCGAGATTCCAGGACTCTTCTATGCCAAACATTTCCGCTATGTCTATGATGTTGGCCACCGCATTTTGCATTCATTACGGTATTTTAATCATTAAAAAATTTTGACTTATTTTTTATTATTAATACTCTTTTTTAATATTAAATTTTATCCAAAATTTTTTTGGTTATAAAAAAATAAATATTGTACCGATATTTTTCATCAAGCATATTTTTGGGATAAAATTTTAATAGTTTTATAATATGTGAATTTGAATGACAATTTCCGCTGATGAAGTTAAAAATGGCTAAATGGTCATTGATAATGAATCTATTACCAAAAAACTGTGTTTTTAGTCCATAAATTGATTCAATTTTAATCATATCATAATCTGATTATTTTAAAAACAGTTGAGAAAATAGTCAAAAAGATTATTAATATTACTTCTTATTATGATTGATTAATGATTACTAGCATCGAATTACATTTTAATTTAAAATTATCCGCATTTATTTATGATCAAAATCGATGGATAAAAATGAAAATTTTTTGCAAAATTGTTTTTTTTTGCTTTTATAACATTTTACTCAAGAAACTAAAATAAAATTTTTTCATAAAAAATTTTATAAATTTATTTAATAAAATTTAGGATGCAAACAGGAGGCACAATTTTGGCAGCCGAATTGGCCCTTCAAGAGAAATGGGCCATAAACATTGGTGGCGGTTTTCATCATGCCTCCGGCAATCATGGCGGCGGTTTTTGTGTTTATGCCGACATTTCCATTGCTTTGCGCAAATTATTTGATGAAGGACGCATCCACAAAGCAATGATTGTTGATTTGGACGCTCATCAAGTGGGTAAAATGATAATAATAAACATTTTTGATTTTATTTTTTATTTATATTAATTTTTTATCAAATCAAATAATACTAAATTGTTAAAAAAACATTTCCGAAAATAAAAATAATCTTTTATTTTATAAAAATAAATTTTTATAAATCTATGTTATAAATTTTGAAGGGAAATGGCCACGAAATGGATTTCCTCAACAATCCCAATGTCTACATTATGGACATGTTCAATGCGGACATCTATCCACGCGATTTCGCCGCCATGAGTAAGCAATAAAATTAAAGTTTTTATTTTTTTTAAATTTGTTATTGGAAATTGGACAATCGAAAAATTAAAATATTATTTATCAATGTAATTCAATATTGCAATAAAAAAATTATGTTTATAATATTAAAAAAAATAAATACATAATAAATTTGCAAAAGATTAAAAAAATCAAATTATATAAAAAATTGTATAGCGAAATTTGGATAATAAAATAAAATAAATAATAAATGTGCTGATTAAATATTCATAAAATGAGCTATTTATAAAATACGATTTTGGCTATATTTTTTGTAATATTTAGACCAATCTTGGTAAGCTCAGGTTGAAACATTTAACATGGCTATAGGTCACATTTGGAAAATGTCAGAATTTTCCTTTACCAAAAAATGGCCAAATATGCACTAAATTATATCTGAAAAAGTTTTGAAAAAAATTTGAATATAAATTTTGATTGGTACCGTCCAATTTTTATTTCCTTTTTAGAAGCCATTAAAATGGCCATCAAGTTGACATCCGGTACCAATGATTCGACATATTTGCCTTCGTTGCGCAGATATTTAGCCATGGCTTTGGATTCATTTCATCCGGATTTGATCATCTACAATGCGGGCACCGATGTGCTTGCAGGTGATCCACTTGGCCGTTTGAACATTTCTGTAGAAGTGAGAAAAGTTTTAAAATTAATTTAGAATGAAAAAAATTGAAATTTTAATTTTTAAATTAAATTTTCCATTTTCATAATAAAAAAAACTTATCCATTCATAAAGAAAAAAGTGTAAAAAATGATATAAATTTTAAGGAATTTTTAAATTAAAATAATTTTAATTTAAGAAAAAAAATTAAAAAAATTATTTTTTCATCCCATTTTTAGGGCATTATTGAGCGTGATGAAATTGTATTCCATTTTGCTCGTCACAGCCAAATTCCAATTGCGATGGTGACCAGCGGGGGATATAGTATGCAAAGTGCCGATGTGATCGTCAAATCCATTTTGAATTTGGATGTTAAAGGGCTGATTGAATTGCATTGAATTTTTGTGAATTATTCAATGCCTAAATGAATGATGTTTTATTCTCTAATTATGTTGAAAAACATTTTTCGCTAAAATTGTTGAAATAAATTTTATAATAATTTTTTTAAATATTCCCAAAAATCTTAGAGCAAAAAAATTCATTGCCTTTGGCAAAATAGTCTATACCAATTGTTTTGCTTTATTCACTTGAAAAGCCACATCAATTTCTATCCATATGGTAAAATTTTGGTACTTATCGGTTATGGGTCCAGATTTTCCCGTTAAAATTACCCTTTATAATCTCCAAAATTGGTCATAAATTCTAATATTAATGAAGTCAAAAATGATCAAAGAAATTTATTAACTTATGGAAAAATATTCCCCTTGCAATTAGAGAGCGATTCTCAATAATTCAAAATTGAAACTCTTATCAATTTAATTTTATTCCACCCCAATTAATTATGAGTAAAAAATAAATGGGGGACAATTTATTAATTATCGAAGCATTACAAAAATCAATAGAGCAGCGGCTCATTAAAATCGTTGTGAAATGAAAATGTCCCTCGCCTGCTGGGCTACAGCGGCTTCTCTGACTACAAAAATTGTCCTCGCCATCATTCCCTTTAAAGCTCTATCCAAATGCACTTTGGTTCATTTTTCGCTGCTGCTGGATGGGTGTAGGGAGAGGCGGAATGATCGATCATATATCCCTTCTAACAATTGACAGCTTGATCCAGCTGGGCTATCCTCCGTACTCGAGCCGAAGGGCGGATGGGGGAAGATGTTCACAAATTTCATTTTGCTCTCGATTGATAATATTGTTCTAAACTAAAAGCACTTTGATCCATTCTGCGGCCTTCATTCTGAAGCCCATGTTTTCCTCACTCTGCTACCCGCACTGATGAGGGAAAAAAGAAAAGTGGATAATATGGGAGGTATTCAGTATTCACAGTCATTTACACGAAAAGAGAGTTTGGCTTCGGTGACAGAATTGTCGTCAAATTGGTTGGCAATTTGGGAGGGAAACAATGAGATCTATCATTTCTCTCATTGGCTGTGGGAGAGAGCCAGAAAAAGTAATTAAGAAGAGGCAAAAAAATTTTCAAATCATTTTTGAAATCTATTTATCCAGAAAATATGAAGAATTTTCTAAAATTATTAACAATTAAGTAATAGATTTAGCTTGGCCGCCAAAATCCCAGCTACTTAGGTTTCTGTCATAGTAGACGAAAAATTTCAATCATCGCTCTCTCTTTTTTTTAATCATTTTTCGTTTTATTAAAAATTTTTAAAAAAATAAAAATAAAATAAAATAACATTTTTACTGAATTGAAATTATTTCATTTGGTATTTACTTTTCGGTTTTGCGACACCACCAGCAAAATCATAAAAATAGGGATAATTTTGGGAACACGAATTTGACATCCTATTAGGCATAACCTACCTA
Organism: Pratylenchus scribneri; assembly: GCA_030063045.1. NCBI lineage: Eukaryota > Metazoa > Nematoda > Chromadorea > Rhabditida > Pratylenchidae > Pratylenchus > Pratylenchus scribneri. Next base: position 147,900 of record JAQSEB010000203.1, read on the forward strand.
CTAGGCAACATAATGTCAACCTTCACCGAGAAAATGACAAGTGTAGACCAAGACCGATTTTCAAAAATTTTCATCAAAAATGCCCTTTGATCCTCTTTTGGCATTTTTTCTGTAAACGTTACAATTATCCAATTGATATTATAAAGTTTGATGAAACGGATGTCAAATTCGTGTTCTGCGTCAAAATTACCTCTAGAAAAAGATTTTCATAAATTTTGGTAGGGGTTATCGCGTGTCGCAAAATCGAAAAGTATCTTTCATTTAATATTTTATATTATTAAAAATTAAATATTAATTAATTTAATCAAATTATTTAATTTTTAAATTAAATAATTCAAAATTTTTTGTATTTAATTTATGTTCTTTAGATTAAAATGAATTCCAAACTAATTGTTGTTTGCATATTATTATTTATATTTTTTATTTCGGCCGTCAAATCCAGTCCAAATAAATCAAAAAACAAGAATTTTGTGGTTTTAAATAAATTAAAAGATTTTTTTAAAAAATGTAAAATTTTACAGGTGAAGAAAATCAAAGAAAATGAAATATTGCCGAATTTCTTAAAAATCCTCAACATAAAGAAACCTGCTGCCGGTATTTTTTGATAAATAATTAATGGTATAAATTAAATGTTAGGAATAGTTATTGGGAAAATATTAATTTATCCAAAAAATTAATTTACCCTAATTCTTTTGTTTCGAAAAATATTATATTTTTTAGGATATAAGTTGACCAAAACTAGTTATGTGCTTAGGGTTAGGTTTAGGGCAGGATGGGATTAGGGAATCTTAAAGCAATCTGATTTGGCCAAATTATATGGCCTCAAAAAATGATTGTTTTTCGACACGAAAGATTTAAGTAAATTCATCCTTTTTTTGGGAATAAATTAATACACTTCCATATTTATTTAATTTAAAAGCAGTATTTCTGAGGCCATTCATTTGTCCCATTAGAAAGAAGCAATCAATTTGAAAAGGCAATATGCCAATAGGAAGCCCTTAAAAACTCTAAAAGGCTTTCTAATTTTATAAAATTTAAAACAATTTGCAAATAAGCGGCCGGCCCAAAAATCGCGAATTTATTACACTCAAAAACATTTTAATATTTTTAAATTAATTTATTATTTTCAAAAAATACCTAGAATTCGTTGACACTTTGACGGAATCACTGAAAAATGAATATTTGCGAATTTTGGCCCAAATAAAATCAAATTTTGTTGGGTATTCAACGGAAAGAGAAGTTCACATATTGGCAGCATTGTTCCACTACAAAACATTGACATGGGAAATAATAAAGAATTTTGATGAGGAGAGAAAAAAGTTGATGAGAAGAAAAGAAAATGAAATAGATGAAGAAAAGTACAATGAAAGCGAAAAGATAATTGACAAGAATTTGGAAGAGGAAAAAGTTAAGGAAATGGACGACGACAAAAAAATTGATGTAGAATTCCGGCAAAGGTTACATTCCATCAAAATGGAGCATGTGAATTTGAGTATAGAATACCGGAATGAAAATTGGGAAAATCTACTTTGCATATTTTACAAATTTTTTCTCCGTTTGAATTATGACACAGAAATGCGAATGAATAAAGAATGGAATGCTTACTTTAATCATAAATTTAGACATTTTATTTGGATTGATGTGAGTTTAAATTTATTTAAAATTATGACCCGCTGCAAATAAAAAAATTAATCAGTAATAAATAAATTTAAAATCCAAAATAGTCTAATAAAATAATATCAAATTTATTTTTTTTTTTGTTTCTTTATTTTTTAAATTTTATTTTTTCGGTAATGATTAAATTTCATAATTTTTAAAAAAGAGGATAAATAATACAACGAATTTTTGCTAATTTTTTTGAAGTGTCTTCTATAAAAAGAAATTAAAATTCAACAAATCCCATGTTTTAATTTTAATAATAATATTTAATTTAAATAAAACCACTCAAAAAAATTTCTATAAAAGAATATAATTTTTTAATATTATTAAAAGACCATGCTAAAAAATTCGTTTCTGATTTATTTTTTTAAAATTCCACTCACAATAAAAATATGCCAACAATCGAATTAATATTATTTTAGCTAAATACATTGAGTGCAATGAGTGATGTGAAAAAATGGGGAGATAGGCCTGAAATTAATTTCAAAGTAAAAAATTGCACAGAAAAAGAGATTAGAAAAGTGCAAGAATTCATACAATGGTCGCCACAGAAAGAGAGGGCCCATTTTTGGTCGTTACATTGGATGCTTAAAAATTCTAAAGATTTGCAAAATTTCATAGAAGAAGATATTAGAAATATAAAAAACAATTTGGTCACTTTATTTGGAATCGCTGCTTTGGATAGAATGGAATATGCTTTTCCCGATATGCTACAAATTTGTATACTTGAAATAATAAGATTTTTATATTTTAATTTAACCCTATAATTTTTTGGGCAGGTTAAGTTTTAGATAATCTCTTACAGTTTGTTCCCATTTTGCAAAAAAATTTTTAAAATTTTATTTTACCCTAAAAAATTGTATTTCAATGGTTTCCGATGATGAAGAATCAGAATTTGGTATTAGTTTTCATTAACTATATTGGCTGAATTGTTATCGGATTGTACTTTGTAGTTTGTACTAGTTTCGAAAATTTCAATCTTTCGGATACAAAAAGTAGTCCGACAAAATTTTTTCTAACTTCTAACTGAAATTTGCTATGAAAACAAATAATTAAATAAAAAAAATTTAAATAATCAATTATCATTTTTTTTATCAATCAATCAAAAATTTTAAGATACTGTTAACGCAAGTTCGTTTGTCAGCAAATATAGAAGGTATTTAAAAATTATATATTTTTAGAACTTATATAATTTAATTAAGATTATTTCTCTCACCTTATCCTATTGTAGTGAGATGTGCTGAATTGGAGTTTGCACTTCGATTTTTTTATTCGAATTTAGTGTTTTTCATCAACAAAATCGAACAATTAGGCTCCAAAGAATTTGAATATTTTTTGGAAAAAATTGTCAGAATTCGGCAAAATGTGGTGAACAATTTGCAAAGAATTGTTGAAGGGTTTGAGATTGATGATGATTATGAAAATATTCTTAGAAAATGCGTTTGTATTTTGATGCAATTCAGCATAATACATACTCTGGAAAATTTAAAAAAATCAATTGCAATGATTGAAAACATGGATTTGGATGATTTATTGCAAATATGCGATAAGGAGAAATATGATTTCATAACCAAGTAAATTTTTTAATAATTAAATATAAAATAGAAAGAATGACACTTATTCAGAAAGGTGGTTAAATATTATTTTCAGAATGAAATAAGACGACTCGGTATCAGAGCTGTGCTTTTCATAAATCTTGACTCCGACTCCGGACTCCGGGTTTTCCAATTTTTGACTCCGACTCCAACTCCGGAGTCGTTCTAAAACTCGACTCCGACTCCGGAGTTTGACTCCGCAGAAATTTTTTTAAAGTAATTTCGATTTGGCTCCAGGGCATTTTTGTGTAAAATTAACATCTATTTCCGAAAAAGATATAATTTCAGTATGAAAATTTCAATTTTAGACAAAATAAACCAAAAAAAATTTAATTTTAAAAAAAATAAAAAGGGAAATTTTTTAAAAATTAGGTAAAAAATACAATTTTTTAAATTAAAATCCGGAGTCGACCGGAGTCCGGAGTCACTCAAAATTTTTGACTCCGACTCCGACTCCCAACTCCGACCTTTGAAAATTTTCGACTCCGACTCCGACTCCAGCTCCGGAGCGGAGTCGGAGTTGGAGTCGGAGTCGGAGCCGGAGTCGGAGTCGGACCCAGCTCTGCTCGGTATTGATATTGACCAACGCTCTATGTATCCTATTTATCATATATTGTAATTGTAATCATATAATATTTTTGGTATATTCTGCAATTATAAAGAAAAATTTCATTCGACATTTTATTAGGAAATTTTGAGGGAATCAAATTAGATATATTAGTCAGGTTAAAAATGTTGTATGCTTCGATTCCTTTTAATTTAAAATTATTTTATTAAATAAATATCCAGAAAAAATACATATATAAAATTATTATTTTTTATTTATATAGCATATCAATTCTGGCTATTCCCAAAAAACCATCTTTATCAGAGATCCCGGATAATCCCCCCCCCCCCCCCCCCCAATATGAAAGCAACCTAGAACCAAAATCCATTTTGGTTTTTTGCAAAATTTTTACAATGCGAGTATTTGTTAACTAAATTTTTACCCTCATTCAGTTTAATTTCTAATTTTGTTGATTCTTCGGGTAAAATAATTAACAATAATAAGAATTATTTTTTTAAGAATCAGACCACTTCTCCAGGATCATCACTTTAAGCTAGTTGGCCAATTACTAACAAATGATAAGGGAATGCAAGAAATGTTCAAAAAGGAATTTGGTGTAATATATAAATTCAAAGACATTATTGGTGAAAATACCAAAGAATTACAAGCATTTTGGCTGCAATACAGTTCTTACATGCATGATGAAGAATGTAATGAAAAAATAAAAATAACATTTTAAAAATTATACAAAAATATCAAAAACTTACGAATTACTAATTTGAGATTAGACATTAGATAAACATAAAATGTTAGCAATTTTAAAAATGCGCAAAATAATACATATATTATTGATAGAATAGCTTTATTTATATAAAAATGAATTTGGTATGCTTCATTTTAAACATGATTAGGTTTTGTTTTGTTTTTTGAAATGGCCAATAAAATTTTTTTAAAACAATAAAATTTCGAAATAATTTTACATTATGAATTCGTTTGACAAATACGAAAGTAAAGTAGGCACTATATGGAAATATGGACTTTTTGAAAATTTTTTTCAAATACTCGCTGAGATGTGTGAATGTAAGAGTGGACTCCGGAGTGTGCGTAGCCGAAGCGCGGGAACAGCGAGCCAAGCGCTCGTCTGGTCGCGCGGAGGCGGACAACACGGAGGAGTCCACTCTGAATGCCAATCGGAGCAGTTCCAATCCGTATTTCTTTTGCGCGACTTTAATTTTTTAAATTTTGCTTTTTATTCGAAACCAATATCATTTTCGTAGCCAGCTCGTCGAGACGAGTCGATTAGTGGGTGTATCATTTCATGACTTTGAAAAAAAAAAATTCAAAAATGGCATGTATCCCCATACGCGGGTGGACGTTTCAGTGCGGCCGTTTCAGTGCCAGCCACTTTGACGACTCATATCTCAGCAATAAAGAAACCATTTGATGCAATCTTGGTATCATTGGATAGAGCTATTTAAGCTCTATTAAATTATATATAGCAATATGTGAATAGTGGAATATCCACTTAATTACAAGCTTCTAAGTAAGAAAAAGCGACTTGTATTCAGTTTTTCGACTTTAAGTCACTTAAATTTTCATTTATTAAAAAACTTTATCCACTATTCAATAGAGCTTGAATAGCTCTATCCAATGATACCAAGATTGCCTCAAATGGTTTCTTCTTTGCTGAGTTATGACTTGTCAAAGTCGCTGGCGCTCAAACGTGCGGCGCTCAAACGTTCTGGCCCGGGAATGTGTTGGAACTGTGGAGGAATGTAAGAATTGACTCCGGAGTGTGCGTAGCCGAAGCGCGGGAACAGCGAGCCAAGCGCTCGTCTGAGCCAGCCAGGCATTCGTCTGGTCGCGCGGAGGCGGAGCACACGGAGGAGTCCACTCTGAAATGCCCACCGCAGCAGTTCCAATCCGTATTTCTTTTGCGCGACTTTAACTTTTTAAATTTTGCTTTTTATTCGAAAACCAATATCATTTTCGTAACCAGCTCGTCGACGAGTCGATTAGTGGGTGTATCATTTCATGACTTTGAAAAAGAAAAATTCAAAAAGGGCATGTATCCATATAGCGTCGTAAAGTATTTTAAACCAAATTCTATTAAGTTTTCTTTTCCTTATAAATTACGCAAAATTTTAATAATTAAAAACTACTAATTCTTTTCATAGTTCACTAATGAATATGAATATTTTTGCAAAATAATTTTTTAATCAAAATTTAGCCACCACTTTGATAATAATTCTTATTTTCAGACTTTAAAAAAGATGTGAATATAAAAATACAAGAAAGTTATAAAAAATTTTTTACATTAGAAGACAAAAATGAAATACAAAAGGAGAAATTGAATACGGAAATTTTTGTCACGATGAAATGGATTGAAAATTTTATGAATAAAACGAAAATGGTGAAAAAATATAAAGATTTGCTAGATCTTTTAAGATTTCATGCTCGCAATGATCTCGATATGGGTTATATGTTGCCTGAAGAAAGCTGGCGATTGGATTGCAAAATGGCCATTGTTTCGGGAAAATTGATGAAATTTTTAAAAAATTATGCAAAGAAATTGGATTCTGTTTCTGAAGAACAAATTTGTGAAGATTGGTTGGAAAAGCTAAATATCTCTATAGCAGAATTAATAAAAATAGGAAATAATAAGGAAAAACCGAAAAATGAGCCATCAATTCAAATGTTGCATGTAAATGAGATGGAAATAATGGCTAAAAAGGCGAATAAAAATAATGAGAAAGATAAATTCAATTTTTGGAATTTTTTATCAAGTTTTTATCTATTACAAAAATTTTAGAATATCTTCGTTTTAGATCTTCACCTTGATCCGAAAGGCATCATGCAAATTTTTGAATTCATTGACATCGATCATGTTGAAATACTTTTTGAAAAATTACAAATTAAATTTAACAAAGAAAAATTTGAAAAATATACAACATATATAAGCAAAAGTGAAAAGGAAAAAGGTGAAAAGCAAATAGAAATTCGAGAACAATTAATTGGATTAAAAGATAAAGAAAAAGGGAATTCGAATTTGAAAAGCAAATCGAAAAATATACGAAAAGAAAAATTAAAAACTAATTTAATGAGTATTTATAAAAATAAAGAAAGAGATGATACTGATAAAAGTAAAGAATTAGTAAATTTTAAAATTGGAACAGAAAGAAAGGAAAGAAAAGAAATGGCAATGGAAAAAATAAAAATTTTATTTAATATTCCATCAAAAGTATTTATTCAAACATTTTGTAAAGAAAAGGGATATAATGAAGGTAAAAATATATATAAAAAAATAAAGATTTATGAAATTTTGCAGTGGCGAATTACACAAAATATGCAAAACAATTTGAATTCTTCAGTGATGAATATGAACAGGGAGAAATTGTTAAAATAAAACCAGATGGAAATTGTGGATTCCGAAGTTTATCCTACGCTTTGACCGGAACAGAGGATAATCATAAAAAAATGCGCAAAGATATTTTGGAATATTTAAAAAATGCATTGGAAAATTATCAAAATGGAATGCAAGCAGATGATTGGTGTGGTAAGTTGGCGAAAAAGTTAAATTAAATAATGAAGAATGGGGCTAAAGCTATTGGAGATTCAATTTATATAGTATTGGTTTATAAAAGCTAATTAATCTCCCAGGAAAACTTAATAAATAGTACCTAAGTTAAATTTTTTCGGAAAGCTAATCTTTAATTCTTTCAAAAAAATCATGAATTAAATCTTTCTGGAAAATTTAGTTTTGAATTAAATTTTTCTAAAAACCTCCTTATTGGATCCATTGGCTATCATTTTTAACTAGACCATTAGTTTTAATTGTTTTAGCCCTCTTCCCAAAATATACATAGTAAATATAAATTTTCCGAATGATTTTAAAATCAATTTTAGTATCTTTTAATTCAATTGGCTATTTGGAGGAGCATATTCGAGTAGCAAAATTTCCAGCTGATAATGCAGGAAATGAGAAGAGATGGATGGAAAATGTTGATATTTTGGCAGCTGCCAAATTATACAATATAAATATTGTTGTGTGTGAAAAATTGGAACAAAAATGTCGTTGGCAAATTTATTCGCCAACTTTGAGGGGGGATGTAATTAATTTATTAAGTCTTTATATATATCAGAAACTAAAATTTTGACATTTGCGGACGCGACAATTGTGGACGAAAACGGTTTGTGGTGCAGATGCTGATGCTGAGAAAGCTATTTAGCATAAAATTAGCTACAAAATGAAATCAAAAGCATTGGCCAATGTTGTATATGCATCGAGTTATTGCCAAAAAAAAGTTGCTTTAATTAAAATTGTGTTTCTGGCCGTTTTTTGGCCATAGGTCATGGATATTCAATATTGGCCAATGTTTTTGATATAATTTTCTAGCTAATTTTATGCCTAATAAAATGCTATAAACAATTCCATCGCACTTTTACAACCTCGGCCAGGACCGTTTTATCCGCAATTGTCACGTCCGTAAATGTCATAAAATATAAAATTAATTTCAGCTGAGTGGATGTGAACAAAAAATGGAGGCTTTTTCTGTGTTTATCTACCATTCTAAGAATCATTTTGAAATTATAAAATCACCAAGTAAAATTGAAAAATATGCTATAGAAAGAGGAAGAAGCGAGTTGGCGGTAATAAGAAATCAATCAACAAGTCAAAATCGAAGAAGCAAAACTCGAGGTAATAGCAGAGAAAAAATAAAGAAAGAAAGTAAAATTGATAATAAAATAATTGATAAAAGTACGAACTCGGAAAAAGAAGAAAGAAGAGGAAGAAGTAAAACAAGAAAAGGAAATAATTTCGAATCGAAAAATTTGGAATTAAAGATACAAGAACGAATGAAAATATTTGAGAATCTGCGGAAACCATTAGAAGGAAATAATAAGCTAAAACATATTGAACGGACCAGATCATTGTCGCATTCGAAATCAACTAGTAAAAAAATTCAAACAAATCGCAGTATGACAACATCACCAGCAGACTGTGATAAACATCAAAGGGGAAAAGAAGAAAATATTGGCGGAATCCTTTCGTCAAAGAATCGGAGCCAAAATGATTGTCAATCAAAGAAGAAAAATGGAGATATTTGGAGAGAATATAGATTTGAAGGTAATAAAATAAAAAGGGTTGCGAAAAATAGTGATTTAAAATCGCAAAATAGTGACACTAAATTGTGAAAAATTCTCAAAAGAGTGAGAAAAATTTCAAAAAATGTTACAAAAATCTTATCAAAAAATTTTTTTGAATTAGAAAGTCCTCAAAAATAAAAATATGATAAAAATGATCTAAAAGGGGAAATTTTTGACAAAAAATGTCTATTGAGAAAAATTATAGACCAACTTGGTTTACCGGAAAAAAATTGACAAAAAATTCTACACGAGTGAAAATTTTGATTTTTTTGGTTAAATTTTTAGAAATTTTCAAAAAGACTGAAATAATGATAAAAAATAGTGGAATAATAACATAAAAATAAAAAGCCGAAATAATGACATAATAGTCACTTAGTGACAAAAATGCTAAAATAGTGATGAAAAATAAGTTCAATATTTTGAGTATTCCGCATAATATTGTTAAATCACTATTTTTCCCAGTCCTATTAATAAATAATGATTATAAGTAAAAAATTATTTAAATTAATAGATTTGATGAAATTCGAAACTCTTAATATGCAATATAAAGAATTACTAAAGGACATAAGCAATCATGAACAAATTCGCCTAACTGATATAACAGTTTTTGCATTCGAAATTGGCCAAAGGCTGAAAGCATTGGAAATCTATACCAAATTATGGCCAAAAAATGGAAAGGAATTAGAGAATATCCAGGAAACATTAAAAAGTTTTACAATAAGCACATTCAAAAATGTCAATAAATTGGAGGAAGCACTTTATGATTTAATGACAAAAATTGAAATTGCCATGGGAAATCCTATAAATTTAGAAAAGAATGAAATGGCCAATAATAAAGAGAAGAATATTTTCGAAATTAGGAAACAATTACATGCATTAAGATTTGCATGGATAATTCAGATAGATTCAAATTGGCAAAATGCGGAAAATACGGATATAAACCGCATTTTATCAGCGCTTAATTTGGAAGATGAACGGAAAATCAGTGAACAAATTAGAATATGGAAATCAATTTCAGATCAAATAAAGCTTGGTAATTAATTCAAATAATGAAATAATTGTTCAAATATAATTAAAAAGATCATGTATTATATGTTGAGCGAGGAATAAAAGGAAAGGGAAATGAAATTTTGGATTTTGTCAAATATTCACAACAATTATGGTTTGATGGACAACATAAGAAAGAAGAGGAATTGACTGAAAAGGTTTATTTTAGAAATTTTTTATTTAAAAATATCCACTTTTTTCTCAGTTGATTGAAGAATTTAAATTTGTTGATGTTAAGGACATTGAAAATGGAAAACCCATAAAATATTTATGGATGCAAAAATATATGCAAACAAAAGAGAGCCTTAAAGATATTGTCAAAAAATGGGTTTGCAATTGTTAAATATATTAAATCCAGTGTTTTGCTCTTACAAATTTTTAAATCTATTCTCTGTTCCTTTTCTCGAAGTCGGGAAGGAACAGCAGAATCGGGTGATAAAGAAACAGACTTGAGCAGCTTTTTTTTTAAATTTATTCCTAAAATGTCTGAGGTTCGCTTCCCAATAGCAGCTTCCATATATACAACTTTTGGACAATTGAAAATTTTTTTTTAATTTCGAAAACAATTTTTTAATGGTAATTGGATTCAGGGATCACGAATCTGAATTCAGATTTTTGATGGAAAAGGAAAATAATCAATTTGGCTAAGAATTGTTGAATTAAGGAAAGTAAAACAATTTATAGAAATATCTATAAATTTATAGCTAACTATAAGCTAACTTTTATTGGCCCCAGCAAAACATTCATTAAAAACACAATTTTTATAGCATTCAACAGCGGAAATATTATTCACCGGTTCACATTTGTTGGGCACAATGACATCACGTTCCGATATGGACACAATTGTGGTCACTCATGATGTACAAATTTATGATTATAATCAACTAGCGAAATGCATTATTGTGGAAGAGTTTCATGAACAGATGAAAATGCAAAGGAAAAGAACATGCGAAAATGATCAATTATTTATATGTAAATTGTGCAAAGTAATTCAAATTAAAATTTATAAATTTGGGAAAATATTTCAGATGAGTCGTGTGATTTCAGCTGTTAGAACGCCAGGTTCCCTGGGACTTGTGAGAGCAAATTTTTGCGAAGATGATAATTATGAATTTAAAAGCTTTGTTGAATGTAAATATAAAGTGGAAGTGGACTTCCTATTTGCCACTCTCCTAAAGAAAGATCATTTAAGCATTTTAAAAAGAAAAGAAGTCAAAAGTGATGAAATTGATGAAATTCTGGTAGAATTATACAGATTATATAGCAGTAGAGCCAGTTTTTTGGCATTATTAGGTATGAAAATTTGTTTATTTCTTTACAAAAATAATTTAGGGCTCAGAGACAATATTCGAATCCTGGAACAATTTCCTAACGATGCTAGAAACTTCCGAATTGCTTGTGCAGCTCTGAAGCTTTGGGCCAAACGTGAGTATTTTTTAATATAACAAAATTAGAATAATATTAATAAATTTTAGGTAACAATATTTATGGGCCAAAACTTGGCTTTCTCAAAGGTATACACATGAATTTATTGATGGTTAAAATTTATTTGCGCTATCCATCTGCATCCGTCTCTTTCCTTATTGAACAATTTTTTGCTACTTATATTGTTTGGTACGAATTATTGTTTTTATATAATTTTAATTAAGGAAGACAATTTTTATACCATTTTTTAAATCAAATTTTATTTTTTATTTTAACTCAAAAAGTAGTAATTTGTCTTATTATAAATCTGAAACCGGTTTTAGGCCCTACAAATCTTATTATCAATTATAAAATTCATCAAGAATGATCGAATAGTATATAAAATGTCAGATTTAGGCCAAGAATTAGAATTTAAAACCCAAACTATAAATAATTGATTAATTCGTTCAGTTTCGATTTAAACTAAATAAGTTTTATAAAGACGCATCCACGCATCTCGATGAGATCTACAAATTGGTTTAAGGTTTATTCATTGGGTTTGTAACAGTTAACAGATTTCTGATTTATAGAAATCAGAAATTACTTTTTTGATAAAAAAAAACTCAAATTTGTTGTAAAAAAAATGGGATAAACATTGCCTTCAATTTTTGAATATCATTTTAATTAACTTAATAAAGGCCATGGCCAATGCCTGTTCAATTGCTACAAATATCGAAATTAACTTACGAAAAAAGTGGAACTGGATCCCAAAATCTTTTGTGGTATGAAAAGGAGCCAAATGCGGAAATGCCGATTATTTCGCCTGGCTTTATTGAGAGCAATAAAGCATCGGATGTTGACCGGTACACAAAATCAATCATGCGCACATTTATGAGTGAAGGTAAGAAGGAATAAAAATGGGCGAAAAATAATTTATTTTCTATCAAAAATAGGACTAAAACAAATACGAGAAATACGCGCTGGAAAAGTTAAATCCTCCGGCGAGAATGAATGGCATGATTTCATGCGAGGAAATGATTTGGCACAAAGAGTTAATACAAAATAAATTTATTTTAATATTTTGAGTTTAGTATGCACATTATCTTGTGGTCAACTGCCTCACAAAAGTAAGTGAAGGCACTTTTGGCGATGATTTTTGTGCAATTACCTCATTGAAAATGCACGATTTTATTCCAACTGATATTGGAAAATTGTTGCCTAAAGAGATTCGTTGGTATCATATAATAGAGGCCGGAAGTCGAAAAGGATGTTTCATAGATCGAGATGGATATGAAGATATTTCGTAAATATAAATATATTACTTTATATGTAGGGGCGGTTTTAAATTGGCGATAAATCCTGAAATATTAATGGAAATATTGCAAATATAGACGAAAATGACAAAATATAGGCCAAATAATGATGAAAATTTGTGAAAAATACGTCATCAAAAAAATTTTCTTCTCTACTCACAAAAACAAATTATTCAAAGAGTTTTTTTATTTCAGATCGTTTAATCAAAAAATTGCCCACATTTTTCAAATAATTTCCAAAATAAAAAAAAAACAATTTTTTTGTAAAATTTGAAAATGTTGCGAAAATGGCGAAATATTAACGGCCAAAAAATGGCAAAATATTGATCAATATTGAAAAAGTTGATGAAAAACATTGATAAAAACATTTTCGTGGATTTCAAACTAGTTTAAGTTCGCAAACAAAATATTGGAAATCAATATAAATCCGCCCCTACTTTTATATGCATAAAATAGGAATAATTTTAGCAAATATAAATGTGATATTTGGTTGGTTGGTTTACAATTGAAAAAGGATAAACAAATTGATCCGGAAGAAATGATCAATTTGGAAAACACAAAAAAAATGAATGGAGCAAAAGAAAAAATTTACAATGATTATTACGAGTATAAAAAACGATTCAATGTAAAATGATTGTAATTATTCAAAAATATATTATTATTTAATTTTGTAGAAAACAATTGGAGAAGAACACAAAAATTCCTTAACGGAAAATTTGCTTTTGTCAATAAATTATGTTGGTGTACAGGACTTACATAAATGGTTTGTTATACATTAGACATTAAAAATATGTCGATAATTAAATTAAATATTAGACAAAATAAGCAATATATAAACCATTTAGAATTTAATTAATATCTATTTTTGTGACAAAATATTTAATAAAATTTTCCTAATTTCTAAATTCAATTTCAGGAATATAAAGTTGCGTGGATGGGAAATCAATGTGAAAAATTTAGATTATTTATAATGATGATATTTATTCATTTATTGATTATATAATGGATATATAAAAGTTTTACATTACGTTATAAATTGTAAAATTTATCGATAAAAATTGACATGATTCATATTTCATATATTCGATTTAAAAAACAATTTATTTTTAATAGGTATATCGTATATGTATTTATTAATATTAAAATTTAAAAAAACCCCAATTTAGTCAACAAAAAATTTCTCATTGAAATGGCCAGTAACAAATATGAGTACGATCTAATTTTTCATTGTACTTAGTCATGCCCAAAGTACCGATATATATAAAGACAAAATTTTGAAGATTTGAATTATAAACAAATAAAAATATGTTTTTTATTTAAAAAGGAATTACATATGCCGGCCGCCAAATGAAAAGAAATATAAAAAAAATATACTCTGAACCATATGGCAAATTTTATTCAAGCCCGGAATACATTAATTTTTGCCGAAAATTCAAAATAGACAATGAAAAAAGGTGAGTAAAAGGACGATTGGATAACATCCTATATGGGTACCGCATCAGTCTTTATTAGAATGATTGCTATATTTAAAAAAACAAGCCATATAATGCCATTAAATTTGGTGGTCAAATTGGGTTCTGCTGTTATTATCCTGGTATTTACTTTAAATTTATGTCTCTACAAATACATATATTTTATGAAGAAGGGATATGAAATGTATGCAAATTTTATTCTCCAAAAAATTTTATTTTTCATCAATCACCCCAAATGTGGGAATTTTTGAGATTTTTTTTAGATCACAAAAATGGATGGAATGCAAAGAAAGAAAATAATTTAAATATTTAAGTTATATATTCTTTTGGCGTATAAAAAGCATTAAGAATTAAGACCCAAGTTCCGAGCCTTAAACTTGGCCTTAAAATTTGGATTTAATAAGTGGAATAAAAAATTAATTTTTCTTATTGTAAAAAATTCAAATATTAAACTTTTGGGTTTAGTGATGAAAAAATCTTTTTGGATTTACAAAAATGTTATATAATAAAACATATGAAATTCCCATTATGGATCATTATGATCAAAAATTAAATAATTTGTAAAAATTTAAATAATTGTCCATTTTTCTTCTCATCTTCATCCATCAAATTCAATTCGATTTTTCAGCCATTCAGCAATAATACATGGTTGGAAGCAGTCTATCAGCGACAACCACGGCTTCATTCGGACGCACAAAGCATTCTCCTGAAGGCAGACGTGCAATCTCCAATCGCTGCCCATTTTTCCTAAATAAATTAATTTGGAGAATAGTGTAAAAGAACAGATGATGTTAGGCTTATTCCGGTCTTAAATCTTATTTATGATCATTTATTAATTTTTTATGAATTTTTAATTCCCATAAATAAATTTCATGTTCCACTTGATCAATAGAGTGTGCATTTTTTTGGTGGCCAAAATGGCAAAATGGGGGTTTTTTAGGTTTTTTCGTGAAATTTTCCAAAAATAGGTTTCAAAATAGGTAAAATAGGTCAAAAATTACTTCAGAACATTAAATAAATGCTTAATTTTTACTTAAAGAAATTAAAAATTATTTTTTTGGTTACAAAAGTATTGATTTTCTTATTTAAAAAATTGTACAAAAAAAGACGAAAAACTTTTCTAACTTACCCAACGCGAAGCCCATCATCAGCGGCGGCCCAATGGTGGCGAGCACGGTAGCAGGCCAAATGGGCATAATAGACGGGAGCCGGAATGGAAACAGGTTTTTGGCAACGGGCATAAATATTGCATAAATTATTGGAACAAATTTGCAGATCATCCGCCGTAAAATTATTCTCATCAATTAGCACATAATAGTGAGAGGGGCGGGAAGTGCCCTGGAAAAAAATAAATTTAATAATCAAAAAATAATTTTTTTATTATCAAAGAAACATAATTTTGCATTTAATAAATTGACTGACCAGCATTCCTTGATGTGAGCAAAGGTAATATTCCTTTAGATGGCTGGTAATAAAGCCGTCCACAACTGTTCCTTGCTGCAGATTGTCCTTGCTAAAATAATTGAAAAAATTAATCAAACAAAAATTAATAAAATTATATAAAATCATGCGATAACAAATAATTAATTATTAGAATTTTAAAATTCCTAGAATAATCGAAATATAAAAAAAATTTTCGTTAAGTGTTAGGGAGGGCTATCAAAAAATCCTAAATTTGCACAATTTAAAAAAAGTATTTTCAATATGGGAGTCTATTAATTTGCCCCAAAAAAGAATTAATTTACCAAATTTTTCGTATCGAAAAATAATCATTTATTGAGGCCATATAAGTTGGCCAAATCAGATTATATTTACGATTCCCTAACCTCTAGCCACCAATCCCAACCTGCACTGCTCTGAACATAACCCTGAGCCTTAATAATACCTAGTTATGGACAAGTTAAATGGCCTCAAAAATATAATATTTTTCGACACGAAGAATATCGGCAAATTAATTATTAATATTATCTCATTGTAGTATTTTAAATTGATTTTTTTCTAAACAAAAAAATTTTTAAAAATATTTTGGGATCAAAAACAAATTAAAACAGAAGAGAAGGGAAGGGATTTGTCCGGAAAAAAGCTTAGTTATTTTTGTTCTCCCTTCCCTGAGGCAAAATATCTAATGTAAAAAATATCTACGTTACCAAAATGTCTACGCTCTGCAATTCATTATTTACATAATTTTTTCTCTAATTCTCAAGGGTGGAAATGAGTGCTCTTTCGGTTGGGTGCACATTGGAGTGGACAAAGGTCCTTGCATATTCTTTGGTCCCTATTCCTTCCTTTCTTCTAACGGCGTCCTAATAATCAATGTTTTATGCATCTCCTTGCTATTTGTCCACTTTTTCAATATTAGAGGTACCTAAACTTGGCGTTGAATCATCCTCGGTCCATTTATAATAACTCATCAAGAAGTGGATCAATTTAGATGATTATAGTAACAAATTAAGAGCATTCTTTTGGCTATCTAATGAAAGTAATATGATTTAGATTAAAGCAAAATATAGAGAATTATGATTAAAAATCTGATAGAAATTTGATAAAATAGGTTTAATGTATTTTATAAAATTTTATTACTATAATTTTATTATTTTTAAACCAATCTAATTATATTTCATATCATTTGATAACCAAATGTTTCCTCTTTATTTTGGTGTGTATTGGAGTAGACGAATGCCCTATTTTGCATATTCTTTGGTCAGCTTTCCTATTCCTTCCTCTTTTAATGGCGTCCTTATAATCAATACGTTTGCTGCATTTCCTTACTAGTCAACCTATGCAATATTATGGATACTTAAACTTGGCGTTGAAACATCCTTTGACCATTTATAATAATTCATCAAGACGTGGTTCAATTTTGATGATTTTAATATCAAATAAAGGAGCATATTCTTGACAATCTAATGAAACTAATATGATTTATATTAAAGCAAAATTTAGAGAACTATGATCAAAAAACAGACTGAAAATTTGGTAAAGCAGGTCTAATGTTTTTTAAATGATTTTATTACTATAATTTTTAGTATTTTTAAACCAAACTAAATATATTTGTTATCATTTGATAATCAAGTATTTCCTTCTTTATTTTGATATTAAAATTCAATCCCAAAACATGTTTTTTCTTTGTGAATTGTTAAAAGTTTGCATATTAATAATTTTATGAACGAATTTTAGCTAAATGAAAATTAAATTCACTACAATCCCACCACCGTCTGAGCCAATAATTTTAACTTTGAAAAATGATTCCATTATTAAAAATATAAAGATTCAGCTGGAAAAGCCAACCTGCAATTTGGTGAATTTTTTTGATTAATTTAAATAAATTTATTTAGTTATTCAATGGAATTTCACTTGAAAATGACAGAAATCTTCAATATTACAACATCAAAGAAAATGATTTAATTTATTTTTTTTCTGATGATGTTGATACTGATGTTGTTGCGGATGATGGACCAAATTGTGCCATTTGTTTTGAAAAATTGTTGATGTGGGGAAATTGGTTGCCTGCTATGTTTTCGGAAACTGTCGTCATTACATTACCATGCCAACATTTATTCCATCGCACTTGCATACAGAATCAGGCAAATGTAAAGAATTCCGATCACAAAATTTTATTTTTTTTAATTTTTCAAAAATGTTATATAGGGTAATTTGAGGACGGAAAAAAGCAAAAGGGGGTCCAAGTATAATTTTCAAAAATTTTTTAATAGTCATATTGAATTCAAAGGTATCATTTTTAAATAATTTCAAAAAAGTTTAATATTTTAATTTGCAAACCCAATCAAGATAAAAATATTTAATCAGCTTAAACACAAATTTGTTTCCATCTATTAAAAATGATAGCTTTCAATTTAATAATTTTTGAAATTTTTATTGGGATCGAAATTCTTTACATTTGCCTAGAATCAGAATCAATGCCCTATATGCAAAACTATTATTTTACGTACAATGCCTACCAAGGAATATTTAAAAGCGCAATCAGAAGGAGTTAATCAAATTGCCATTTCTCTACAACAACAACAGAGAGATCAGCAAAATCATGGCCCAGGTCTTTTGGATATTAGTCAACTGAATTTTAAGCATATATTATTTATGCATTATTTTTTTTTCAAATTTATAATTTTTAAATTATTTTCATTAAAATTTTTAATTGAATTTTTTTTCAAATTTACAATTTTCAAATTATTTTCATTAAAATTTTTAATTGAATAAATTTTTTTTCCTTTAAAATTTTAATTGATTGAAAATTTTTTCTTTAAAGTTCGAAACGAATAAAAATTTTTTCCGAATATTTTTCAATAGATTAAGAATTTTTTGTTAATAAAATTGATATTCGATATAATTATGAAAATGTTTAGATATTGAGGTATTCCCTGGTCAGTCTCATTCACTTGGAACAAATGCAAATAATGTACATGAAGTTGGAAGAATTTTAACTTCTATGTGGGTGAATTATGATGATCATGAATTGCTATATTTATTTGTTGAATGGCGTGGATTCAGACGATTGGAAGGCACTTGGGAGACCTATCAGCAGTTGAAGGTGGACAAGAATATTTCTTAGAAAAGAATTTTAGATTATTTGTTCTCAATAAAAATTTAAAAAATAAGAAATAATTAATAAATAATAAATGGGAAATAAAAACTGAAAACATAAAATTAAGGATGGAGAATGTGAAGAGAGTATAGAGCATTGGAGATCTAGGCATAATGTTGGTTCGACCCCAAAAAAAAGGCATGATGATGCAAATTGTTTCGAAAATCCTGGTCCACCTTTCTCTGGTCTTAAAAGACAGCCACGTTCTGTTGATCTTGATTGGCAACCTCCAATCCAAGGCCGTCGACTTTTATTTGGGGAGGAAAATGAAAGAGAAGAAAGAATGGAGACGGAGGCATCAGAGGAGGTGGTGGAGGAGGAGGAAACCGCAAATGAGTTGGGGATGGCAAATGAAATTGGGGAGCAAATCCCAGATACACAACAACCCCAACAACAAGAACAACAACAAAACGAGGATCAGAATATAAAATAGGGAGTTACTCGTGAAAGTAAGGGATAAAGAATAAATATCTCCGAAATAAAAATATTCAGATAAGCCATGCATCATTTTACCCAGTGCAATCCCAGGGCAATATTACCGGTTTATTAAGAAAGAGGGTTATACGTATTGCTGTGCAGGATGCAGAAATCTTAAGAAGAAAAATAAAAATGCCGGCGGCCGTGTGCCGACTTTTCAACTAACCCATAAACAAGTTTTGGGTGATCACTTTTGCCAACCAATGTCAATTTAATTTTTTAAAAATATGAATAAAGATTTTGCGTTAATATTTTTTTAATGTATTATTAATAATAAATAATATTTATATTTGAAATTGAATTTTATAATATATTTTTATTTGGACACTTGTTTTTATTAGGGCAATGGTTTCTTACCCGGGCACTCACTTTTAATATGGGCACTGTCTCCTTCCTAGGACACTGCCTCCTTTCCAGGGCATTGTGTTCCAAATTGGGCACGCACTCTTTAACCGGGCACTGCCTCCCCCCGGGAATTGCTTCCTTCCCGGGCACTGCCTATTTATCCGGACACTGTCTCCTTACCCGGGCACTGCCTTTTTACCCGGGCACTCGTTCCTTAACCGGGCATTCACTCCTTAACCGGGCACTGCCTCCCCCCCCCCGGGAATTGCTTCCTTCCCGGGCACTCACTGTCTCCTTACCCGGGCACTGCCTTTGTACCCGGGTACTCGTTCCTTAACCGGGCACACCCTCCTTAATCGGGCACTCATTCTTTAAGCGATCACTCGCTCATTACCCGGGCATTCCTTCCTTCCAGACATTCGCTTTTTACCCGGACATTTGTTCTTTAGCAGAGCAATAACTTCTTACTTGAGAAATGTTGGATATAAAATAATGTTTGGATGAACAAAAATCAGATTGTCTAGATAAACTCAAATTTATGGTTAAAATAAAAACACAAAATGTTTAGATAAATATATTTGGAACCATTTGCCAATGGGAAAGCATGGGTAAGTTGTATATGTGAATATACAATTTACCAAAGGAAAAGTGTGGGTAAGATGTATGTAAACATACAACTTTCCAAGGGAATGTATGGGTAAGACGTATGTGTGAAACATACAACTTGTCAAAGGAAAAACTCAAAATGTTTGAATGAACAAAAATTCAAAATGTTTGGATGAACAAAAATTCAAAATGTATAGCTGAATAAAACTCTAAATGTTTGGATTAATAAAAACTGCAAAAATTCAAAATGTTTGGATAAACAAATCATAAAATGTTTTGGTCAAAAGTTTAAAGAAAGACATAATCGTAAAATATTTGGGAAATAAATCTAAAATATTTGGGAGAAAATTTTTTGTAATTTTAATTGATCAATTAATTAAATTCTATAATTTTTAAAAACAATTTTTATGAATGAAATTTATCCCAAAAACTCTAAACACAATTTTTATAGTCAAGTCAACCTAAAATAGTCGAATTTCTTAATTCAATCAATTAACATCCTTTCACTTTATTCTCATTTTTAGAAAAACAGCATAAATTAAATAAATTTAGAAAAAAGGCTGAATTTCTTAACCATCTCCATTTTTTGCTTTCATTCTTCGGTTTTCTCCATCTTCTTATTCGACATCATCCTTTCCATCGAATGGCACATCCTTGTCCTCAATGGCCACGTCGACAACATCTTCCTCGAGCATTATGACTTCCGATTCGGGAACTGAAAATATTTATTTAAATTTTTGTATCTTTTATTTATTATTTACCTCCAACTCCTTTGTCTCCGCGCATGAATTCCTTATGATTGGTAAACAAACGACGGCAAACTTTTTTCTTCTCCTCTTCATCGTCGTCATCTTAATTATTTTTTAAATTTAAAAAATTATTAAAAAGAAACCTGAAGAAATGATGACCACATTGTGGACTTTCTTTTCCTCATCGTCCTCATCATCTTAATAATTTTTAATTTACAAAATTATTTTTCTAAAAAAGAATTACCAGTTATTATCACACGACGATGACGAGGTATTTGCAGCATTTCTTCATCATCTGAATTTTAAAAATAAAATAAAAATCCGATTTTTTTATTTTAAATTCACCTTCATCAGATGACAAAATCTCTTGCCGATGTTGAGGCAATGATGACATTTCATGATCATTTGAATTTGCTAAAATATAAATAAATAAAAACAAAAATTTTACCGTCAAATTCCATGTCCACTTCTTTCACGACTTCAAAATGCTCAAAATCCTGAGTCAAATCTGTAAAAGAAACAATGAAAAAAGACAAACAATTAAAATGCAAAAATTCTACCTTCAATTTCGTCGTCCTGCACATCTCCAAATGGAACCACATTCCCATCATAAACATTTGGGCAGTTCCATGGATCAACGCAGATGCAATTCGGCTTGTGAAAACTCATGGAAAATTTATTTTATTAAATCTATAATTTTATTATATTAAAGCGTAGAATTTATTGGATCGAAATAAATATAGAATACTTTGGACCGAATGAGGAGAAGATTAAATGATCGTTGGAAATCTCTTACATTTCCCCCCAATTTTACCAAAAGGTCATTGATTGTTCATTCTTATGAATAATGTCAAATTTGCATCCCAATCCTCCTTCTTTTCAATGAAGAGTGGCAGAGTATGAGGAGGATTGGGATGAGAATTTGGTGCCGGTTGAATGTGACCTCGAGCGGAAATTTTGGGGGAGGGTTCGACGAAAGGATCCTTTCAATATAAATGAGTGTAAAAAGCGATACAAATTATGGCATCTATATTTAAATATAAAATTCCCGCTCTTTAGGTTAGAAAGAAAGGAAGAGTAAAAGAGAGTTCATTAAAATTTTATGTCTAACCCAATGACCCAACGATTTTCCTTTTCTCTTTCTAGGATATTCATATGAATTAGGGACAAAACGTCATAACTAGCCAATGTAAAAGAATAAGAAAAATAAAAATTTAAAACAATCGAAATGTATGGATATTACATACGATATGTGCTAGACAAAACAAAATTATCGTAAACATGAATGGTAAATTATTCATTGTTTTAATTCTGAAATAAAATTGAGGGAATTTTACTTCTAATTCAAATATTTTTAGAACTTTGATAAAAAATATATATTAATCAATTTTATCTTATCAAAATATGGAAAATGAATAAAAATTAGATATAAATTATTTAAAATTTTTAATCAAGAGATAAATGCATATCTTGTTCTCTTCGAAGTATTCTGTCGTATTGTTCATGTATAATGTTTGCTTCATATACTTCCCTTGCAGTAGAATGCAGCCAGTCGCGACAAACGGTGAAACGTGCAACTGGTCCTTTGAATTCCGTAATTGATCCAACTACGGTACTATTGAAAAAGGCACGGACAAAAGTTGGGCCTCTCACACCTTTCCATCCAGTCATTAGCTCAGCAATTGAATGAAGCTGATCAGAAGAATTGAAGTACAATTCACCCATTGATCTATGATTCTATAATTTATTTATTTATTTATTTTTATTTTCGTTTTATTATTTCCTACCCAGAGGCGGAAGAGTATTTTATTGGCAAGGCCGGACACTCGAATCATGTCCAATAGAAGTGTGTTGTAGTCGTTAAACCGAACTGGTCCGAATTCCATTTTTATTTCTGAAAAGAATTAATAGAAAAATTTAACGAAATTTAAAACCAGTATAAATTGACTCTGACTTTTCTTAATAACACCGAATGATAAATGACACTTTCTACGCTAATTCAAGGTTGGAAATTTGGAAGATTTTCATCGAATTATCCACGTCAATCGGGGGAGGGACTTTTGGAAGTGAAAGCAGAAATAAAGGAAAGAATTTGAATTCTAAAATATGACAGCCTGTCAAAATGATTGATGACTCCCAACGGCATTTGAGGCCAGTATTTTAGAATAATTTGCATCGAATTATTCAATTAATTCGAGGGAGAGGGGTGTTGGAAGGGAAGGAAGAAAAAGAAGGGAAGGAAAATTTTTGACTAGGATATGGCAACAGGCCAAAATGAATAATGACTCTGCCAAGAACATTCGAGAGCGACATTTTGATTCCGAACAATTGTCCATTTCATTCACATTTTTCGCCACCAATCAATTTGGTGGCTTTTATTTCAGTCCAATTTTTGGCTTTTATTTAAGTTAAATTTAACAGAATATTTTTGTTTTTATTCAAATTTTAATTTAGATTCAATTAACAAAAAAAATGAATTCAAAAAAATTCACAATTTTATCCCTTTTGGATGATGGACCTCCAGTATTAGAGAGGCAGGAACCACAAGATAATGGATTGAGCATGGCTCAACAACCAATTATCGCAACAACAATTTTGCCCAATGTTACACCACCTCCTTCTAAAATAGTATTTTTTTTGATAAATAAATTTTGTTAAATGTTCTTGAATTAATTCCAAGTTTATTATTTCATTTTTCAGGTGCAAATCGGCCATGGAAGGAAGAAGACAAAGGCCAAAGTTTACAAAGTGTCTTCATCCACCGGAAATGCAAATGTGCCATTGGAATTTGTCACTGGGAAAATCAAGCAAAAATTGGATGTTGAGCAATTCCAAGGCCGACATTTTAAATGTTTGGATGCAAATGAGGCATCGAGCGGACATTATAAAGGTAAGTAAATTATTTAGAAATCAAATAATTAAAAAAATTAAACAAAATAAATTATCCAAACACAAGCCAATTTCTGGCAATTTTATCAATCCTTAATCTCTAAATTTAAATTAAATATAAAATATTTTGAAATAAAAATAAAAAATCCTACCTATCAGCCAAATGCTGGCATTTTTACCCTTTCGCATGCGTTTCCCTTTCTCTTTTTCCCAATAAATAAAATAAAATTATTAAATTATGAATATTTTTAAATTTATGTCCTTTCCTTATTTTTTATTCATTAATTTACATTCCTTCTTTCATTCCCATTAATTTTTGAGATGCATCCATATCCAAAGTATTTCCATACAATCATCCAATTATTCTTGCATGCTTTCCCCTTTAATACCAGTTTTAGTTGTCTCGCCAAAATTGAAAGAGAAGAAAAGTACAAATAACCAAAATTTCCTTTTTACTCTAATTTGCATGCATTTTCCCCAATTATATTGATTTTGACAGGGCAACCATTTCCTTCTTTCTGCTGAGACTCTTTCTCTATTCTTGCATGCTTATCCCTTTAATACCAATTTCGGTTGTCTCGCCACCAAAATTGAAAGAGAAGAAAAGTACAAATAAGCAAATTTCCTTTTTACTATTTGCATGCATTTTACGAATTTTATTGATTTTGACTGACAACCATTTCCTTCTTTCTGCTGAGACCTTCCTCTATTCTCGCATACATTTCTAAATTTTATAGCATTGACCTATTATTGTTGTCATGCCGACTGAGAGTATAAGCAAAATAACTCAAATTTCAATTAATACTCAATTTCCATTATATGCTATCAGACAAAATTAATCCATTTATTATGAATGGATTCCTATTTTCTTATAAAATATTACAAATTTATAGATTTTTTAGAAAATTTTTCAAATTTTAGGATACCGATTCCTTGGTAATTTTGAGCTCTCGGATAAAGCGCCCTATCCAGAAAACGACCTTTGCAATTTATTCCAAATGGCTCTGAATCAAGCCATACTTGGCGCAGCACAAAACCAGCTCAAACCAAACTACCACATTTTTTTAATTAATTCGAGAATATTGGATTACGACATTACAGTAAATCTTCATGAAATAAATGAAACTACTATCGACGCAATATTGAACAAATTTGAGAAGCATGATCAGTCAAATAGAGCAAAGGATAGGCCAAGCATCATATCCGAACCATTTCAAATCGACGTAACCTCCATTGAATTAAAAACGACAAATAAACGGAAAAGGAAACATCCAGGGGCAGCACAAGGCCGGCGAAAAATTCGCCTGAAACCAATTCATTTTGAAATAAATCAAAATGCCATTCATGAAATTAACAACAATGACGACCGATTTTGTCTTTTCCGCGCAATCACTTGGATTTTGAAAAAGAAGACAATGGATCGAAGAAGATTCCATGAATTCAAAGCGGATGAAGCAGCACAATTAAATACAGTTTTGGATTTGCTCAACGCAACTGGAATTGATCAAAATCGGCTATTTTACGACATTGAAGATAACGGAGAAAAGATTCAAGAATACATCGACCAGCAATATACAAATAAATTCAAAATATTTGCCTTCGAAAATGCCGGAAAATTCCGTCGCCCATTTTGGAAAAGTTCAAAGGAATATTTTGATGAACCGCTTTGCATTTTTTACTGGACAGAAACCGGGCATTACGACCCAATTAAATCAATCAGGAATTTATGGCATGAGGAATCAAAATACGATTACTGTTTTGCGGTAATTTTAATGAATTTATTTTCATATAAAATATATTTTAGTGTGAAGCACCATTCCAAGTTGGATACAAGCATACTTCCCGTTGCAAGGCTAAATGCAAATGTTGCACTCAAGTCGGACCAAAACATCCTTGCCAACCAACCGATTTCAAACAATTTTGTGCAGGATGTTCTAAATTATTCACAAACAAGTAGATTTTAAATTGAATATTTATGTTTATTTATAATTCAGGGAATGTTATTTATACCATATCAATAAAGGCATATGCGAGAAATCAAAAAAGTGTCCAGAATGTAATATTGTGTATCGAACCGATGTAAGCTTTTTGTAGATTTTTTTTTTCAAATTAAAATTCAATTTAGCATATGAATAATTATACTGGACACAAATGTGGCGAGAAGTTTTGCCGACGCTGCCTTGGATATCATGAAAAACGCAGTTGTTACATAAGGCCCTTTGAGAAGAAGAAGCAGCCGAAGGATGAACGGATCATCATAATGGACTCCGAAAGTACAACACATTTCCAACCGGATCCAAATGTAATGAAATTTGCCCATCAGGTTATCGAAAATTTCAATTTTGTTTTATTGATAATTATTTAGACAAATTATGTTTGGGCAATTGTCACATGTACAAGATGTGTTGCAAAAGGAAAATGGAATAAACCATTGGATCAGAGTCCATGCAAAATTTGTGGAGATCATAGAACATATTGTTGGGCGCCGTTTGATTTTGAAGGCAAGGAAGTTGATGTTTTCACACTCACTGCTGATCCAATGGGCGATTTTGTGGATTGGGTTATCCATTTTGAGGATGTTGGAGGTAATGATGAATTGGCAAAGAATATGGGCATTGCCGGAGAAGAAGTTCATGAAATTGGTGATGATTCAAGCGAGCCCGAATTTTCTGGGGAAGAAGATTTTGACGAAAATTTGGAGGATGGAAGAAGTGAACATTCGGAAGAAATTGGATTTTGTGAAGAGGAATTAATAATTCAAAATGAAGAGTTGACGGAAGATGAACGAAACAGAAGATGGCTTCAAGAATATTGGCTCAATAATGGAGAATTCGATTCGGATGAGACCAATTCAAGTACCAAAAAGGAGCCAAAGGAGCAAGTGCGATTCAGAAATTTGGTTTATGCACATGCAGGTCCTTAAATATTATAAAAATTTGCAAAATAATAAAATCTAGGAAGTAAATACGACAATATTTTCTGCTTCGGCAAAATTTTGGAAAAGGAAAGGATAGCGCCAAAGCTAATCAGAAGCGGCAATAGGCTTTATGAAATGAAGGTCGAAGGCAAAGGATTGACCAAAACCATCTTTCGGGACTCGTAATAAATTGAAATATAGGAAAATAAATTATTTAAAATTTTAGTTATCACATCATTCCAATCAAACTGGCAAAATTTGTGGACACATTCGGCCTGGACATTCAAACAAAAAAATTTTTCCCTCACCATTATAATAGGGTAATTTACTCTGTTTTTTATCTAAATTTATTCCAATTTTAAGCCGGAAAATTACAATATTACAATTAATACATTGCCACCAATCGATGATTACACACCCGGTTGCATGCATCCAGAAGAACGAGAAGAACTGCTGAAATGGTACGAAGAGAACAAAAATACGGAATTCAATTTAAATGATGCTTTGGCGGAATATTGTTCTCATGGTAAAAAGGGTTTTCGTTTCTTTTAAATATTTTATGGTAAAATAGATGTTGAACTTTTGGCCACGGGACTCATTCAAATGCAAAAATTGTTCTTCGATGTCACTGGCCAAAATATAATGCATTCAGTGACTCTCTCATCGGCATGCATGAAAGTGTTCAGGGCCCAATTACCAAAAAATCATCTTGCATTAACCCCACATATGGGTTACGAAAAACACGGCACACAAAGTGTTAAAGGAAGGAAATTTTTGAAAGTTGGTTTAATATCATATTTTAAAATAATTGAAAATAGTTTTACGAGGTTTGGAAAAAAGTCAAAGTCAGATCAGCAGAAAGCCAAGAAGGGGAATTGCGTTACAAAAATTATGTATTGGATGGATATGTTGAAAGACCGGAGGACGAAAAAGATCTGGTCATTGAAGTGAACGGGTAAATAGAATATTTAGGAAATCAAAATTTTTTGATTTATTATAGATGCTATTGGCATGCCTGCCCTTCCTGCTACCCCGACGATGACACAGTTTTGGCCAATGGAATTCCGGCGGGAAAAATTCGGGAAAGGAATGCTGAACGAATGGAAACACTTTTGGAGGAGTTCGATGTCAAAGTTTACTGGGAATGCCAAATAGACGATATGCTGCAAAGTCAAAAAATTATTCAAGTGAAGCGAGATGGCAGTCTGGAAACAATTACAATGCAATCATTTTTTGACAATCTTCCGGATACTGGCTTAATCCATTTAGGCGACGCCTTTTATGGGTAAATTAATATTTTGGGGGAAAAATGTTTATTTTCTTTAGTGGCCGAACGGGGCCTGAAGCTTTGATTGCAACAATTCGAGGCAAACCAAATAAGAAAATAAAATATAAGGATTTCAAATCCTTATATCCCACAATGTTTGTTAAATTATTTTATGGATCGAAATTAAATTAAAATTTAAAGGAATTGGCAAACTAAATATCCAATTGGCATCCAAAAATTAAAGAATTTTACAAGAATGTGGATTGGAAAGACCCTTTGGATATAAGAGACGAAAATGGCGGAATAATGGAAGGGGTATAACAAAATAAAATTTTTGCATAAAAAATTTCTAATTAAGATAATAAAATGTTTTGTTGTTCCACCAAGGCATCCGCTTCATGGTATTCCGGTTTTGCCTAAAAGGGTGGAGAATTCGTTGGTCTTTCCCTTATGTTCAACATGTGCAAAAAAGATGAAAGGTCGAAAGAAACGATTGCCAACATATCAATGCAAGCATTTTACGGATGAGGAAAGAGGGTTTGACACAACAATAACCACAATGGAATTGGGAATGGCCTTGAATGTAAGAAAAAAATATTTAAATCCGAATTAATTTTAATATAAAGGCTGGGTACCGTGTAACCAAGTTGTACCGAGCCTATGATTGGGAAAAACTCTCGGATTGGGATCAACAATTATTCCACCCATATATGAAAAAATTCATGAAACTCAAATATGAAGCTGAGGGATGGCCCAAACATTGTACCGAAGAAGGGATTAGTGAAGAAGAAAAGGAACGAAGGAAAAAACAACACGTTGATACTGCTAATGATCGATTTGGTTTTGGACTCAAAGCCGAGGATATAAAATTTAACCCGGGCCTTCGTTACCTTGCAAAGCAAGCGTTGAATTGTCTATGGGGACGGTTGGTTTAAAAATTACTTGCTTAAATAAATGTTATAATTTAGCTTTGCACTTCGCAATCGTTTGTCCATAAGTGTGATTGTTAACAACGAGGCCGATTTGGCACATTATCTTTTTAATCCAAAAATTGATATCAATGTTTGTGAACCTTTGGACAACACAAATTGGCTAATCTGCTACAAAACAAAAGATGAGCACATTCGTGAGCATGATAGCAGTAATGTTGTTGTGGCACTTTGGACGTGAGATAAAATTTTTTATTCGAAAATAGGTTTTTTCAGGACTTCTGCTGCACGGATACATTTATTGAATCATCTTTATGCTGTCAAGGAAGGTCGAACGGACACAGAAATTATTTATATGGTAAAGAAAAAGTGAAATATTTCAATATCAATTTTATTCAGGACACAGACAGCATAATCTATGAATTTGATGATCGATTGGGTGACCCGCTTGAACAATATACTGCTGATCAAATGGGATGGCTGGCTGACGAATATCCATCTCATGAGATTCAAGAAATTGTCATGAGTGAGTTCAGAGGAAAAATAACGATTGTTAATTTTCCTTGCTTTAGCCGCCCCAAAAGCATATGCAATTTGGATGAAGGATATCAAAACTGGAGAAGACAAATATGTTTGGCGTCTCAAAGGATTGCCGATGACATCGGATGTAAAAAACCAATTACGATATGAGCGATACAGAGAAATGGCCATTCAATTTGGAACGGTCCCCGAAGAGGAAGTGACCGAAACATTCACCCTGAAAAAGAATTTCCGGATTGAATTGAATGGGCAAATCAACACAGTGCACATGAATAAACGACTGCGACCAGTTGTGAATAAAGGCATTGTTCGTTCTGCACTAAAAATTGTGCCATTTGGTTACTCAGACAAAAGCTGGTGCAGAGTAAATAATCCAAATGATTGCTCATGCAAAAATTAATTGTGATATTATTTAAAAATTTTGTAACATTTTCATTTATTTATTTAACAAAATTTTCTTCATGTATCCAATAATATTCTTTGGGATAACCGATAAATGTTACTAAATATTCTTTTTTGCCTTCTTTGGTTTTCCGACTTCTTATCACTTTTTCCACTCGATAAGTTGTTTGGGCATTTTTCTTTGTTTTCACCATTTCAGGGCGGTAAAATCGACCTTTAACCAATTTTCCTGAACTATCCTCGAGTTCATAAAATTCTGGATCGATTTTATGTTTTTGAACTATTTCATAAATATGGTCAGAGCGAGAGGGAAAATATCCTTTATCGAATATTTGCTTAGGTAAAGTAATTCTAACTGCATCTCCCTCTTTGAATTTTGGTTCTTTGAACTCTTGTTTGATTGTATCCCCATAAATTTTCTTCCAGAGTTCAGGCCAATTCTTAGCATTTACCGATGAAGGTTTAACGCCTGTAGCACGACAAACAGAATTATTGATTGCAGTCAAAAATTTATTCAATGGATTAATCCAATCAGTTGTGTTTTTCTCACTAAAATATTTATATAGTCTAAAAAATCGATTAAAAATAATTAAATAAAATAAAGCTACCTTGTTTTTAATGTACGAATCGCTCTTTCGGCTACAGAGGCTTTAATCTTACTATTATGGGCAGCTAATTTTTGTATCCCTCTTTCTTTAAAATAATTTTTCATTTCTGCCGATTCAAATTCAAGTCCACTAAAAAATCAGATTATTTACACAATTATAAAAGTACCGATCCGTATATATCGATTGTGGTAAAAAGGGCATTTGCTTGAATACTTCATCAAATCCATATTTCATGTCTTTTGAGCTTTTGCCTTTGACAGGAACCCCAAACATTTGCCTTGAGAGCACATCAATTCCCAATAGAAGGAACCTATTTCCATCATTTGTTTTCGCCAACGCTTGAAAGTCTCCAAGATCAAATTGAACATCTAAATATTTCTGTAAATTATTATAAATAATTATTTACCTGAGAGATAGGCAGTTGGAACAGTCCTACTACGTCTAAATTTTTTTCTTGCTTGCTTAAATAAAGTTGCAGTTCTATTTTCTTCTAAAAAATCTTGAACTTGTTTCCTTGTTATTTCTGGATATTTCTTTTTAACCGCCTTAATTAAGGCCTGTTCACTTGAATAAGAGCCTGGATTAGCAGGATCAGTATAAATTTTATTTATTTTTTCCATTTAGAAGGACGAAAATTATGCTGCTTTAACACTTTTTTGCCTTTTCCTGACTGATATCCTTCAAATACAAATCCCCTTACTTCAGGATCATTTAAAACAGCTTTTTTGAGATAAGCAAAACCAGCTGGGCTAGGAGCATTTTGTGTTGTCGGATTCACTAAACGATTTACTGCCCATCTCAGATTTGAATTTTTTATAGGTCTCTGTGTGTGAGGATTTAAGATTTCACCCTCATCGGAAACTCCAAACTTTCTGGGACTAGTCATAATTTTTTTCAATAATGTTGAAGCCTTTAATTCTGCTCGATTCTTCTTTTCTGATTCTTGATGAGTATGTCTTCTAAGTTGCATTATTGGAGATGGTTTAATTGTATTGACAGAGGATGCAGAGGTCCTAGTACTGACAGAAGATGCAGAGGTCCTAGGACTGAGAGAAGATTTTGATGTCCTAGGGCTGACAAAAACATTGTCATCATCCTCAGAGAAACGTACACTTGGCACACGTTCTTCCACACTAACAGATTGCAAATCTCCTTTATCATCGATTGCAGCTAATTTTGGTTCTTGTGCTGCTTTTAATAGCTTTACATCACCCTCAGCTAATTTTAGTTTAATTGGACGATCCTTTGCCTCTTTTCTTGTCCTCAAATAACGTCTCAATTGTTGATTGTATAGTACATTTTTTGTGCTCAAATTTTTGAGCTTTTTTCGTTTAATTTTTTTGAGTTGTGCCTTTTCATATTGCAATGGTGCATGTTCGGCCAAATCTTCATTATTATCTCCCTGCGTGTGCAATAAACCTCTATAAAGGTCCATGGGCAGAAGTACAAGTTTTTTACTCATTTCCAGATATTTTATTAATTAAATGATGTGCAGCTTCCACTAAAATTGGTGCTAATAATGCGGCAATTGCAGCTTGACCACCTTGTTGATTTTTATAAAATTTTCTTGCACCCTTCTCAGATCGAATTTTTGATATTTTCCTTATAAATGAAGCAAAAGGGAAGAGTCTATTTTTTTGTTTTTTTGATAAAGGATAACTGCCGGATAAAATATTTGAGCCAATTTCGGTTAATGTGAGTAATTCATCACAGTTTGCATTTTGCAGTGTGCGCTGGAATTTCTTTTTTGATTTTGTTGCTCCCAAACATCGAATAAAATTATAATTTTTTAAAACTCGATCACCAATAACACGTGGTTGTTTTTTAGCCATTCTTTGGGACAAAAATAATATGTTCTTCTCCAGGAAATATTTGTGTTCTCAATCGTAATAAATTATTTGTGTTAGCATGCAAATTCACTAAAAAATATTCTTTTTATGTTAAAAATTAATTTTACCTAATAAATATCCATATGGATTAGAACATGCTTGTTTATACGAGTCTAAAAAATAATTACTTTCTTTTGGGAATAATTGATGCGCTAAATTCCTGATGCTCAGCATATCATTCTAGAAAAAAATTTAATACATAAATAAATAGACCTACTGGAGCTCTCATGAGGATTATATATTGTGCATTAGTTCGAGGTACCCGCATTGACTTGTCAAATAAATTTTGGCTTAGAAAAACTACAGTAAAATTATTGTGATGGGATTTCTTTGTGAATAATGCGGCAAGTTTCCCCGGATCTATTTCACCCATCATATCATCAATAACAAGTACAAAAGGTTTTGGTATTCTGTTGAGCATTTCGTCACTTGGCATTCCGGCATTCACAATCACTCCCTCTCTTTCCAATCTCGGAATGAGTTTTGAGAACTCACCATATACCCAGACTAAATATAAGTGTATATTAAAATAGAAAAACAAACCAATGGCCTTAGGTGGTGGGTCAAATAACTCTGAAGAATGTTGGAGAATTCTTAGCATCAATTCTGTTTTTCCTGAACTGGATGGACCAGATATCACAATACCACTTGGAATTTTAATTTTTAAATCATCATCAGAAACAGTTGGATACTCCATTAAAAAAATATTTTATCTTTTTTAAATAACAATGAATTAATTTGGGATTTCTCCAGGCTCTAATAGTTCTTTATGATCTTCATTATTTGTTCCTGGTAAAGAATAAAGTGGCACATTTTCGGCATCTTCTTTTAAAACTTTCTGTACTTCTTCACTTCTGAGCGGTAAATTCAGCACTTTATTCCTTGATTTTATCCTCATTATTGCTTTATTAGGCATATCCACTTGTTTGTCGAAAGACAGGAATCGTTCGCCACCTTTAAGCCTTGGGGAAAATAGTGAAACTCCCTGGGGTTGAATGATGTAGTCTATTTCGACGGTGCCACTTTTACAACGTGTACACCGTCCGGGCAAGTCCCATGGCACAAATCGTGGAGTCAACAAACGGGAAGGACTATAATAAAAATAAATAATATTAGGAAATAATAATAATAATACCTATAAACTGTAACACCCGTGGAATTGACAACAAATTCGATTTCAGGCTGATCAGACATTTTATCGGACCAATAGTATAAAATTAAAATATTAGTTACAATATAAGCAAGATTGAACCGGTGGATAGTTGAAATTCAAAAAATCCAGGAAATCTCGACAGTTTTCGTTCTCTTTTATTTCAGTTGAAGAATCTTCGTCGCCTTCAACAATTGCCAATAATTCTGAAAGGAAATTAAGATAAATATAATAATAAAGAAACCTATTGGATAATATTTGGAATGTCCTTTATTGTGGTATTCTCTCACACACTTGAGTTTGGGATAAGCCAGCCGAATTCGGTATTTAATGTAGTAATATTGTATAATTTTAATGTATAAAATAGATGATATATTTTATGAATGAAATGGAAAATTACCTAGATATCCTTCCAAAGCGTATAATTCAGAGACAGATTTTAAAGTGATATCCCCAAATTTCACGTCTTTACGTTTTCCTTCTTTGTTCAAATATGTTGTTCTTAATTTTTTCCCACGTAAGTATTCTTCAACTTTTTGATGAACACCAGGATGGTTCAAATATTCAGCAAGATTTTTGGGTTCGCAATTAAGAAATTTAGAGAGAGCTGTTATTAAAGGGTATAGGGTCATTTTATTTTGTTTGATTTCGTAATAATAAATGGAAGAGAGAGAAGCCCTATTTCACATTAATCGATAATTCGGCTTGGCGTCTTTTATGCGTCTCTCTAACTTTGCCACCTATTTTTCTCTAACCAACACTGGCTTTTAGGTTTACAGTAATATGGGCGTGGTTTACTTTATGTAATTTCCTTTAAGTTAATATCAAATGTGTCTACCATTTCTATTATATTGGTTAGCATTTGAATATATTTTAGCTCTAATTTATCTAACAATATACTTATGGCTCCAAAAAAAATTAATCCAGTAAATGAAAAACCTGAAAATACTATTGAACGTAATAAATTTTATCAAATCATTAAAAAGAAAGAAATCGCAATACACATTTATAGAAACCGGTGAAAACCCTACAGAAAGTGCTGTTCAAAATTCGATTGTGAATCAAGGTTAATTTTAATTTTTGCATTTTATTATTCCACTATTTAGATGATGATGTGACATTTGTTGAAGAAATTAAACCGAAACAAAAAAAGACACGTTGGGACAATAAACAGCAAGAACAAGTCATTATTGTACCATTTAAACGTGCAAAAGTTGAAGCAGAAGAACAGAATGAAGATAAATTTGGAATTTTCGGGAATCCGAAAATGTTTTGGAAGGTTTATCAATTAAACAAAATAAATATACATCATTATTAACAGCTAGCACGACCTAAATATGGCTCGTTCACATTTAAGTGCAACAATTGCCGTGATGAGAACATGCTGCTTGAGAATCGTTACCAGATAGTCAAAACACCAAAAGGGGATGAAAGATTAATGTATCGAGAAACCTTTTGCTCATTATGCGCACATCTTAATTTTGAAGTGACCGATTTACTAATGAAACATGGAGAACAGACGAAGGCGAACAAGAAAGGAACTTGGGGAGGAGGATTTTGATTTCCATCGATTTTGATAATTCATTAATAATATTTTGTCATAATGAGTAATTCCTTTTATATTATTATTCCTAGCAATACCCCTGGCTTTCCTGATAATAAGACGAATAAATTTAAAATACATTTACCAAAAAAATTGATTTTTGATGGACCCGGTTGGGTCGTTGGATTAACGGGTATTATTTACCCTAACAGGTTATTTTTATTTTGGAAAATATAATTCTTCAATAATGAAGTTGGGCAACAATTGGCACATTGGAGAAGCAATATGTGATTGCACATATGAAGAATGGCAAAAAATATCGATTCCGGATACCAACTGGCTCATATTTATCACCGGAACAACTGGAAAACGGTATCTATAATGGAGTTATTCAAGAATTGGCAAAGACTCTGGGATTGGCTGCAAGAAAGAGGCGGGCCGTAAATTTAGCACAAGAAGGCCCTTTGGATACCCCGGATACGGTAATTGAGGAAGGCGAGGCACCAGTACATCCGCAAAGACGAGTAGAAGAGAGAAAACGAAAGGAAGCAGAGAAGGAGAGGCAAAAAGCTGAGGCTAGGAGAAGAGCTCAGGAAGAAGCAGAACGTAGAGAACAACAGAGACGAGCTGAAGAACAAAGAAAAAAGGAAGAGAAAGCCAAACAAGAGGCAGCAAGGGAAGCAGAGCGAAAAGCTGCTGAAGTACAGGCACAGGAGGCAGAAAGGGCCGAAACAGAACTGAAAAGAGAACAAGAACGAGTGAAAAGTGAACAGGAAAATGAAGCGAAAGATGAAGCAGCAAAAACCGAGCACCAGTCAAACACTGAGGAATTAACATATAAACCAAGCAAAAAAGATCCTGAAGGGATTGCATTTGGCAGATATGAATCAATTTATTTAGTAAACGAGAAAGATCCGGACCCAGAATTGAGATTTCTGCATGAAAAGGATAATTTTATATATCAGCAAGCAAAGGAAGAATATTTGAAAAAATATGGAATAAAATGGGATCCAAATATGAGAATATTTCCAGATTTTCTGAAACATGTCAGAAGAAATTTAGCCGATTTCAAAAATATTTATGATAGGATCGAATTCAATGAAAATTATCAAACCAGGACTGCAGAGGAGAAACAATTTATACTTGATGTGGCAAAAGGAATTCAATTTTATTTTCTTGAGGATATCGGAAGATTTTCTTTAAAAATTTCACATAAAGAAGTGGCCTATGTTACACTTACAGATCAAATCTGCTATGTTTTAGGATACGATAGGGAATATCCAATATTTAACGGTCAATCGGCAAGATATATGGCTGATTTGCATGGGGGTGTAAGTCATCTCTGTGTATACATTAACGGCGGATTAATTGTAATTTTTTACCTAATGTCTAAAAAGATTTATAAATTTTAGGAAAGTACCATAATCGGTAATACTTTTGCTAATTTGCTTCAAGTCATTGCAGTGGAAGGAGAAGTTGGTCAGATTGTTGAGAAGAATTATCCATCTCCTATTTATCATAAAATCATTGCCAAAGATTTGGATATTTTAGATGTTGAAGTTAAAACTTTAACGGGAAGATATGTTCCATTTCAATTTGGAGATTTAATTTTAACCCTTCAGTTTAAAAAATCAATTGTCTTTTAAAAACTAAATAAATAATAAATAAAATGAGAGTTATATTCGACGGATCTTTATTGAAATTGGACAAATTTGCGCAAACAGGATCTGGTGGATTGACATATTTTGAGGGACTACCATGGCAGCGTGGTTATGGATATGGGATAACCAGGCAGAGAGGTGCAGGGTTTGGGAATATGCTGAGAACATTATGGCGCTACTTGAAGCCTATAGCTTCTACCGTAGGCCCAATGGCAGCAAGTGTGGGAAAAGAAATTGGAAAGGAAGGATTGGCGACAACTGCTCGAGTCTTAAGTAAAATTGCCGAAGGTGGTGATGTAAAAGAAAGTGTTGTGGGTGAAAGTAAAGAAGGAGTCAGGAATTTGCTGACAAAAGCAACAGGCAAATTGCAAAAAGGAACGGGAAAGAAGAGAAAAAGGCATTTCCGATCAAAATCGGGAATCATTTTAAAACCAAACGATATAATTGGACAAACAGTTCCTGAAAAAGCTCTGATTAAAAAGAAAAGAAGTGACACTTTAGGATATTATTGAGGAAAAATGCTATATAAAAAAGTGGATGCCTCATCACCGGATACAATAACTTCAGGCTTGGATTTATTCTCGACCTCGCCTACAAATTGTGCAGTCTCTAATTCTAGCTATCGAGAATATTTAACGGTATTTTTAAGTTATGAATATAATTATATGTGACTTTCTAGCTTAATCCTGTGGAAAGTACTCCTTTGACCTTCAAAATTCATCCAATTACTAGTTATATAGATTTGAGCAAGATTTATATTCTGACAGAATGCAGGATAAGAAAGATAGCAGCAGATGGTGTAGTTTCAGATTTACCAGCGGATGCCGTTGTTGCACCAATACAAATGCCAGGAGCAACATGGATTAAAGACTTGAGAGTATTGATTAATCAAAGGGAAGTGTACTCATCAAACCAACTCTATAGTTATAAGGCATTTTTTGACACTGAACTAAGTTATCCTGTTGAGGCAAAAAATAATTTTTTGAATGTTAGTGGATATGTGAAAGATGAAAAGGATCCAGATGATACCGCTGATAAAGGATATGTTGGCAGAAAAAATATGTTTGCTGGAAGTAAAACGGTGCAGATGATAAGCAAATTATCGGCTGACATATTCAATCAGGTTATTATGATCATACATATAAAAATTGTTATTAATAGGATCTATATTTGATAACCAATGTCGAATTAGACTTGGAAATCATTCCCCAGAACAATGATTTCATGATAATACAGAAGAAGCCACCTAGGGATGAACAAGGAAGGGAAGTGGCAGATCCAAATCAATATATGTTTGAAATCACTGATGCACGATTGCTTGTCAAAACATTAGGTCAGAATTTTTTAATAATCGTATTATAATGATTTAGATTTAATGGATGGTTTATCCTTGGATATTGCAAGAAGGCTGGATACAGAACCGGCTCGTTATGGAATTAGAAAGACACAGCTCAAGTCTGTGTTCATTTCACAAGGGAGGACAGATTTTACGTGGAATTTATTTCCTGATGAAGTCCCTAGAAGAGTTATTCTCGGATTGGTCAAAAATTCAAGATATATTGGGAATAAACATGAAAGCCCATTCAAATTCACACATTTTAATGTGAGGGACATAGAATTGACCACAAGTGGTCGAGTTTACCCGCAATATCCGTACAAGTAGGAATTATTTTGGAAATATAGTAATATATAATATTTTAGTCTTGATTATGCAAATAAAAACTATGCCAGAGCTTTCCATGATACTATGGAACATTTAGGATTTGCTTATACGAATGAAAGCAATGGGATTAGCTATTCAATGTTTAGGGATGGATGGTGTGTTTATGTATTCAGTTTGACTAATAGTCAAGAAGAATCTCAAGGATTCGAATTGATCAAAGATGGTAGTACAACTGTAAACATTCGGTTCAAAACTCCCGTACCAGCTAATGGGATTACATTAATAGCCTATGCTGAATCGGATGGGCTTGTTTTAATCGACCGTTAGTTTTTTCAAATCATTTTAATTTAATACCTAATTTTACAGGAAATAGAACAATTAGCTCTGATTTAACTATTTAAAAAAATGAATATTTCTACTACCCATCCTGATTTTCATCCTATTCCAATGGGTCCAGAAGTACATGCAATGGAACCAGTTGCTTGCTCATTCCCTGAATTAATTGATTCATCCCCAAGGAATTTGATTTTATGCCTAATTTATTTTCTGGGAACCGGAGTGACTGCAGCTTTCGGGATTTATTTATATTTGCGAGAAAAGAGAAGGAATGGACACACTAACAATAAATAAAATATTGGCGTCAAATTCAATTACTGGGAAATATTTCAAAGGGGTGTATGCAGCCGATAAAATACCAAAATGTATTCATTTTCCCTGTGGACTAATTATCAATTTGGTAAGAATAATTTAATCTTAATAATATTTAATAAAATAGGACACATCCGATGAAAAGGGATCACATTGGGTAGCCATATGGGCAATGAAGAATAAATCGGCAATTTATTTCGATTCATATGGTGACAAACCTGATGAGCACATTGAAAGATATTTAAAAACTAATTTCACAACAATTATTTATAATAAAATCAAATTCCAAGAATTATTTTCATCAACTTGTGGTCTCTATGTTATTTTATTTATTTATTTTTCTAGTCTAGGATTATCCGCTAATAAAATTCTTAAACTCTTTTCCAACAAAAATCCAGATGCACATATAAAATATTTATTTAATCAAATATTTAATGAATAAAATATTTTTTTATCAAACTTTTTCTTCAAAATTCTCTTCGCAATCAATGTAAATGCTCTCCGGGCGTTCAAAATGCACATGGCGAAGTTGTGGTTGGCTGTGTCCGGGCATGTCCTGTGGTGTCATGGTATGAAATGACTGAATATAAAATTTTACCTGCAATTCAATTGGCTGGGCAATTTCGTTCGATTCCTGCTGAACATTGTTGAGTGTGGGCAATGCCTAGGGAAAAAATATACAATGTCGATTTAACGTTAAAAAAATTACTTGAATGGGCGATGGTGTCGGCTGCAATTCTCGATAGGTCAAGAGTTCCAAATGGCGATTTTGTTCAGGCTGTTGGGGATCAGTGAACCATTCGAAATCATAAGCCCATAAAGGGCTAATTTCGGAGAAGGAACAAACCTGGGGCCCTGGAATGAAGATCTTTTTCGGAGTTTGTCGAGTCTGACCTTGTTGCAATTGTTGGCGGTTCATTGCTTTTCTTTGTTTCCTCCATTTGGTGATTTTTTGCTAAAAAATTTTAAAAATTTATTTATTAATATAATATTACCCAAAAAATCCATGCACAAAAAGCAAATGTTGATGGCATTGAGTAAAGCACCACAAACTAAAAAATATTGATGAATTAATTTACTGTTTAAGAAAATTACCCAAATTGAAGACAAATCAGATTTTGCAGGGCTGGCCATTGTTGTTGTTGATTTTGTTGTGCTGCTGAAAGTGGTTGTGGTTTGTTCAGTTGTTGTCGTTATTATTGTTGTTATTTTGGTAGTTGTTGTTGTAGTTGTGCCGCTGGAATGCCGTTTTGTGACAAACATTATTCCTTCCATAGGAATATCTTGCGGATGGAAGATGTGATCCTAAATTTTGAACAATAAAATTAAAATAATAAAATCATGCCTCAATCGGACATAAAAAGATGAATTGTCGGTGATTGAAGTCAAAGTCAATGCATAGAAGTGGGCCGGTTTTTGAGTAAGGTCGATAACATTTTCCGCCATCTGTGGAAATCATCTGCATGCAATTTGTGTGTTTGTCGATGGAAATTGGCGCAAAAATTGGCCGGAATAAAAAGGATAAAATTACCAAAGCTAAAAACATTTTTCATGTGAAATGATCGGAAATACATAATTTCCCCTTAAACCCTTTTTAAAATCTTTTATCTGATCAAAAAATGATTGATCAATTAATAATTCTAGTGGCCTAGAAAAGATGAGGTGAAAATGAGATAAAATATAAGTATTAAAGGAAATTTTTCCTATAGGATATTTTGACATCTCCAAAGTTAAAAAGAATATAACGCCAATTTGAATCTAGAGTGAGTGCTTTTATTTTATTCATTAGAAGCTAAAAAATATAAGGGAAAAATGAGAGGAATTAGACGAAAAAGATTCGCAGCAGCCATTATTTTACCAGCAGGCTACTTGAAAACCATAGCAGAGGCAGGGAAAGGGAAAGAGAGAAATAGTGTAGGCGAAAAAACAAGCCACAGCTAAGTGGCTGCCTACCTATGTCAGAGTGAGTCCACTACAAAACCACAATTCTCTTTCTCTATTTCTTAGCCAGTGTGAGACGAATCGTCATCTAGTAAAATATAAATGGATTGCCAAAATTAAATTTTTAAATAAATAAATGGAAGGCATTTTTGAATAATTCAAATAAAATATTCATTAATTTTATCTCATGTTAAAAATCATTTATTTGCATCAAATTTGGCTTTCTCCATCACAAAAGCTAGTACTTCATCAATAATTCCTCCTCCTTTCTTCACATCGGTAGGCGAAGGAACACCCCAGTAAGCCAATCGTTCCGAATAAATCCAATTGCACAATTTCGGATAATAAGTTTTCAAGAACTTTGTCTAAACGATAATAAAATTATTTCCATTTTTATAAAAATTATACTTTAAAGTCTTGAAATCGTCTTTTCTGTATGTCAACATCCGGTGTCATTCTATTGTAGAGCACAGCAAAAGAAGGCAAATCTTCTTGTAGAATTGCATCGGCTTTGACCCACAAGCTCCAAAAAATTTGAAACATTTCAGCGTCCTTCTCATCAATCAACTTGAGCAATTGGCGAAAAGCAGCAAATTCTATTAAATAATTGTTGTTCTTCATCTGTAAATTTAAAATGGTTACGGTTAAGATTAATGACTGTGTACACTTGTAATTTATTCTTTGTGTCCTCTTCTGCCTTTGCCATCAAAATATTGGCAGTCTTTTTGATGGCTTCCCTTTCCATAAAGTCGCATACATCACTGCCACCATTGCGAAGGGATGCCAATTGTTCTTCGTACACAGAAAGGGATAGCCGAGGGTAATAAATATGGAGAAATGCCGACTTAAAATTTCGGAATTCTCGAATCCAATCCTCACGGAATTTGTTGTAGAGCAAGGCAAAAGATGGAAGTTGTTCTTGAAAATCAGGAGATACAGTATCCCAAAGCAAGAAGAGTGTTTCGAGTGCACTTGCATCCACATCATCCACCCATTTTCGCATTTTGGTAAAAGCGGTTAATTCAGTCAAATATTCTGCTGCCATTGGAAAAAAATGATGACAAAGAATATGAATAATTTCGAAAAATTAACGGACGCCAAGCGTCATGACCGGCGCTTGTGCGCCATTTTTCCCACCAAAGAATTCGTTTCGATAAAAATTTTTATTTTTAATCCAATCTAAAAATGGATAGCAGATTCGGAATCTCCGTAAAATTCTGCACAAAATGAACCCCATATGTTGAGGGTTCTATAAATTTAAAAAGTTTTGACTTTTTTAATTATTAATTAGTAATTAAGGGTGCCATGGCGGGGTCGGGGCAGGGGTCCACCCACGGGGCAGAGGGGTCCGCCTGTGGGACAGAGGGGTCCCCTGGGGGCAGAGGGGTCCAGTGGCTGCCGGCTTTGGGGGGAGGGGTCCGAAGCAATTAATCAAGTGCGGGAAAAAAGTGACAGCTTGGACTGCCGCTCGGGTAATATGTCAATCAAAAGTGACAGCTTAGGCAATTAATCTTTGTCGGCATCCTTTGATCTTTCTACCGTATACGGACAAATCCCTTCCCTTTACTACTTAAAACTTAAAGTATTATTTGTAAAAATTCCAAAAAGTTAAAAAAATTTGTTTTGTTTTTTATTAATTCATTCTCTAAATTTATGTAGCATATTTTAGAAACATTAAAATTGTAATCATTCTCTTGTCTTGAACGTTAATTATTTAAATGAATTGATTTCCGATTTGTTATTCTTACGTTTTTGCATCGTAAAATCGAGTGCTATGTCGTTTTTGGACAACCAGAAATGTCAGTTTTGGCAAATTCTTTCCCTCATAATATTCATTGATTGCCTCGCGCATTTTCTTCGCCTCAAATTCTTCCACTCCCTCAAATTGGGATTCCGAGACGCCATCACGGAAGACAACAATTTTTGTCGGGCGTAATGTTGCACCATAAAGTTTGGCGGTTTCCTGAAATAGAGGAAAATATGTCTAGAAAAAGGCAACGTATTTTCCTCACCTCTTCAAAACGCTTCAATTGTTCCTTGCACATTCCCTTGATGTCCTCAATCCATTCAGTGCGATGGTGTTGGGCGCGAACAATGGCCGCATAACATGAAAATATTATTTATAAAAATGTAAATGCCATTTTATTAGAAAATTTATTAAAAAATACATATTTATAAAATTTCAAAAAATTTTTTTCCAACTTCGACTTTTCAGCAGTAGAGAAGTGGATTTTTAGGTCATTCATAAGAAGCTCAAATTTTGGTTTTTTTTGTAAAATTTACAAAGAAATAGGTTTAAAATCATTTGCTAAAAAAATGGGTTCCAAAACTTCAAAATAGATAATTTTTGGTATTTAGTATTGCATTTTTATAAAGAATTTTCCTTCTAAAAAGGTAAAATTATGTAAAATAAATGTCAAAAAATTATGTCAACACAAAAAAATGATAATTAATGCTCAAAAATATAATTTATGTATAAAAACTAGTTCAAAACGTAAAAATCCGATTCCTATTTATTTATATTTTCGAGTAAAAATAAATCCTAAAATATTCATTTCAATTCTCCTCTCCTCCTCTCATTACCGAGTTGCGTCCACATCAATATTGCCCACAAGTGCGGAAATGGATGGAGTAATTGTATCGCCTGGGGCGGGATGGGTGACATCGATGCCAATGAACAGTGTTGGATTCTGTTTGCCAACAAATTTGGACCATCTAATGGAG
Organism: Pratylenchus scribneri; assembly: GCA_030063045.1. Taxonomy (NCBI): domain Eukaryota; kingdom Metazoa; phylum Nematoda; class Chromadorea; order Rhabditida; family Pratylenchidae; genus Pratylenchus; species Pratylenchus scribneri. Next base: position 191,633 of record JAQSEB010000203.1, read on the forward strand.
AAAATGGAATAATTCAATAATAATTTAATTTATTTTTATTAAACTCACTCGGAGTTCGGTTTTGCCGGAATTTTGATATTCACGCCTCCACATTTGGCATTGATTTTGAAGAAAATATTTTTTGCCACTGCCGGATGCATTCCACGATTGTTTTGGCCAAGGAATCGTGCCTTCTGGATCACTTGGAAACGAATGCCAAAACGCAGTTCGGATAAACCCTTGAATGCCTCTGAAAAAATGCAAGAATGGGAAAATGAAAAAATGAAATTAAAGATTACTGAAATATATAAAAATAATATTCAAATTTGAGCTTTATCGGAAAATTTTTTTGACATATTTTATTAATTGTTAATTGGGAGGGAATGAATTTTAAAATTTATGAAATAAGGCAAAATTATTTACTAAAATATAAGAAAAAATCAAGAAAAAATTTAGTTTAATAAATTTTACATAATTTCTCGATTTTTTTGCTTACGATAAATATTAGTGCATCCAGGCGGCACAATAATGATTATGAGTAGCATCAGATTTTGTTGTTTCAGATTTTTATAAATATTCACACGTTCTTCGAGCAATTTGTCCACTTCATCGGCCTTGAATTGAAATGGGGTGAATCCCAGTGGTTGGTCATAATCCAGAAAATTGATGGAAGGGGGCTTAGACTAAATGTATATTTAGAGAAGGGGGCTTAGACTAAATGTATATTTAGAGAAGGGGGCTTAGACTAAATGTATATTTAGAGAAGGGGGCTTAGACTAAATGTATATTTAGAGAAGGGGGCTTAGACTAAATGTATATTTAGAGAAGGGGGCTTAGACTAAATGTATATTTAGAGAAGGGGGCTTAGACTAAATGTATATTTAGAGAAGGGGGCTTAGACTAAATGTATATTTAGAGAAGGGGGCTTAGACTAAATGTATATTTAGAGAAGGGGGCTTAGACTAAATGTATATTTAGAGAAGGGGGCTTAGACTAAATGTATATTTAGAGAAGGGGGCTTAGACTAAATGTATATTTAGAGAAGGGGGCTTAGACTAAATGTATATTTAGAGAAGGGGGCTTAGACTAAATGTATATTTAGAGAAGGGGGCTTAGACTAAATGTATATTTAGAGAAGGGGGCTTAGACTAAATGTATATTTAGAGAAGGGGGCTTAGACTAAATGTATATTTAGAGAAGGGGGCTTAGACTAAATGTATATTTAGAGAAGGGGGCTTAGACTAAATGTATATTTAGAGAAGGGGGAGACTAAATGTATATTTAGAGAAGGGGGAGACTAAATGTATATTTAGAGAAGGGGGCTTAGACTAAATGTATATTTAGAGAAGGGGGAGACTAAATGTATATTTAGAGAAGGGGGCTTAGACTAAATGTATATTTAGAGAAGGGGGAGACTAAATGTATATTTAGAGAAGGGGGCTTAGACTAAATGTATATTTAGAGAAGGGGGCTTAGACTAAATGTATATTTAGAGAAGGGGGCTTAGACTAAATGTATATTTAGAGAAGGGGGCTTAGACTAAATGTATATTTAGAGAAGGGGGCTTAGACTAAATGTATATTTAGAGAAGGGGGCTTAGACTAAATGTATATTTAGAGAAGGGGGCTTAGACTAAATGTATATTTAGAGAAGGGGGCTTAGACTAAATGTATATTTAGAGAAGGGGGCTTAGACTAAATGTATATTTAGAGAAGGGGGCTTAGACTAAATGTATATTTAGAGAAGGGGGCTTAGACTAAATGTATATTTAGAGAAGGGGGCTTAGACTAAATGTATATTTATAGAAGGGGGCTTAGACTAAATGTATATTTAGAGAAGGGGGCTTAGACTAAATGTATATTTAGAGAAGGGGGCTTAGACTAAATGTATATTTAGAGAAGGGGGCTTAGACTAAATGTATATTTAGAGAAGGGGGCTTAGACTAAATGTATATTTAGAGAAGGGGGCTTAGACTAAATGTATATTTAGAGAAGGGGGCTTAGACTAAATGTATATTTAGAGAAGGGGGCTTAGACTAAATGTATATTTAGAGAAGGGGGCTTAGACTAAATGTATATTTAGAGAAGGGGGCTTAGACTAAATGTATATTTAGAGAAGGGGGCTTAGACTAAATGTATATTTAGAGAAGGGGGCTTAGACTAAATGTATATTTAGAGAAGGGGGCTTAGACTAAATGTATATTTAGAGAAGGGGGCTTAGACTAAATGTATATTTAGAGAAGGGGGCTTAGACTAAATGTATATTTAGAGAAGGGGGCTTAGACTAAATGTATATTTAGAGAAGGGGGCTTAGACTAAATGTATATTTAGAGAAGGGGGAGACTAAATGTATATTTAGAGAAGGGGGCTTAGACTAAATGTATATTTAGAGAAGGGGGCTTAGACTAAATGTATATTTAGAGAAGGGGGCTTAGACTAAATGTATATTTAGAGAAGGGGGCTTAGACTAAATGTATATTTAGAGAAGGGGGCTTAGACTAAATGTATATTTAGAGAAGGGGGCTTAGACTAAATGTATATTTAGAGAAGGGGGCTTAGACTAAATGTATATTTAGAGAAGGGGGCTTAGACTAAATGTATATTTAGAGAAGGGGGCTTAGACTAAATGTATATTTAGAGAAGGGGGCTTAGACTAAATGTATATTTAGAGAAGGGGGCTTAGACTAAATGTATATTTAGAGAAGGGGGCTTAGACTAAATGTATATTTAGAGAAGGGGGCTTAGACTAAATGTATATTTAGAGAAGGGGGCTTAGACTAAATGTATATTTATAGAAGGGGGCTTAGACTAAATGTATATTTAGAGAAGGGGGCTTAGACTAAATGTATATTTAGAGAAGGGGGCTTAGACTAAATGTATATTTAGAGAAGGGGGCTTAGACTAAATGTATATTTAGAGAAGGGGGCTTAGACTAAATGTATATTTAGAGAAGGGGGCTTAGACTAAATGTATATTTAGAGAAGGGGGCTTAGACTAAATGTATATTTAGAGAAGGGGGCTTAGACTAAATGTATATTTAGAGAAGGGGGCTTAGACTAAATGTATATTTAGAGAAGGGGGCTTAGACTAAATGTATATTTAGAGAAGGGGGCTTAGACTAAATGTATATTTAGAGAAGGGGGCTTAGACTAAATGTATATTTAGAGAAGGGGGCTTAGACTAAATGTATATTTAGAGAAGGGGGCTTAGACTAAATGTATATTTAGAGAAGGGGGCTTAGACTAAATGTATATTTAGAGAAGGGGGCTTAGACTAAATGTATATTTAGAGAAGGGGGCTTAGACTAAATGTATATTTAGAGAAGGGGGCTTAGACTAAATGTATATTTAGAGAAGGGGGCTTAGACTAAATGTATATTTAGAGAAGGGGGCTTAGACTAAATGTATATTTAGAGAAGGGGGCTTAGACTAAATGTATATTTAGAGAAGGGGGCTTAGACTAAATGTATATTTAGAGAAGGGGGCTTAGACTAAATGTATATTTAGAGAAGGGGGCTTAGACTAAATGTATATTTAGAGAAGGGGGCTTAGACTAAATGTATATTTAGAGAAGGGGGCTTAGACTAAATGTATATTTAGAGAAGGGGGCTTAGACTAAATGTATATTTAGAGAAGGGGGAGACTAAATGTATATTTAGAGAAGGGGGCTTAGACTAAATGTATATTTAGAGAAGGGGGCTTAGACTAAATGTATATTTAGAGAAGGGGGAGACTAAATGTATATTTAGAGAAGGGGGCTTAGACTAAATGTATATTTAGAGAAGGGGGAGACTAAATGTATATTTAGAGAAGGGGGCTTAGACTAAATGTATATTTAGAGAAGGGGGCTTAGACTAAATGTATATTTAGAGAAGGGGGAGACTAAATGTATATTTAGAGAAGGGGGCTTAGACTAAATGTATATTTAGAGAAGGGGGCTTAGACTAAATGTATATTTAGAGAAGGGGGCTTAGACTAAATGTATATTTAGAGAAGGGGGCTTAGACTAAATGTATATTTAGAGAAGGGGGCTTAGACTAAATGTATATTTATAGAAGGGGGCTTAGACTAAATGTATATTTAGAGAAGGGGGCTTAGACTAAATGTATATTTAGAGAAGGGGGCTTAGACTAAATGTATATTTAGAGAAGGGGGCTTAGACTAAATGTATATTTAGAGAAGGGGGCTTAGACTAAATGTATATTTAGAGAAGGGGGCTTAGACTAAATGTATATTTAGAGAAGGGGGCTTAGACTAAATGTATATTTAGAGAAGGGGGCTTAGACTAAATGTATATTTAGAGAAGGGGGCTTAGACTAAATGTATATTTAGAGAAGGGGGCTTAGACTAAATGTATATTTAGAGAAGGGGGCTTAGACTAAATGTATATTTAGAGAAGGGGGCTTAGACTAAATGTATATTTAGAGAAGGGGGAGACTAAATGTATATTTAGAGAAGGGGGAGACTAAATGTATATTTAGAGAAGGGGGCTTAGACTAAATGTATATTTAGAGAAGGGGGAGACTAAATGTATATTTAGAGAAGGGGGCTTAGACTAAATGTATATTTAGAGAAGGGGGAGACTAAATGTATATTTAGAGAAGGGGGAGACTAAATGTATATTTAGAGAAGGGGGAGACTAAATGTATATTTAGAGAAGGGGGCTTAGACTAAATGTATATTTAGAGAAGGGGGCTTAGACTAAATGTATATTTAGAGAAGGGGGCTTAGACTAAATGTATATTTAGAGAAGGGGGCTTAGACTAAATGTATATTTAGAGAAGGGGGAGACTAAATGTATATTTAGAGAAGGGGGCTTAGACTAAATGTATATTTAGAGAAGGGGGCTTAGACTAAATGTATATTTAGAGAAGGGGGCTTAGACTAAATGTATATTTAGAGAAGGGGGCTTAGACTAAATGTATATTTAGAGAAGGGGGCTTAGACTAAATGTATATTTAGAGAAGGGGGCTTAGACTAAATGTATATTTAGAGAAGGGGGCTTAGACTAAATGTATATTTAGAGAAGGGGGCTTAGACTAAATGTATATTTAGAGAAGGGGGCTTAGACTAAATGTATATTTAGAGAAGGGGGAGACTAAATGTATATTTAGAGAAGGGGGCTTAGACTAAATGTATATTTAGAGAAGGGGGCTTAGACTAAATGTATATTTAGAGAAGGGGGCTTAGACTAAATGTATATTTAGAGAAGGGGGCTTAGACTAAATGTATATTTAGAGAAGGGGGCTTAGACTAAATGTATATTTAGAGAAGGGGGAGACTAAATGTATATTTAGAGAAGGGGGCTTAGACTAAATGTATATTTAGAGAAGGGGGCTTAGACTAAATGTATATTTAGAGAAGGGGGAGACTAAATGTATATTTAGAGAAGGGGGCTTAGACTAAATGTATATTTAGAGAAGGGGGAGACTAAATGTATATTTAGAGAAGGGGGCTTAGACTAAATGTATATTTAGAGAAGGGGGAGACTAAATGTATATTTAGAGAAGGGGGCTTAGACTAAATGTATATTTAGAGAAGGGGGCTTAGACTAAATGTATATTTAGAGAAGGGGGCTTAGACTAAATGTATATTTAGAGAAGGGGGCTTAGACTAAATGTATATTTAGAGAAGGGGGAGACTAAATGTATATTTAGAGAAGGGGGCTTAGACTAAATGTATATTTAGAGAAGGGGGCTTAGACTAAATGTATATTTAGAGAAGGGGGCTTAGACTAAATGTATATTTAGAGAAGGGGGCTTAGACTAAATGTATATTTAGAGAAGGGGGCTTAGACTAAATGTATATTTAGAGAAGGGGGCTTAGACTAAATGTATATTTAGAGAAGGGGGCTTAGACTAAATGTATATTTAGAGAAGGGGGCTTAGACTAAATGTATATTTAGAGAAGGGGGCTTAGACTAAATGTATATTTAGAGAAGGGGGCTTAGACTAAATGTATATTTAGAGAAGGGGGCTTAGACTAAATGTATATTTAGAGAAGGGGGCTTAGACTAAATGTATATTTAGAGAAGGGGGCTTAGACTAAATGTATATTTAGAGAAGGGGGAGACTAAATGTATATTTAGAGAAGGGGGCTTAGACTAAATGTATATTTAGAGAAGGGGGCTTAGACTAAATGTATATTTAGAGAAGGGGGCTTAGACTAAATGTATATTTAGAGAAGGGGGCTTAGACTAAATGTATATTTAGAGAAGGGGGCTTAGACTAAATGTATATTTAGAGAAGGGGGCTTAGACTAAATGTATATTTAGAGAAGGGGGCTTAGACTAAATGTATATTTAGAGAAGGGGGCTTAGACTAAATGTATATTTAGAGAAGGGGGCTTAGACTAAATGTATATTTAGAGAAGGGGGCTTAGACTAAATGTATATTTAGAGAAGGGGGCTTAGACTAAATGTATATTTAGAGAAGGGGGCTTAGACTAAATGTATATTTAGAGAAGGGGGCTTAGACTGAATGTATATTTAGAGAAGGGGGCTTAGACTGAATGTATATTTAGAGAAAGGGGCTTAGACTAAATGTATATTTAGAGAAGGGGGCTTAGACTAAATGTATATTTAGAGTAGGGGGCTTAGACTAAATGTATATTTAGAGAAGGGGGCTTAGACTAAATGTATATTTAGAGAAGGGGGCTAAGACTAAATGTATATTTAGAGAAGGGGGCTTATTATAGAAGTGGCCATGGTCTATTAAATTAAATCTTTAACATTTCATTTTAAGGCAGAAATTGCTGCGAATCAACAGTTAAATATTTTTTTTCAATTGATAAACATAATGGTCAATTTGTAAAATTTAATTAACCTGACAATCAATATATAATTTGATCCACTATTTTACATTCTTTAAAATTACATAATGATTAATGACTATTTGGATATTCACCATATAGAAAAGTTTAGTAGGCCAAAAACCTCGACAATTTTCATTGTAGTTTGATAACCTGACTAGAGTAGACCAAATTCCGTTTTACAACGATGTCGGTTTAAAACCCCGGTTTACGGTTTTTCAATCTCGGTTTTGGTTTCTTCTATTTTTGGTTTTTAAAGAACAAAAATTCCCAATTTAGATTACAAATTGCATCGATTTTCTGAGACCGAAAACGACTTTTGCCTGCTCTAATCATGACTAATCATGACCGACTATTATGAGATATAATCAAAAACCATAACTGAGTTTATTTCGTTCTATAATGAATACATCACGAACCTGTTGCGCGCATTTATTTCCTTTCGCTGGCCATCCTCTTTCAGCACAAAATAGTCAACTCTATAAGCGTTCACGACCATTCCCTCGGTATACTCCATTTTGAAGTAATTGGCCACTACAGAAGTGGGCTGGCCTGAACGGCCTTTGAATGCCGAATTATTTTGGGTAAACTAAAATTACGGCATAAAATAAATTTGCTAAATGAAAAAAAACCTTAACAACTTCCAAATTGCGTATTGGTCTCGACGGAACATTGACTGCTCCTCCACCTCGAGGAACACCACTTCCTCTTCCAGATCCTCCTCCGCCTCTATGGCCACCACCACCTCCTTCTCGAGTGCCACCCCCTTCTCCTCCTCGAGGACCACCACCTTCTCGAGATCCTCCTCCACCTCCAGCTTGAGATCCACCTCTGCCACCTCCTCTAGGACCACCTCCATGTCCTGAACCACCTCCTCGTCCAGCACCTCCTCCTCTAAAACCGCCACCACCTCCACCAACGCCGCCACGTCCAGGACCACCACCTTCCCGTCTTTCTTGGCCGCCTTGTTGGTGCCAGCCACCAGCTTGACCTTGTTGTCCACTTCTTGATGACATTTATTTCAGTTCAATGTTTAAAAAAGTTCGTTTGGTTTGTCGTTTTTTGCAATATTTAATTAATAACTGAATAATTGTTGATAATTTAAAGATATATTTATTAGAAATTCTTCAAAGATTTCTAAATTTTTTTATTTTTTAAAATAGTAAAAAAAATCAGAAAATTTAACAAATCTCAAAAGTTAATTGATGTGTATTTCATAATGTTTTTAATAAAAAAAAAGGTTTTATGGCCATATTTACATGGTAAGATTGGAAATGAAAAGGCAGAGCTATAGGGGAAAATGCTGGGTGAGGCCCGTGAGGGAAGGAATAATCAATAAATGCTACGTCCACAATGAAGCGCGTTCTGCGCGTCCGTGTCGAGCGTCCGTGTCAAGCGTCCGTGTCAAGCGTTTAGCTTTTCCATTGTGGACAGAAACGCTTGACACTTGACACGGACGCGCAATGCGCAGCGCAGCGCTCAACACTCGACACGCTGGCCGATTTGTGTCCACAATGCATTTTTTGCAAAAAATATGAATTAATCATATATTAATTTTTAAACTGGTTTTTCTCATCAAATTCATGGTCCAATCGGGTTCAAATTTATTTCAAATAAAGTATTTCGACTATGGAGAATCCAAAAAAAATATTTTCAAATTTATAAAAAATTTTTAAACTCTCAAAATACAATAATTTTTCTTTTTGAACCGGTTTGTAAACCGGTATTTGTGCGGATGATAAAATGAATACCATTTTAGAATTCCCCGTATACGAAAACCCTAGAATCCCAATTTTCATCTTGATCCGATAAGATTTTTGTTTTTTACGAACCGGTTTGATATAGTATATTTAAAAATCATTTTCTCAAAAATGGTTTAAGAAAAATTTCTGAATTTTTAAAAAAAATAATATACTAATATTGATCTAAAAAAAAATTTAGGCCTCCATCGAATTCCATTTTATGAGTAATGAATTTTTATTAATTATATGTCGAAATTTGATAAAATATTTTTAAAAATTAATTTCTCAAAAACCTATGGATAAACATTTTTAAAATTTTTTATACAAATAAAAGTGACTTAGTACTACAAAATAAAAAAAAAATTAGGCGTAGATCTTTTGAATTTTTTGAGATAAGAGTTTTTAAAATTTTATTAATTTTTCCATTCGCTTCATAATGAATAAAAATTTCAAAAATACATAACACAAAACGGTTACTGTTCTAGGCAAAATTTTTTTCTTATTTTTATAGCCCAATATTACTATTATTTATTTATAAATTTTCAGCAATTTTCAACTATAGGTTTTTGAGTAAAAATTTTTTAAAAATATTATATCGAATTTCACCTTATTATAGATAAAAATTCATAGCTCAAAAATAGCGCTTGTTCCATGCCTGAAAATATTTTTATTTTGTAGAACAATATTACTATTATTTGTATAAAAAATTTTAAAAATTTTTATTCAGAAATTTTCGAGAATTAATTTTCTGAAATTTTGCAGTGTAGAATATTGGGAACATTTTTCAAAAAAAAATTTTTGCCATAAATGACCATTAGAATGAAGAATATTTGGAATAATTTGATAAACAAGGATGTAGAGTATCACATAGGCTAATGATAATTTGAGAATAAATGATTTAATAAAGAATTTTTGGCCAATAACATGCTAGTGCGCGACTTGGCCATAATATGTTCTTTTGGGCATATCTCACTAGAAAAAATTCATCGATCAATTTTCTATATGGCAATCCATTCCGCTCATTTTGGGCTTTCAAATGAGCCTAAGATTTCCTAAATCCAATGGCAAATTCGTGAGAAAAATTGGCACAAACATATTGACAGCTGGTATACATTTCCAAATTTTTCCTTGACTATATTTCTCAATAGAGTGTCAAAATTTTTGTGCAAGTAAAAAGTATTTTTGTTTTTATATTTTTTAAAAATTTTTTCTCCATCAAAAATTTTCTTTATAGTGTCCTAACAAGGGAAATTTCAAAATTAAACCGGTTTGTAAACCAGTTTTTGGCCGAAATAAAAAATTAATATCAAATTTAGATTCTCCATATGCGAAAACCCCCGAGTCAACACGGGCAAGCCATAAATTTGCCTGGAAACTACTTTTTTGATGTTCGAAAAGTGCTGCGCGTCCGCGTTTTTCAAACTTTTTTTGAAACGATCCGTGTCAAGCGTCCGTGTTGAGCGTTGAGTGGTGAGATGCATTGTGGACACCTCTGCGTGTCGAGTGTTGAGTGTCAAGCGCTGCGCTGCGTGCCGCGCTGCGTGCTGCGCACGCACTCACTGTGGACAGAAAACGCGGACGCTTGACACGGACGCTTGACACGTCGTTCATTGTGGACGCCCTATAATGAGAAGATGGTGGGGGAATTGACTGATGAAATGACAATTGTATAGATGGAATTAAACGATAGGATGAGCCAATAAGCTCTAAATTTCGAGATATAGCAAATTATTTTGGTAGTTATATTTACTAAATTTTAATTATATTTTTTCCCAATCAAAAAATATAATGAATTATTTTTCATCATTAGTCCTTTGTGGTCATTTTATGGTTTTGTTCCTAAATTTAGTTCAATTCAATGAAGCCAAATTCGTTGGTTGGTCAATTTTAGAGTTCACGAGTAATTCAAAGTCGGTTTTAAACCGGAATTTTCGCAAAATCCGTTTTTCTATTTAAAAATGTCTGTTTCGGTTTCTTTTTGGTTATTATTAGCAAAAATTCCCAATTTCGATTTTAAATTTTATCAATTTTCGGAAATCAAAAACCGACTTTGAATTGTTCTATAGTCAGTTTAGAGCCAATATAATTTTACTAATAAAGTCAATTTCCTAAAATATTTTTATCAAATTTTATAGGTGTTATTGAAGCAGAGATTATAGGACATGGCGTGTTTGGAGATAGATATTCACTCCTTTTAATCCTTCAAACATTGGCCAATCATCCCAATGTTGTACTATTCAAAAAGTTTGAGCCAAAGTTTATAAAAAGAAGTTTCATTGGGTTCTATGTAAAAAATGGAGTTAATAAACGAAATGCGAAGTAAATTGCGAAGATTATTTGAAGTAATTAAGATTTTGCGGCAAAATGATAATAATGATGGACCACTTAATACGGCAGCAGGTCCCATTTTTGCTCCAGCAGCTCGCAAATGATGAGAAGGACAGTGAGAACTGAGAATTGTTGATCGAAGAAATGATAAGATAAAAGAGAAGTAAAAATTTTCATTTTTCTTGATTTTTTCTAATTTCCATTCCACTAAAATAATTTCTAATCAATAATCATATCCTTTCAACAATGCTAATCTATACTTGTTAAATTTTACTATTGTCAATTAATCTATGTTTTTTAAAAAAATTCTGATAATTTGATAAAATTGTGGTGTTGCGACTTTCACATAAACAATGTTAAGAAGTTTTGTTTTTGCACCAAAATCGTCGACTGGTAGTCATTTTCCAATTCTAGATCCTTTTTTTTTTAAAAAAATTCCCCTAGAAATATCATATTATAGCTTATTAAAATAAAATCCAAAAAGGCCAAAGATGGCCTATTAAAAATTTGCATGGACAAACAAAACTCGAACATTTTGCGTTTCGATTCTAAGTCTTCGGGTTAGTTTCCTAAAGTTTTAATCTAATTCTCCCGGTTAGTTTCCGGAATGCTTTATTCCTCCCGTTTTCCGCATATTTTATGGACTATGAAAAATATTTTTTGTCCAAAATTGAGCAGGCTGTTATGTAGAAGAGGCAATAAAATTACTTGATCAATTTTTGCTGGTTGTGGTGGCTTTTTTAGAACAGTGAAAATACATCAACAATTATAATTTATTTTGATTTAAAATAAATGAGCGAAAAATAGTCAACAAACAAATTATCCCGTATCAATTTCAAAAAAAAATATTCCTGCTGGGCTCATAAATTAATCATAACATAATTCATCTTCTCTTCACATTCTTTTACATTTAATTCCAATTCGATTCAGTAAAAACTCATTTTCTCCGGCGGCAAATGCCCAAAATCGCCCATTGCCATTATTTTAACACTCCAAAAAATTGAATAATTAAAAATATTTTGGGCTAAATTTCATACTGTCCATTCGGGAGAATTTGAATCCACGTGACAGAGGCATGGGCCAGCGAATATCGAAGCCATCTCTCCGGCGGAGATTGCAATGCCCTGAAAAATTGATAGGGAAATTTAGATATCAAAACAATTTTTAGCGGAAATTTGTAAATTTGATATATTAATATTTATCATTTATAGCCCTGCTGATTTGGAATTTGGATGAATGCTTAGAAATGGATATTAGTGGATTTGATTTTGATTGGATATTGGAAATTGGTAAAAAAATTATGCCTAAAAAGTGGCAAAATAGTCTAAAATTGAGCTGTTCAATAAAATTTGTAAATTCATCTAGGTATATTCTATTCTACATTCAGTAAGTAAAAAAATTTATTAATTTTAAATGAGAAATTTTTTTACTAAATAGAATGTTGGTGCTTAATTTGTCGAGAATTGTCTCATTTCTCGTTTGTTGCCATATTTTTTTTTGTCATTACTTTTTTCAAATTTTTATCAAATCAACTAATTCTTTATCTAATTAACTTATCTCAATCTCGGCTTAAATATTTATATACTTTTGACGAATCTATTTGATGATTGAATCTTAATTATTTGATTCAAACCTGCAAACAAAATATCGAATGACATTTGCATGGCAAACAATCAGTTCGTAACTGTCCTTTTCTTGTTTTGGGCTGGCTCGATGGAAATATTTACGAAATGCGGCCTCAATCCGTGGAGCATGTTTATGATATGCCTAAAAATGGATTCGATCAAATAAATCAATAATCGATTTTTCTACCTTTCTTTTGCGTGTCCAAAGTGGAAGGGTCGGCGGATCCACCAAACATGGAAGGCCCTCTTCCAGCAATGGGTCAAGTTGGCATTCCAGTTGGAAATGTGGCATCTCGGACTGCATTATTTGACCGGTCTCACGAGCACTGTTAATGTTAAATAATTTGTTTTAATGAAAATAATTAGGTTTTAGGTATTATCTTAAGATTTTTGGGTTAATCTCATCAAGGTTTTTGGTTTTGGGCTATAATCTTACGGAAATTGGCTATTATCTTAGTGTTTTTGGGCCATAATTTCAAGGTTTTTTGAGTCATAATCTCAGGCCTCAAGGTTTTGTGTATGATGGAAATTGGAAATGGAAAGGTTTATGGCTAAAATCTTGATGTTTTTGAGTAAAATCTCAGTTTTTATGCCATAACTTTTGTGATGGTCAATGTCAATCTAAATTTTCAATATGTCATTTTGAAAAACAGAAAATGTTAAATCAAATGATTTATTGGTTGAAAAAAGTAATGTTTGTTCGATTTTTTTAAAATAATAAGTTGATCTTTTTGTCATTTCTGTGCTTTAAAATGCCTTATTTTTGGTTTATATTGGTCATCAAATGGAAGAAAAAAAAATATGGACCAAAAAATTTATTGAGATTATGTCCGAAAAACCTTGAGATTGTACGAGTTGCATCCATGTTTGAAATAAGAATTTTTAGTTTTATTACCGAATCATGGTCGAAAAAGTGCATTTGTCTAGCTTGAATCGATCTTTTGCTGCCGTGAAACGTTTTCCCAAAAGGGCAGATTGTTCTCGACCTGAACATTTTTTGAATTTAATAAAAAAAAATTTTAATTAAACCAAGCGGTGTAAGTTTCTGCTCATCCCGATGTTCAGCATTGGTCTCATACTGGCCGTGGCGAATCAAAAAGACTGAAGAAATAAATCAATTAAAAGTGAAGTCAAGGTTTTTAAAAGATTATAACGGTTCAGTGGTTTGCCTTACACTCCAAAAGCCCAAACTCTATATACCTAATCCATAGATCTCATCAAGAGGCATCGATTGGAATACAATTTGTGTCATGATTTGATTAAAATTAAATTGTATTAAACCGCTAAAACCATCTTATGGTCTTTGATAACGAAACTGTTTTAAAATTGCTTAAACCTCTGCAAAATCAGTACCAAACGATGTGTTTTGATGAGACCTATCGATTGAGTTTATGCTTCGGTGATCTAGCACAAACCAGAGATTGGTAGACCTCATGTTAGAGCTTGATGAGCTCAATGTCGATTTGGACCTTGAGTTCAAGATCTAGATCCAGTCCAGGTTTAATTGAAAATTCAGGGTCTGGGTCTGCTCAAGCTCCGGTCCAAGCTGAGTTTGAAAAATCTAAGGTCTACCAATTTATAGCACAAACCATTGAACTGCTATAATCTTTTCGCGATTTTAAATAGTATTTCCATTTTTAAATTAAACTTATTATTCAAATTATGAACAAACTATTTCGTGTGGCTTTTGGCGTCAGTTCGGCGAGAATTTGTTTCCGTTCCTCCTCTGAACCATTCAAATATTTGCGATCGTCTTTGGCCATTTCAATCGGTTCACGGCTGAAAATTTTGAGTCAATTTTGTAATTAATTTATCACTCACTGGTCCCAATTGTTGTCCCAACTGCTGGTTTCCTTGGTTGGATCGGGCAAAGTCAGCAATTCGTCGATGTTTGGCCAATGCATTTTGGCTGGTTTTTTGTGATTGTTTTCGATTGGTTGTTGTTTGTTTGGCAATCCTAAAGAATCCGTATCCCAAAAAAAAATTTTTTAAATTTTTTAAAAATGAGTTTCTAGTGGTTTTCGGGGGCATAGAACACGAATCTGACATCCATTTTGCCATATCTTGCCATCTTGATAAGAAAATGCCAACTTTTACTAGGAAAATACAAAGGGGGGACCAAGGACATTTTTGGTGAAAATTTTTATATGACCATATAAAATAGCTCAATCAACGCAGCTCGATGAGAGAAATAGAATGGTACTATTTTTATTGAATAATATTGCAATATAGACAAGTTAGACGTCAAAATATCTTACCATGATAAATATTTCTTTTGACCATAACTTGTCAATAATTGAATATTACGCTATAAAAATGGTACCATTCGATTCTGCTCGTCGAGTTGCGTTGAATGAGCTATATATTGCTCATAGAAAAATTTTTACCGAAAATGTCCTTGGTCCCCCCTTTGTATTTTCCTGGTAAAGTTGGCATTTTTCTTACCAAGATGGCAAGATATGACAAAATTGATAACAGAATCGTGTTCTACGACCCCGAAAACCTCTAGAAACTAATTTTTGAAAAAAAATAAAAAAAAAAATATTTGGGATACGGATTCTTTAGGATTGCCGTTTGTTTTCCGAATCATTTACAGCAGGATTTTTATGGTTGAACATTGTGGGTAAAGCAGAAGCGAAAATTGGAGCAAAATATTTTGGGAATTTTATGGCTCGATGCATTTTAGCAATTTAATCTCAAAAAAATTTAGTGGAAAAATGTAATTGATTTTTTAAAGCAATTTCGGACACTTTGGTGATCCTCATTTTTAATGCTGCAAACTGAGAATAAATTAAAGGGTCCACCCCGAAATCCCTATAACAAAAATTCCTACACCCAAAATCCCTAAAAGGAAAAGAAATTTTTGAGCTGATTATTTTTTGCTGTTGTTTGTTTTCCGAATCATTTAGCGCAGGATTTTTATGGTTGAACAATGTGGGTTAATAAAGCAGAAGCGAAAATTGGAATTGGAGCAAAATATTTTGGAAATTTTAGACTTGTTCTGGCATGATGCATTTTCGATTCTCACAAATAAATCTTCAAAAAATAAGGTAATGGAAAAATGTAATATTGATTTTTTAAGTGTCAATTTCGAACGCTCTTGATCAGTGATCATGAATTTCATTTTATCATTCCCATAATTATATTAAAATTCTATTTTTTAAAATAAGGTGAAAGCATCGGACGGATGGACATGCTTGCTCCGGAACATTTGCGTTTACTCATTGATTGACATTAATAAAAATGATTGAACTGATGATGGAAAGGAAGAAAGGAATTGATGAAATTTTTGCATAAATATTTGATTTATTTTGGATAATTCACTTAAAATTTTGATGACCCTTTTGATTCATTTAAAATTATATAAATTGTACTAGCGAATTTATCGCCGCAACATTTTATTACTTCAATTTATCCATCATTAACTCAAATGTAGAATTAGAATCTTTTAAAATTTAGTTTTCTTTATTCAAAATATAAATTTAATCATTGATTGATCAAAAATAATTGTATCCAGGAATATTGGAAAAATTCAAATTAATGAAAAATTGTGACAATTTTAATATTTTTTATCATCTCATCATCATTTTCTTCAAACTCTTCATTGAACCAATTGATATGGATTGAAGGCCCATTCAGTTTTGCCAAAATTCGCCTCAATTTTATCATTCTTGTAGAACAAACTGACAACTGGATACAAATCCAAATCGCAAAAATATGCAGGCAATTCAATCGATCCTTAAAAAAGATGAATAAAATTAATTATTAAAGCGTCTGAAGTTGGCCCAATATCTGGGTTAAATTTTTTAAGCTATTATCTCTGTAGAATTTTTTGTTACCAAAATAATTGATTAAACTTGAATTGTAAAAAAAAAGAAAACTGCTAGATTTTGGTCAATTTTGGGTAGCAGTTAATTATCGTGAATGGCAAAAATTTAATGGGGGGGGGGGGCAGTGTAACAAATGCTAAACGGCAGGAAACGTAGCCAAACCAAATTTCACCCTACCCTAAATAGAATCTGGTTTTACCCTAAAGCCTAAACCTAACCTACAATAAATCTTATAAGATGTCCGATAGAGCTTATTAAAATAGGTTAGTTGTTAAGCAATTCCGCCGGATGGGGATTGGGAGATTATATGGTTGGATTAAGTTTTTCAGCGTTTAGAATTTACCTTGTAATATTTTCACAGGATGAGGCAAAATAAATTTTAAAGTGCTTCCCCCCATTAAATCTGAACCGTTAACATTTTCCTCCTCCGATAATTCTAATAGTCCTATTTTGAAAATTTTTATCAAATTAAATGAGTTCTTTATCTAATAAGCTAATCCTAACCAGGGCCATTAAATATTAATAAACTTGATTTTGAAAAATTGATATAGTTTTTGAGATTCAGTTATTTAATTAAATTTTTACCCAAAAATTCTCCTTCGCAACTGGCAAATGCTTTCAGTGATGAATCCGCCGGTGAATGGATTAGACCAATGCCAACCACCTTGCCAATAAAATCGTCGCCGATTTGTGCATTAAACTTTCTCGTTCCAAAGTGTTGAAATTTTCCATCGATTCGCATTCCATATTTGTTATTAATCCCAATTGATGAACAATGATTTCCGACATAAATGCATTTAAATGGAAATTGATTATCACAAAATCCGATTTGAATCCTGGTAAAAAAGAGAGGCAAATTAATCAAAGGTCTAAGTTTCTTTTTTTTTTTTAAATATTTTCCGAAAATTCTGTACCTTAAATTTAAAATGTATTTTGGTGCATAAAAAATAAATCAGATAAATTTATTATTGGATTTGTTGATATTAAAATTATATACCTAATTAATTTAAAAAAATTTTTATAGATCTATATCAATATTTTTTATTATTTATTATAAAACATACTTTCTCATATCTGTCACATGGATAAATTTTGATTCAAAATAGTATGCGATATATGGTTTTGTGGCATTTCGGTTCAAGTCAGGAACAGGCGTTTCGGCACAAGCAGAATGAACTCTTCCTACAATTATTAATTTTTCTTTATTTATTGTATATCATTAAAGTGAAGCAAAATTTTCTCACTGGAGAATCCGATTACAAAAAGCGCGAATTTCCAGTGAATGAAGCAAAATTTTCTCACTGGAGAATCCGATTACAAAAGCGCGAATTTCCAGTGAGTGAAGCAAAATTTTCTCACTGGAGAATCCGATTACAAAAGCGCGAATTTCCAGTGAGTGAAGCAAAATTTTCTCACTGGAGAATCCTTATAAAAGCGCGAATTTCCAGTGAGACATTGGTATTAACTACCACTGCAGATGAGGTGCTAGGAGGGAAAAAGATTGAAGATGATGATGAAGAAAAAGAAAATAATGATGAGGAATGTGGATGATGATGAAGAAGAAGAAAATAATGATGAGGAATGTGGATGATGATGAAGAAGAAGAAAATAATGATGAGGAATGTGGATGATGATGAAGAAGAAAATAATGATGAGGAATGTGGATGATGATGAAGAAGAAGAAAATAATGATGAGGAATGTGGATGATGATGAAGAAGAAGAAAATAATGATGAGGAATGTGGATGATGATGAAGAAGAAGAAAATAATGATGAGGAATGTGGATGATGATGAAGAAGAAGAAAATAATGATGAGGAATGTGGATGATGATGAAGAAGAAGAAAATAATGATGAGGAATGTGGATGATGATGAAGAAGAAAATAATGATGAGGAATGTGGATGATGATGAAGAAGAAGAAAATAATGATGAGGAATGTGGATGATGATGAAGAAGAAAATAATGATGAGGAATGTGGATGATGATGAAGAAGAAGAAAATAATGATGAGGAATGTGGATGATGATGAAGAAGAAGAAAATAATGATGAGGAATGTGGATGATGATGAAGAAGAAAATAATGATGAGGAATGTGGATGATGATGAAGAAGAAAATAATGATGAGGAATGTGGATGATGATGAAGAAGAAAATAATGATGAGGAATGTGGATGATGATGAAGAAGAAAATAATGATGAGGAATGTGGATGATGATGAAGAAGAAGAAAATAATGATGAGGAATGTGGATGATGATGAAGAAGAAGAAAATAATGATGAGGAATGTGGATGATGATGAAGAAGAAAATAATGATGAGGAATGTGGATGATGATGAAGAAGAAGAAAATAATGATGAGGAATGTGGATGATGATGAAGAAGAAGAAAATAATGATGAGGAATGTGGATGATGATGAAGAAGAAGAAAATAATGATGAGGAATGTGGATGATGATGAAGAAGAAGAAAATAATGATGAGGAATGTGGATGATGATGAAGAAGAAGAAAATAATGATGAGGAATGTGGATGATGATGAAGAAGAAGAAAATAATGATGAGGAATGTGGATGATGATGAAGAAGAAGAAAATAATGATGAGGAATGTGGATGATGATGAAGAAGAAAATAATGATGAGGAATGTGGATGATGATGAAGAAGAAGAAAATAATGATGAGGAATGTGGATGATGATGAAGAAGAAAATAATGATGAGGAATGTGGATGATGATGAAGAAGAAGAAAATAATGATGAGGAATGTGGATGATGATGAAGAAGAAGAAAATAATGATGAGGAATGTGGATGATGATGAAGAAGAAGAAAATAATGATGAGGAATGTGGATGATGATGAAGAAGAAGAAAATAATGATGAGGAATGTGGATGATGATGAAGAAGAAGAAAATAATGATGAGGAATGTGGATGATGATGAAGAAGAAGAAAATAATGATGAGGAATGTGGATGATGATGAAGAAGAAGAAAATAATGATGAGGAATGTGGATGATGATGAAGAAGAAAATAATGATGAGGAATGTGGATGATGATGAAGAAGAAGAAAATAATGATGAGGAATGTGGATGATGATGAAGAAGAAGAAAATAATGATGAGGAATGTGGATGATGATGAAGAAGAAAATAATGATGAGGAATGTGGATGATGATGAAGAAGAAGAAAATAATGATGAGGAATGTGGATGATGATGAAGAAGAAGAAAATAATGATGAGGAATGTGGATGATGATGAAGAAGAAGAAAATAATGATGAGGAATGTGGATGATGATGAAGAAGAAAATAATGATGAGGAATGTGGATGATGATGAAGAAGAAGAAAATAATGATGAGGAATGTGGATGATGATGAAGAAGAAAATAATGATGAGGAATGTGGATGATGATGAAGAAGAAGAAAATAATGATGAGGAATGTGGATGATGATGAAGAAGAAAATAATGATGAGGAATGTGGATGATGATGAAGAAGAAGAAAATAATGATGAGGAATGTGGATGATGATGAAGAAGAAAATAATGATGAGGAATGTGGATGATGATGAAGAAGAAGAAAATAATGATGAGGAATGTGGATGATGATGAAGAAGAAGAAAATAATGATGAGGAATGTGGATGATGATGAAGAAGAAAATAATGATGAGGAATGTGGATGATGATGAAGAAGAAGAAAATAATGATGAGGAATGTGGATGATGATGAAGAAGAAGAAAATAATGATGAGGAATGTGGATGATGATGAAGAAGAAGAAAATAATGATGAGGAATGTGGATGATGATGAAGAAGAAAATAATGATGAGGAATGTGGATGATGATGAAGAAGAAAATAATGATGAGGAATGTGGATGATGAAGAGAAGATGATGGAAAAGCCGTCACTTGAACCAGAAGAAGTTGTATATAAACGAGGAGCTATTATATAACAAAAATAAAACCCGGGTGTTGTGGCTTCTATTATACTTAAAGAAACTGGAATAAAAGGTATCAACTTTTATTTTTCATCATCATTCATCATCCTTTTCCCTTCTAGCTCATAAACTGCATTAGTAATACCATTTCATTTTAAATTGACTTTTATCAGGAAATAAAAAATTAACCTTCCCAAGCAAAATTACTGCCACCAGTTTTTTCCAAAACAAGTCCATCTTCATCGCTCACATCCAAAATGGTCAAATTTTGATATTGCTCATCTTCTTCCAAATTCCATTTATTATTCGGCGTCAAGTGTTGGGACTGCTTGTATTTAATTGCGATATTTATTCCAGCAATGCATTCGGACATCTTTTCCAGCTAAAATTTCCATAATTTTATTTAATTTGTTTCCAATCTTGGTTAGCCAGATGCCAAATTTTATCATTGAATTGGTCATATTTGGTAAATGTTGACATCTGGCTTACCAAGATGGCCAAATATGTGTAAAATATTCTCATATTTGTGTTTAGTTTACTATGTGAAATAATTCAAAAAAGCTAATTTAAATAATGTGTCAAAAACAAACCGCATTTTTATCGACCTTCCCACGTAATTCGCGATTCTCTGCCAACAATTTTGCCTTTTCCATCTTCAATTGTTCATTTTCCCGATTTTCTGACCATAATTTTAGATTTTCTGCCAACAATTTTGACTTTTCGCTCTTCAATCGTTCATTTTCTTTCTCCAACTTCTCCATTTTGTTCCCATTCTTCTTCAAATCGGCCATTTCTAGTTCCATTTTCGAGAATTTTTCAAAAATTTGCCAGCAAATTTGTCCAAACGGTGAATCAGGCGCCGATGCAATTTCATTTTGTTGTTCAGTCATTTTAAATGTGGTTTTATTAATAAATTGGATTGGCAGATAATTTCACTTCTAAATAAAAAAGATTAATTTCAAAAAATGTTAAATAATGGCTGGTTAGTGGTTATTGACTAATTATTATTGATTAATTTCTAGCGATAGAGAGTGGATTTTTTATAACCAAACAAAATGCCTATTAAAAATGTCTACAAGCTAAATATCTACAAAATGCCTATGCGACCAAAACCAATAAAATATATTGAAGATAAAAATGCAGAAAAATTTTTTATAATTTCTTATTTCCATTTTATCTATCGACATTTAAAATTTTTTAAAAATTGGATCTTCTTTATTCGAAATATAAATAATGATTCATCAAAAATAATTGTGTCCAGGAATGAGGAAAAATTCAAATTCGAAAAATCCTGACAGTTTTAATATTTCTTATCATCATCATTTCCATAAAGTTCTTAATTTTTGTGTTCTCGAATTTGATATTGATTCACGTTGAGTGTTGATTTCCGAGAGAACATGGGCTAAAATTTTATTTTCAATGATATTTTAAAATAATTTGTATAAAACCTTCAATTTTGTGCCTCGAAATTCCACATCCTTAAGCAATTCAATGGCTTTGGTTGATTCCTCCACAGTGAGAAATTCAGCATACCCATATGCCTTTGGTGTCGGCGGTCCTGGAAATCATGGTATATTGAATATTCATGTCGATCAGCCGAGGCGTCTTTGAATTGAGCAAATCGCTCAAATCCTGTCGTTTCACTTCAGCATCAACATTGAAGACGATAACCTGTAATTTAAAGGTGGAATTTTTATGGAATTTACCTTGGATCGAGGGAGAGCATCGCCTTCACCATTTTCGTTTGAAGAACAGAAAACACCACCAAAACCAACATCGCTGTTGTGAAAAGTCTAAATTTTAAATGAGTTTAATTTTAAATTATTAGTAGAACCTTTTGTGATGGTTGTCCCCAGCCAGAATTACCGAAACCATTTTGGGCCTTTCCTTCACGTAATTTGCGATTTTCTGCCAACAATTTTGCCATTTCCGTCTTCAATTGTTCATTTTCTTTCTCCAATTTGTTCCCATTCTTCTTCAAATTGGCCATTTCTTGTTCCATTGCAGAGAATTTTTCAAAAATTTGCCAGCAAATTTGTCCAAAAGGTGAAGCAGGCGCCGATGCATTTTCATTTTGTTGTTCAGTCATTTTAGTTTTTGGCCTTATTAATAAATTGAATTTGCCAGATAATTTCACTTTTCTAAATAGGTAATTATAAAAGGGTTAATTTCATATAATTTAATGGCTGATTGAGGAATGATTATTGATTATTTATTACCATTGAGATAGGGAGTGGATTTTAAAGTTTGGCCTATTTTTGACGACTTGCCCTATAATTGTTAATTCGTTCTCCTTTTCCTATTCTATCTCTCTCTCTCTCATCATTCATCAATCAATATAATCATAGGCAAAGACATCAACATGACATAAAATATTAAGGATAGAATTCACCAAAAATTTGTCACATGAAATTAAAATTATATAATTTTTGATATTTAAAGGAAAACTCCAATAAAAAATATTTTTTAAGCAGATTCTAGGCCATACATGTATTTGAAATTTTTGAAATTGAAATTTTTTATGAGATTTAAGAAAAAAAGTTTAAAATCACTATTTCTCTTCAGAATTTTAATTTTATTCCCCACAATCTTTTCTATTAGTATTTTTTAAGCAGATTCTAGGCCATACATGTATTTGAAATTTTTGAAATTGAAATTTTTTATGAGATTAAAGAAAAAAAGTTTAAAATCACTATTTCTCTTCAGAATTTTAATTTTATTCCCCACAATCTTTTCACATATTATTTATTAAGCAGACTCTAGGCCATACATGTATTTGAAATTCTTGAAATTGAAATTTTCTATGAGTTTTAAGAAAAAAAGTTTAAAATCGTTATTTCTCTTCAGAATTTTAATATTATTCCCCGCAATCTTTTCTATTAGTATTTTTTAGGGTTCGGCGGTATCGGTATTTGGGGTCAAAGTCGGTAACGGTATTGGCCGGTATCAGCCTACTCGATATCCGGTATCGGTATTGGGTCTAGGGTCGGTAAACGGTATCGGTATTTGGCACTAGTCGGTATCGGTATTAGTCGGTATTTCGGTATTTGATGAAAAAATGGCAAAAAATTTTTTAAAAATCATTTTTTTCTTTCAAAAATCAAAAATTTTTGATACAGAGAAATAAAAAATAGCTTCATAAAAGATTTAAATTTGACTGAAATTTTCACTTTAAAGAAAAAAATTTTAAAAAAATTTGGCCAAAAATGCCATTTTATGGGGTGCTTGTCAATACCGATTAATACCGAGCTGGAAAATCGGTAACAGTATTACCGGGGTCGGTAGCGGTATTAGCAAAATCGGTATCGGTATTGGCCAGACCCCGGTATTTCGGTATTAATACCGACCGGTATCCCGATACCGCTGAACCCTTATTTTTTAAGCAGATTCTAGTCCATACATGATGAGAAAATTATATTAAACTATTAAAAATGTCTGTGTTGTTTGTTAATATATTCAAAAAAAAATCTGTTCAAATCGAGCAATATCTTATTAGAAAACAATCTAGGATTGGAATTGGGAGAAATTTATTGCCCTATTTTAAAAAATTAATTATTATAAATATTAGTCATTTGTTATTTTTATCCCTTTCATTTATTTCAGGAAAAGAAGAAACGACGAGAAGAACAACAAAAGCAACAAAATGCTTGAGCAATTGGGTTGGAATTCGAAATGAATCAAATATGATGCCATTGAATTGAAATCGATGTTACTTTTTTTAGAACCCAAAATGTTAATTCTTTCAGCATTTTTTGCTTTTTGTTGCTCAAATTACGATAAAATTGATTAATGTTAAAATTTTATATTTATATCAACAAAATTCATATAATATTAAATAAATTAATTCATGAAGAAAGAAATTTTATTTTTGAGCGTGCAATGAAGGGAATCAAGAAGAAAAACCTTATTTTCCTAGAAAAGGTTGGCCTTTTAGAAGGGAGTGAAAATGGGGCAGATTCAGTTTATTTGACTTTGACTGCAACTGCATAAGAGGAAGTGGAGGGTAAGATGTTTGGTCGTATACCATACATAGATCAGAGAAGATTCGAATTGGAGGTATATGGGATGATGTCATATAGAGTTCACAGAGAGGTATAAAATTTTTCGAAATAGAAAATATTTTTGCCAAACTAAATAAATTTCTTAAAAAAGTTCATTCAAATTTTTAAAATTTTTTCGATATTATAATAAATTAAAATTCCCTTCAAATCTATGACATTCGGTTTTATAATTATAATCAAAAAATTATTATTAAAAGCTAAATTAATTAGAAGCTCTCAGTATCAAATTTTAGCTCAATTCATCCTCAAAAAAATCAACAATAAAAAATCCGCATGACAAACACACATTTCTTCTAAATTAATATTTCGGTTTTTGTATCACCGGATACTTCTATTTCTATTCAATAAAATTGTAATTATTCACTATATAATGCTGAAAAAAGTACAAATTTTGCAAATTTCCATTCATCTTATTCTAAATTTGTCAAAAATTTTTCGTGCCTCCGGCGGTTGCTGTGGTTGTTGCGACAGCGATGATGAGGGAGGCAATAATAATCAAGGGATCGGTGATATAGAAATGTTGGGCCACTCAATGGGCGGTATTTTTTCCGGCAATAGAATGGAAAATACACCATCAATGATTGAAACTTATGTTGTGCCACCGAATGAAGTACACAATCCTTCGGCTCATATAAAAGTGGAGAAAATAAAAGTTGGGAAATGTGGGTTTTTATTCTAATAATAAATTAAGAAATAATTAGAAAATGTAAGTGTAGATTAAAAAAATTAATTAATATGAACAAATGTTGGGAAATTTACTGAAATTATAAGGCACTGAAAGAAGGCCCCTTTTGAAAATTTTTTCAAAGTCATGAAATGAGAGGAGAATAGCAAGTAACTGCTATTGGTTTTGCATAAAATAAAACTCAAAATTAAAAAAAGGTTAATTTTAAAATTCTACTGGTCGGACCGGTGATGGAAATATATATATAAAAGATTAAATTTCTTATTTATAAATTATAATATAATTCAAATAAAAAGAATGAGAAGAGCAGTGCTCAAATGAAAATGGAATTTTTGGCAAAATGAACTGTTCAAAATACTATTAGGGATTAGGGCTAGGGTTTAGGGCCCGGATGGGGTTGAACTGAGTGAAAGCGGAGCGAAGCGACCAAAAATTTTTAAAAGGGGCTTCTTTCATATAGAGTTAATTATATAACACTTAGAGAGCTGAAAATTAGCTAAAATTTGAAGGTCTATATCTCCAAATCATATTCAGGCTAATTTATGATTAGGTTTAATTTAATTTTATTAAGGATTTAACTTAATATTAAGCTAATTTCCTGTCTCAAAGTAGGAATTTGTACATTATTCCCATTTTTAAGCCTAATTATTTCAAAGATGGACAATTTTTAATAATAAATTTTTTATAGAATTTTTTTGCAGTTTTGTTTAAAAATGATCTACCAATATTTTATTTTTATTACAAGAAAAATTGGATTAAAATATTTTTGTATGTGCTAATTTTCTACAATATTATTTATTTTAAATAAGACATAATTTTCCCTTAAAGCGAGAAAACCATCAAAATTACGAAAAATAATAAAGGAAGTAAAAAATTGTGTTTGTTGTGTTTGTAGCGAAAAAGAAATTGAAATTCCCGATGGAGTTGGGAACAAAGAATTTTTGGGGAACACAATTGGTGGAATATTGAATGCATATGAAAGCGGAAATGATAGTGGAATTGCACAAAAAATTGGGACCAAAAAGGGCAAGAAAGCTGGAAAATCAAAGAATACTTCTGGAGGAATTGGAAGCAAAAATGATTTGGGAAATTAAAAAGTTGATCAGCAAAGTGCCGGATTGAATTGGGTGATAATGATAATGGTTTTTTAAAGAAATTGAAAGAAAAGAATTGAGATTGAGATGATAAAATTACTGCTTTATGCATTATTTATTAACATCTTCCGGACATCAATTAATTATATGCTTCCATTTCATTAATCTATTCTCTCTATTGTAATTTATTTTCCGGGGAGGTTTTTATTTTGCGATTTTATCAAAAATCCAAAAGTTTTTCCCTCCTTAAAATCTATCCTCTGCTTTCGAAATTTTCAACTATTTTTCTACTGATAAATTATATCAAAAAATAATTATTTTTAGAATTCGGGACCATTTGGCATGTATGATTTTGAGACGATCAAATCAAAGAAGGGTTGTTTAATATTAAATGCCGTAAAAACGAATGTATTTTAAATAATCTACCATTGAAATTTGGAGATAAATAAAAATTCAGAAATTGTTTTACCAAATGGTTATTTTCCAGTCAACCAAAAAATGCTCGAAACACCGGGTTTAGGCTAGGCTAGATAAGTTTAAGGCTCGAAGCATCTAGCCGAAAGAAAGTTCACCCCCGTCGAAACTTTTTTTTGTGACTGAGGGCATATTGATGGAGATGATTTTATCATTGGGATAAAAGTTACCCGGGGAAATATTTATTCCGTTGGCAATTCCCCAGCATAGGTATATCATCCCTAGAGGTCGGCAAAATGGAATTAGCGGTAGCGGTATTTTTTTCCTCAAAAAATTTGCGGCATATTAAATGCGGTATTTATACCACAACCACAATATGATACCAGATTTGCTGTATATCGATGTGTCTCGCTGAGATATACAAATTGATATATGGTTTGTTAAGTTTAAAAGCAGTTTCTGATCTATTAGAAGTCAAAAACTATTTATGTCATGACATTTTATAAGTTTTTAGGGGCGTTGACATTTTGTAGGATTTTGGCGGATTGACTTGACATTTTGTAGGATTGACATTTTGTGTCTCATCAGCGTTATTTTTTTCGATTTATGACACTGACCTGTGAGGCTGAACTTCGTTCTTTGATGAATTATTTATTTTTTTTAGAAATGTGCCGATTTTCATTTGATATGTTTTATGTCTTGATTAATTGGATTATTTTCAAAATCCCCTTAAATTTTATGTATTTTATGGTTCCAGCTCCAGCTAATTGGATATTTTATTACAAATTTGGAAATTTCATTGATCCAACATATATGAAGGAAATTAACAGAAAAAAAAGTAATTTATAAATGATTTTTTCCCTCATTATTCATTTCCATTATTCATTCCTTATTCCATTATCGATGAACTCGATCAAAAACAAACAAAAAAAAATGCGACATTTGCAAATTCTAATATATTTGTTATCATTGTCATTTTTGAAACTATATACATTTGATATTAGGAAGAATTGGTTGCTCTCTTCATTGTTTATTCATGCTATATGCTTTTTTGGTTGCTTTTATCTCACAGCATAAAGTGTCCATTTTTTCCATTCAATCAATTTGAGTTTATAAATTGATTCATATTTATTGCCATGTTACGAAAATTTGCTAAAGAAACAGTCAAAAAATGTTTTTGGCCATTTTTAAGTAAAATCTCGTTATCCAATTTTGGCCAATACTTTTGAAATATTAATTTTCTAGCTAAAGAGTCCTCATTTTTGTATGAAAAAAAACATTTCATATTTTTTACGATCAATAACTTAAAAAGTGGCAAAAAAATTTAACTTGAATGCATAATTTTTAAAATTCAGGTTTTTATAATTTCACATAACAAAAATTTTCTATGACCAAATGGATCTCACCGATGACGATGATGTGTTTGAAGATGAAACGAATGAATCAGAAATTTCCAACCAAATGGCCAGAGAAAGCCATAATTCGGAGGTAAAAATTTTGTGTTAATCTCGAACTTATCTGAAGCCCCCCTCTCTCACCCTCTCTTCCATTTTATATAAAATTTTAGGTAATTTTGCTTAAAAATTTAAAATGAACGCTTCGGTACCTAAGTTGGTTTTTTCCCATAAGCCATAATTCAACGAGGCAATTGTCAAACTGGGAAATTAATATATGTACCATTCGAAGGCCTAATGCCCTCCAAAATTTGATCTTTTAAATTGTTATTATGAGCTTCAACTTTTAAAGACTATTCATTTGATTTATGAGGAAAATCCGATTATTTTAAAAATTTTTTAAATTTTTTTCAACAGATAAGAAGAACCGCTTTTCAAAGAATTTTTTGGGCTTTTGATTGGCATTTCTCTCTTATCTAATTGGTAGATTTTTTGTTGAGCTATGGGCCAAAAACCAAACCATCAGTTAGCGAATTGGCGATAACAAAATATTCTGTTTATAAGGTTTTTGAGATCGTGGAATCTAACGAAACAGCTAGAAGGTGGCCGAGGAGGACTTAAAAATTGTTTATTGACATTTTGTAACATTGACATTTTGTGTATCAGCGATTTTTTTAAATCCAATGTTCCACTCTTCCATACATTTTCAGTTTTCGTGTCGTGATGAATCCATCAACTTGTTCAGCCATGGTCGTTGTCCAATTTAGCAATTCAATGGTTAGAGGCATCACGCCTTCCTAAAAAGTAAAAATTTTTTCACAAAAAGGGTTGGGATTGGGATGATTAAAAGTTAAACGACAATATTACCTAATGGATTTAAGAAAGTATAAAAATATTCTTTAGTCGTTGCTACTCACCAAAAATGTTTGGGCCTGCGCGTTGTCATGAAGATGGGTTTGTAAATAAAGAAGTCTCTCTCGCATTTCACAGACTCGCATCGCTGCATCATCTATTAAAAATGGCATTGTTTTGTATTTTTAAAAAATATGAATTTTTACCGCAAATTGGAATCGATTCGTGGTGCAACTTGGCCAATTTTTTGTTCAATTCACGCAATTTTACTTCCTTTTCTTTCTCTTCTTTATTGACTAATTCTTTTACTTGTTCAATTACTGCACTTAGTTCTTTTTTAAGGGTAATAACATTCGGGTCATTTTCCTCCAACTCCTCCTCTGATTCAATTGGACTTTTCTATTGATAAAATTGTAATATTTTTTATAATGTTAAAATTAATTAATTTAGTCTAGAGAAATAATAATTCAGAATTTACTGACGCAATATTAAATACCTATTAGAACAAATATTTTTCAGCAGAATTACTTCTCAAGTTTATTTGGTCTTTAAAATATAAATTCTAACCAATAGCCAAATACTTATATAGTAGATTTTTTGTCTATAAAAGTTTTCCTAATTGATAAAAGCCATCAAACTAATTCCAATTATCAATTTATCATACATTTAAATTGCAAAATTTGTGGCAGAGTTCTTTCGTTTGAAGAGCCAATCTTGGGAAATTTTTGAAGATATTTTCATTTAATTTATCATCCACTTCTTTGACCAATTTGAGAAACTGTAAAAATTTTAACATATTTCTTTAACAAGAAATGGTAATGGCCGGATATGTGTAAAATACATTATTATTAATTTTGACTCCGATCACTTCCTCTTCCTATACACCAAAGCGATGGTCATATTGAGACATGAGGAATAAACAATGCATAAAATTCTTACAAATTTGATAATTAAATTTTTCGAATCAATTTATTAAAATTAAAAAAAAAATATTAAAATAATAATAATAAGAAGAAATACTATTAAACGATATTTTTTATTTAACGATTTAAAAAATTAAAAATTTAAATTTTTTAAAATTATTTTTAACAATTCAATCCAATTAAAATATTATTGAATTTATTTTTTTCTTTAGAATTCAATTATATTTTTAAAAATATTTTTAATCAATTTATTTTTATTTTAAAATTGGAAAAAATGTTTAAAGAAATTTTCGACTACCAAAATTGTTTTATTATATATTTTGTTAATTAATCTAGAATTGAGTAAGGAATTATTGAGACCGTAGGAAATTTTGGGCCAACGAGGTAAGCTCTGGTGAGTTCGAGGAGGATTTCCATTTCCAAATTTGTAGTAACATTTAAATGAATCTATTTATAATTTTATTAAGCAATTTATATATTATTATTATTTTGCCCGAAGTTTTTGATAGACATGGTATTTTTAAAAATTTAACAAAACGTACATTTGTCGTAATCTCCTGCAATACTTCATCTTCCTCTGACTCATTAAATTTTTTGCAGCTTTTCAAATGTTCCATCATTGATTGTCTTAGTTTTTTACCTTTCTCAACCTTGATGGATTGATCACAAAACTGGCATTTCAAAAAATCATGTTTTGCATTGCCTTTGAACACTACTGAAGAAGGGACATCAACACCATCCACATGGAGTAACAAATAAGCGCAGAAAAATGCGAGAATTGCGAAAAGTACGGGCGAATAAAATGCCGCCATTTTTTTCATTGAATAGAGTGGGTATTGAATGGGCATCTTTTGCAATTTTTTAAGGAAATGATTTGTTTACAATAAAATTGGCTTAATTTATATATTCAAAAAACAGGCCATGACATAATTTTTATGCATTTGATTATTTTTTTAATGCGAGGAATTAATTCGGCAGCCGAGAGAATTCGACGGAAAATCTCGTACAAAGGAGCAAAACAACAGATTTGTGGACTGCCCTAATGATCAGTCAGTGTATTGAATAATCAATCACAATATTGTTGGCATATTTTGAGGCAAAACAACATATCTGTGGTCTGCCCTAATGATCAGTCAGTGTATTGAATAATCAATCACAATATTGTTGGCATATTTTGAGGCAAAACAACATATCTGTGGTCTGCCCTAATGATCAGTCAGTGTATTGAATAATCAATCACAATATTGTTGGCATATTTTGAGGCAAAACAACAGATCTGTGGTCTGCCCTAATGATCAGTCAGAGTATTGGTGGCATATTTTTAGGCAAAACAATAGATCTGTAGGCTGCCTTAATGATCAGTCAGTGTATTGGCGGCATATTTGAGGCAAAACAACAGATCTCTGAAGGCCGCCATAGTGATCGTACTCTCTTTAAGCCTTGTTTACATTCGTCTTTTTGCTACAAAGGAAACCAGCAACCAGCTATAAATTTGGTGTTTCCATTTATTGCTGGTTGCTGACCTCGTTCCTGGTCGCTGGAGAATAATCCCAAAACTAAAAAATTTTCAATTAATAAAAATTCATTAAAATTAAAATGCGCCATCAATTCACTATCTGGATAATTTTATTGGTCATATTTCAAATATTTATTCATCATGTGGAAAGTGTGAAGCCAAAATGGCAAAATAGAAAGTCGGCTGTTAGACAACTTCGCCCAAATAATGGAGGAAAACATATTCATGTTGTTCAAGCGGCGGGAAATAAAATTAGTATTATCCAAGGAAAAACTACTGATGTAAAAAATGGCAATAAAAATAAAGCAAAAGGAGAGGGAATAAAAGAATTGAAGAAAAAACAACCGTATAACTACGGTTGGATCGGTTCGGTTTTAAACAGGGGTTTCGGTTTCGGTTTTGGCCGGTTTGCCGACCTCGGTTTTCGGTTCGGTTTGTAAAAAATTCTCGGTTTTCCGATTTTTCGATTTTTTGAAAAATGGTCATAAAAATTTAAAAAAAATTTAATTTTTCATAAAATTTCGCAAAAAAATCAAATAAAATTATTCAAATATTGCTTATCCGTTATTTTTCATCAATTTCTAGATATTCTTCTGGACCTGCTTCAATAAAAAAGGCCCCAAAAGAAAAATTATTTTAAAAAAAGCCCCGCAGGAAAAAATTTTAGCCTGCATAGTTCTCAAAAGAAAGAATTTAGAACAAAAATGGCCCCGCAGGGAAAAAATCGGATAAGAAAGAGCCATATATAGAAAAATTTATACTAAAAATGCCCGTTTAAGAGAAAAATTCCAGCTAAAATGGCTTCGAATAGAAAAAATAGATCAAAAATTGTCCTTGATGATCAAATTTAAGATGGCCATAGTGTAAAAAATCAGGCAATAACAGATAAGCCAGGGAAAAAAAAGCCTAAAATCATCCAAATTATTTTAAGCCAAAAAATAGTGCGTTAGGGAAAAATTTTAACTAAAAATGGCCGAATAAAGTAAAATTTTAACTAAAAATGGCCGAATAAAGTAAAATTTTAACTAAAAATGGCCGAATAAGGTAAAATTTTAACCAAAAATTGTCCCTTAGGGTGAAAGTTAAAAAACCGAAAAACCGTTCGGTTTGGACCCTCGGTTCTCGGTTTTCTCGGTTTTCGGACCTCGGTTTTCGGTTCGGTTTTTTTGCCAAAAATCACCTCGGTTCGGTTTCGGTTCGGTTGACTGAACCGATCCAACCCTACCTATAACCATAAAAAAGATGATGCAAAAAAGAAAGTGAAAAAGAACAATATTCAGAAAAAGTCAATAAAAATATTGGAACGAAAAATACAAAAAAAGAGTCGAATAGGTAAAAAGATAAATAAAATGGCAACCAGTCTGGTTAAAAAAGGGAAAGAAGAACATTCATCAAAAATACAGGCAAAAGCTGCTAGTAAAAGAAGCATTGTTGGAATAATGAGCAAAAAATGTTGTGACATTTGTTGTGGTGGAAAGAAAGCAGGAATTGCAGGATATCAAATTGTGTCTGCCCGAGTGAAACGTTCTGGCCAATGTGACAATTGTTCTCTATGGATTGATGAATATCCTTGCTATAAGTGCGGAAATAATCCAGGCAAGCAAAAAGCCAAATCAAATTGAGTGATATTTAATTTACCGAATAAATTATTGAAAATACCGAATAGAGTATTTAATTTACCGAATAGGATTTTATTTCGTAAAATATTGAATTTACCGAATAAATTATTGAAAATACCGAATAGAGTATTTAATTTACCGAATAGGATTTTATGTCGTAAAAGTATTGAATTTACCGAATAAATTATTTAATTTCCTTTAATGGATAATAAGAATAGTAGATAAAATGGCTAAAAAAAATTTACACATTATTGCCAATATCCCAGCGATTTTTTAAGCTATTAAAAAATTTTTACCATTGGATTAATCACTTTCTATAGAGCATATTTAAATGATTGATCAAATACTGGCCAGAAATTATGCTCAAAAAAGATAAAAAAATAGAATTTGATATGAATTTTTGTTAAAAATTTATGCCAATTTTTAAGCAAATCCACTACTTCCAGGAATTAACCCAGTCCAATTATTAGTGCTGATATTATAATAGTAACAATTTATTTAAATTAAACAAGTATTTTTTTGCAATTTGTTATGCAAAATTCGACTGGTGATGTCCTAACAAATAACAACATTTTTTCAAAATAAACCAACTTTGCTAATATAATGCTTATTTATTAATAGAGAAAGAATTCTAAGATAAGTATAGTCAATGAGATATAATTGTAATAATGAGTTACAAAATAATTATTTTAGGAGGCAATCTTTTTGGTTGGAAATGGACCAATGAATATATACAGCCGCAGAATGCCAAAAATGAACAAGAAGAAATTGATCATAATGAAGTTGATCACAATGAAAGTGATCATAATAAAGGTGATCATAATGAAAGTGATCATAATGAAGGTGATCATAATGAAAGTGATCATAATGAAGGTGATCATAATGAAAGTGATCATAATGAAGGTGATCACAATGAAAATGATCACAATGAAAATTATTATCCGGAACAAAGTGATAGAGATGAACAAAGTGATGACGAAGAACAAAGTGATCATGATCATGAACAAATACAGCAAGAAGAGCAGATGGGAGGACAACAACAAGGGATTGATACACCCGATACTATTTTAATAAATCCATATGAATGGGACGATCAACCGAACACGGATGATGAAAATGAAGGAGAGGATCCAGAATGGACTCCTGAAACTACTGATTCAGATACTGAATAGTGAATAGTCTATGGTGAAAGGATGCAAACATATGAGCAATCGATTATTATGTTTAGAGAATTATTAGTGTTGAAAACATATTTCCATGATATATTTTACTGTTTATTATAATCTATAATTTTTATATTTCCTTTCTTTATGGATATTATTTTTTAAATAAAACTTTTTCCTTCATTGAGTTTCGAATATTTCATGAAAATGTATTATTTATAGAGTTCGAAGACTAGGAATGGCTACATGAAATGGTTGCGCATTGCATACAGAAATGGGGCGAGTGTTCAATTAAAACTGAAATCAATAGTATTATGGAAATTTTTGGACCAAACTCGAAATCAGTTAAGGTTAGAAATTTTCTTCCAAATAATGAATTAAGAAATATTTCTCTAATATTTCTTATTCCACAGATCATTTCCGTATAATTGATTTAAATCATTTAAAATTTAGAAACCGCATTCAAATTGTTTGAATGAATGAATTGTTGATCTAATTGATTGGGATGTTGATCCATTACGGCCGGAGCATTCCCTATAGAGAGGGAATTAAAGACAATTAAAATCTGTATTCTTCTAATCATTTTAATATATCATTAAATTCTTTTCGACAAGCTGAGCAAGGATCTACCATTATTTTAATTTAATTACAGATATAAAAAAATATTTGATTGACAATGTTCATCCTAACCAATCTTTTATTCTTTACTTATTTCTTAAGTTGTATTTTCACTTCTATCGATGGAGACAAATTTGAAAAAGAAGGTAATTTTTCAAATAAAATCTTTTGAACTATACAAGAATTAATTTTATTAATAATTTTAATTTTGTTTAGAAAAAACAATTCCAATGGAAGCCATTCGAGAAGCATTAATTATTGTGAAAAATGCTCATATGGCTCCTGAAAAATTGGAGGAAAAAGTTAATGTTGTGAAAAATGCATGTTTATCCCCTGAAATATTTGAAAAAATAAAACGCAAATCGAATTTGGCTCAACGCATTCAAAAATTAAAAGAAATTTCATTAAATGAATATCATTTTTCCTTAAACAAAAACCAATATTTATTCATTGAATATGCGCCACGAATTTTTATGAATTTAAGGGAAAATTTTGGAATTGAATCGGCCAAATATTTTGTAAGATTTTTCTACTAAAAAAATTAATAAAATAAAGTTAATGTTACCTTTGCCAAAATAAATTTTCGGGATAACTTTATTAGTTGAATGACCAATAATCATAATGTCTTAAAATCCGTACCTTTGATAAAAATGCCTAGTTGGAAGTTGGAAGGGCTATGATATTATTTAAGAAAGCAGCATCCCATTATTTTTAAAATAGTGGTGCTCTATAAATTTCTTGTCTATTTTTTTATAGATTAATTTATTATTGCATTTTGAGGTAATGATCCTCCATAGTTTATAGATTTATTTTTAATTTAATATTAAAATTATTTAACAAGTAAAATTATGACAAAAACCTGAATTTTGGATCAATGTTAATTTTTTTCCCAATTTTGATCGATTTAAGTGCTGAAAATTATGTTGTACTATGAAAAAATTATTCTTTAATGAATTTAATTCAATTTTCAGAATTCTTTAACCGATGAACTGTTCAAAGGATTTGTCAATCCGGGCAAAAGCAAATCCACATTCCTAAAAAGTTGGGATGAAAAATTTTTCCTCAAAAGTTTAGTTCCATTTCCACCCGATTTTGAACATAGAATATTGCTGGAAAATTTGTCAGAATATGCCGACTATATGATTGAAAATAAGAATTCATTTTTGACAAAATATTGTGGCATTTATAGCATTCAGGTTTTTGCAAAATATTATTTAAATGAAAATATTTAAATTCATCTAAATAGAGAATAATGTAAAAAATATAGTATAATGTAGTTTTAAAAATTAAAACAAATTTTATATTTTCAAATCTCAAATATTGAACAATTTGATTTTAATATATTTGTCTCGATAGGGTAGGAAGAATTTTCTCTATCAGAATTATGAAATAAAACTAGAAAAGAAACAAGAAAATCAGTATCGGAATCGGAACTTCTAAATCAAAATAAAAATAAATCAGAATCATTTTAAAATAATATCTGAATTCAGGAATCAGAATAAAATCAGAAATACAGAACCAGAATTAATAAAATCAGAGTTTAAAAATCAGACCTTTGAATCAGAATAAAATCAAAAATAAAATTTACAAACCAGAATAAAATCAAAACAGAATTAATAAAATCAGAATTTAAAAATCAGAATCAAAATAAAATCCGAAAAAAATTTACAAATAAAAATAAATCAGTACCAGAATTAATAAAATTAGAATAAAAATAATTGTCAGGAATCAGAAAATAAATTAAAAAATCTGAAAAAATCAGAATCGAAAATTTTGAAATTAGAATAAATTATCATCGAAACTAGGATTAAGCGGTACTCATCAGTACTGACCCGAAACTGGTATCGAAGTACGGACATCTTGTGAAATAAAATACCAATTTTATTAGTATTTGGAACCGAACGGATACTACTACCGAGTACCGGTTTTTTAAAATTTATTGCAGTTAATATTGAATTTACAACCCATAAAATAGCATTTTTGACCAAATTTTATTTTTTTTTCAATTTATTTCATTATTTTATGTTATTTAATTACATTTTGGCACATTAATTGTTAACTACATATTTTTATTATACAGTATATTTTATTTTTTTTACACTTCTCTATTATTTTATTTAATACAGTTTAGAATAAGTTTTAAATTTTAATGGCTAAAACCGGTCTTCAACAACTGTCCGATTTACCTGTCGAATATTTTTATGTTTTCAGGAAAAAGATTCCGACAACATTTTTTGGTTTTTCACAATGCCAAATTTGCTCAAACCAGAAGGGCATGTTGAACCCGAAATCCGAATTGATTATCGTTTTGACTTGAAGGGATATCAAGCGAAAAATCGTCGATTGTCAGAAAAGGAATTGCAAAGGAAAGAAATTACATACAAAGAATGGGAATTTAATGGTCCTGAAAATGAAAAAGCTTTATTCCCAGATGGAATTACTTTAGAAGAAGGGATCTATGAATTAATGGCAAAAACTTTGGCAAATGATTCAAAGGTGAATAAATAAATGAAAAATTAAAATTAAAAATTTATAGTGAGATTCGAAGTTCGAACCCACAAACCTGCTCTAAACCACCATTTTTCCTGCTCAAAAAAATTAAAAAACCAATTTCTAAAGGATTCCATAGCTCTCTCTGAATTTTGAGAATTTACCCAGCCAAAATAAATCATTTGAATCTAAGATGCCTTGAAATAAATTTGGTATAGGGAAAATCAAATAGGAAATATTTAACAATATAAACTGAGAAAGTTTAATTTTTGAGACTTACGAAACTTAAAATTGATTTTGAAAAAGTCGAATTTTTGAAGATTTGTCATGGGAATAATTTTTAAAAAATACTGAAATTTGCTAATTCCAACTTTTCAATATTATTTATAATAAATGTATATCCAATAATTGAGAGGATTTCAATTTATTTATTAGCGGCTTTTTGGATTGCAAAATTTTATGCCATTAATATGAAATTGAGACCACTATTTACTGGATTTTAATGAACATTTATTTACATAATTAACAAATTCAATTTTACAAATTTAAATAAAATGAAAATCTGTTCATTTTTATTGATTTAATTTGAAAATTAATAACGAATTATAAATAAATAACTTTCATTTTTGATAGTTTCTTGCGGAACAATTCAAAGTGTGTGATTACAGTCTTTTTGTAGGCATTCATTTCAATGATGCTAATGAGGAAAATGAGGCTACTAAAATGTAAGAAATACTTTTTATAAAATGAAAAATTGGAATTTTTTAATTGGAACAAAATCTAAAGAATTTTGCTGACAAATTCTATTATTCAATAAAATAATAGCTTTTATTATTTTTTTATCTGATTTTTTTTCAATTTTTAATAGATTAATTTATTTTAAAATTCCGATTCCGGAAATTCCTTTGTTTTTCCGTTCCGAATTCAATTAAAATCAAAATTCTGATTCCGAGGAAAAATTCCGATTTTTTGAGTTCCGCCACTCCCTTTTTGTAAATTAATAACATTTTAAATTTTCCCCATAAAAAAAGAATGAAAGAAGTAAATAATTCTGGCAAA
The DNA here is from genome assembly GCA_030063045.1 of Pratylenchus scribneri. Taxonomy (NCBI): domain Eukaryota; kingdom Metazoa; phylum Nematoda; class Chromadorea; order Rhabditida; family Pratylenchidae; genus Pratylenchus; species Pratylenchus scribneri. The sequence goes on from JAQSEB010000203.1 coordinate 229,745, forward strand.
ATCATTCGCCTGTCAAATGGAGGAATTGGCGGAATTTATTGCATAGGATGCAAGCCGCCAGCAGCGGTCGACATTAACCATTCTATTAAAGTTAATAATGAAAATCAAAGCAATGGGAAGAAGAAATATAGCATTTCCATTTTCATTGGCATTATTGATCTTTTGCATGAATTTAATAATGTTTATCGCCGTTTTAAAATGATCAACAATATCTATGTAAAGAGAATTTTTATTGAGGTATTAATTTAAATTTTCTTGATAATTTATTTTTAACTAGTTCCAAGAATTTTTTATAAAATAAAAATAAAAACTAAATTTAAAATATTTTCGACTTACTAATTTATTTTTAGTTAATAGAATATTAGCATGATTTAGAATTCCAGGATTTTTAGGACTATCGAAATATTGAATTATAACCAAATTAGCAGGAAGCGAAATATATTTTAATTGCGCATATACTATGCATTGGGGAGTCTGAAAATAAAATTTTTCACTTAATTATTTATTTTTAAACCGGTTTCAAGATGCATATTTGGCATTTTTTTTATATTTTCCCAAAATTTTTAGATCAATTTTTTATAGAAAATTTACTGTAAAAATTTATTATTTGAAAATTTCTGAAAAAAAATTTGTAAAAATTGTTAAAAATTGTTAAATTTTAAATATTTATAGAAAAATGTAATAATTTCAAAATGGCATTCAATTTTTTTAGGGTAAACGATCAACTATTCAACCAATAAAATATGCTGCCCGCTTTAAATGTTTTATCAATAAACAAATATTTCATGTGGAAAATGGTAAAAAATAAAATTAAAATTTTATCCATTTTTATGCCCACTTTTTATTTATTTTATCTCTAAAAGTCGTTTTACTTCTAATCTAAAACCGGTTTCTGGTTTAATAAATATCAAAAATTATTTTTGGGGTAAAAATAAAAATGTGGTTAAAATTGCTTCTAAAAATTAAATTAAAATATTTATATTTTTTAATTTATAGAGGAAAAGAAAAAGGCACATTCGGCCGAATATTGTAAAGATTTCAATGCCATAGATTGGAGTCTAGATAAAAAATGGACTAGAAGTGATGAGGAACGAACTTTTGGCGGATACATTGATCGAAGCGGAAACATCCAAAAATTGTGTTTCCAAATCAAATTAAATACAAAAAACCTTGAGAAAGTATTGAATGATTTTTTGAGAAATTTTATATGTCAATCTATAATGGATATTCATCATTTCGGGAAGATTGGAATTTTTATTTTGTTTAAAACTATTTTTTGGGATTTTTTATAGAATTCGAAATTTTATTTAATGAAAAATTTACTAAATGCTTTGGGAATTGAATTGTTTTTTTTTTAAATTTTTGCATAAACTTTTGATGGTCTTTTTTAAATAATGCATTTTAAAATTTTCTGTCACAATTCAAAAAATTTATCATATTTTTAATTCTAATCATTACAAAATAGAAAATTTTTTCTAAAAAAGATATCATTTTAAAATTGAATGTTCCTTAAGCAACAATTCTAGGTAATTATTATGTCTATTTTGTATCTCTTTTTTAAGAATTGTAAAAGTGAAGGATCCAATCCAACACATGTACAAATTATTCACAATAATAAAAAATTCATATTTATTCATAATTATTAAATAATTGAATTATTTTTATTTTATTTCTCAATTTGTAATACCTCCACACTGCTATTAAGCCAAAGGCGGGTAAAATGTTTGGCACCAGGCGGGTCTCTAATTATTGGTACGAAAATTGAATTCTTTGTAATTTGAATGGAATTTTTATTGAAGAAATTTGTTTGGGATGCCGAAAATATTTTCAATTTAAAGTCCCCTTATGAACGATATATGACATCATTCCAATAGCATCAGCAAACTTTCTTCAGACCATAAAATTACATAATTCGAATCTTTTACCATCATTTACGGCTCTACCCCGAAACATCCAAAAGACGAAACATCCAAAGGACGAAACATCCAAAAAGGGAAAATGGGACGAAACATCCAAAGGACGAAACATCCAAAAGACGAAACATCCAAACGTCCAAAATGTCCCGAAACATCCAAAAATTTTATTTTTTTTTATTTAATAATAAAATGTTTAAAAATATATTTCAGGGGTAATTTGGGGTGCTGAGCACGATTTTGATGTCCATTTTGCTGTATCTTTTAATCCAAAATTTTTTTTTGGAAAAATCTCACTAAATTCCTTGGTCCCCCCTATGCTTTTCATCCGAAATTTCAAAATGACTTACAAATGACATGTTCTATATAGCATTGGATAGAGCTCGTCAAGCTGACAGGTAATACGAAAAGATTTTTCGAATTGGTCCACAAATAAAGAACTTATAGCCACCAGAAATTCCGAAATATGCAAATTTCCAGCGCAGCTAACTCAGCAATTTCCCAGCCAAATTCAATGTTGTATAGCTCGTTTGAAAGAGGAGAAAAAGGGCTACAAAATATCCTATAAGCATTTTATACCGTTGATCTCAGCCGAAAATTTGACTTGGCATATTTCAGTTTCTCCACTATGGCATCCTGATTCAAATAGTTGCCATCTCTGCTTGTTCGTTGCAACAATTGATAGATCTCGACGAACTGATTACGAAAATATTTTAAATTTCTTGAATTGATCAAGAAATAAAAAAGTTATGAGATTTGAAAAATTAAAAAAATTGAATATTCAATAATTATCATTTTTGCTAATTAATTTTTTAAAATTAATTTCTAGAAGCTTAATTTGGCCAAATTCGGATGGAGCTTGTCGAGACGAATCGATTGACCTATCATTTGAATATGTTCAAATCGATTTTTATTGTCAAATAAAATTTTGGATGTTTCGGGACATTTTGGGCGTTTGGATGTTTCGTCCATTGGATGTTTCGGAAATTTTTCTCCTTTGGATGTTTCGTCCAATTTTCCACTTTTGGATGTTTCGTCTTTTGGATGTTTCGTCCAATTTTCCACTTTTGGATGTTTCGTCCTTTGGATGTTTCGTCTTTTGGATGTTTCGTCCATTGGATGTTTCGGGGTGTAGCGTCATTTACGATATAAGACCACAGAGATCTCTTCCCAATGCAATTCGATTATTCAAAAATCATATGCTTCCCCTCTTCCTCTCATGAAGCCGGTCTTCCTATTCCTAGAAAAAATTAGACTCTTCTTCTTGATTTCCTTCATATTCTTGCGCTCAACATAAAATTTCTTTTTTGAAGAATTAATTTAAAAACTGTAATAATAAATTTTAATTTGATAAAAAATTACCATAAATTTTAGTGAAATGATTGGTAAGAGAAAGCAAATTAAGCGACAGAAATAGATAGAGATATTGTCAAATTATTCCAGTAATTCTGCCTTCCCCGAAAAAGGATAAATTTTTAAGTAAGATTTCATTAATAAAAATTTATAATAAAATAATTTTATCCATTAATGTGTTGTTTTAATTTCTCTATATATATTAATTGGGAAATATTTGAAATTTGGATGAGGATTAAAGCATGAATGGTGAGCGAATATTGCTCGGAAAATGGAGGGTTGGAGTTTGAATTTGACTAATGACCCAAGTTTATTAAGAATACCTTTATTTTCATTACCGTTGAAGATTTTTTCTCATTCTTTTTCCTTTATCTGAATTCAAATGGATGCTTGTAGTATATTCGAGGAAAGCATGAACAGAATTAGTCGTGGAGGCCAATTCCGTTGTTATCTTTTATTTGTTATTATGCTTCCAATTTTCTATATATTTGATAAACTCAATTTATTAAAATCTGAATTTTTATTTATTGATTAAAATTCCAAATTTAAATTATTTTATTAATTTCTGACAACAATTTGTCTATAGAAAAGTGTAATCATGAGTTTTTCATTTGAATTTGTTTCCTCTTCAATTTTTGCCCAATTAGTCCATTAAGATTTGGTTATGAAAAAGTGCAACCAAGGGTACCATCTATCGCAACCTCTTCATGCCCACTTAATCCAGTGATATTTAGTGCAAAATATGCACTTGTATATTTCATTTATGCTCATTTTATTCTTGAGATTGGCCAGAATGGAAATTGGCAAAGGCGAGGCAATTTTCTTGTCGCCGATCTCATAAAATTAACAAATAAATATTTTCAATGGAAAGTAATTTATTTTAAATTAAATTCATAAAATTTAAAAAAAATAAAATTGTAATAGTGACGGATTTCAAAGAAAAAGATTTAGGTTGTGCCGAACCAACAAAATCAAACCAAGTTACCAAAATAAAAATTGCAATTCCAAAGTTGATGGAATTGAAGTGTGGATGTTTTTTGTTGAGGCGATATTATTGCCTTTGAATTAGTTGACCGGTCCTTCAGGGGAAATGGATCATCCGTTAATAAAAAAATTGACTTTGGATTGGAAGAATGCGTCAAATAGGGGATTAGAGAATTGATATAAAATTTGAGCAAAATAAAGGAGGAATGGTGAAACGATTTGAAGGAGTCCATCCATCCATTCAATGTACGTTTAATCAATTTTTCCGCACTCCACAAAAATTCTTTCCCCCCTCAAATCTCTCTAAAATCCACCTATTCACTAAGTGATTTTCCAAATAATTGATTTAAATTCCAACAAAAATTTAATATGACAATTAAAAATTTCTTTTTTGGGTTTTGACTAATTGGGCTCTCTTAACTGTGATTTTCATAAAATCCTAATTTTTTTTCAAAACAAAAATATATTCTACTTTCAAAGCGATATCAAAGGAAACTAAAATCGATCTTTTTCAACAAAAAACGAGTTATTAACATGCTAATCTACTCAGATTTTCTTAATTTCAAAAGGCCAAAAATTGAATTGAAGGAAAAATTGGATAATTACCTATTTGTTGTCCAAAATTGAATATAAATCCATTAATCAATTTGTGACATTTTTTAGCCAATTTTACGCCCTATAAAATACTTACTACATAAATTAATTCCACAAATTTACTTTCTTCGATTTTGGATTATTTTTGTTCTCAATTATCGTAAAATATAATATTTCTTTAATTAAATTTTATTTTTCAGCTAATATGATAAAAATTCTTTTAATTCTATTAATTTGTGCAAAAATTATTGAAATAATTTGTAGCGGAGAAAATGATACTGCTGGCCCATCTCAAAGGAGCAAAGGCAAAAGAAAATTGGAAGAATATTTGGAACATAATTCTCCAAATTCAAATGATGAATTCAGCCAAAAATCAGTAAAAAATCCAAAACATCAATTTAATTTAAACGAATTACCTGATGATGATGGATTTGATTGGTTCAATGATGAAAATGTTCAACATTCATCGTCGGCCCAACTTCAAAGAATGCGACAAACAACTGCAGAAGATGGTAACCATATTAATATTAATATTGATATTATAATTGAATTAGGCAAAAAAAAGTAAATTAAAAATTTTAAAAGGCCCTTCGTCTTACATATGTAATCGATAAATACTAAATAACGCACTCGCCCTTTTTTCTCTCTACCTTGCATTTTCTCATAACATTTTGGTTATTCTTGTTTATTAAAATAAAAATGTTTAATTATTATTAATTTATTCATTTTATGATAAATTATATTTTTAAGCAAAATACATACATTTTTTCAAACATAGAGAAATGTTGTCAATTATTTTTATACATTGATGATAATGCCAGAAATCAAGTATTAACCCCCAAAAATATATGAAGAATAAAAATAAATTTTAAGTGCACTTATTACAATTAAAGTTTTTTAAAAAATCTAATCGTTTTAAAAGCTAGAATTTAAATAATATATTGTTTCAAATTAATTTTAATTTGGAATAATTTGCAAAAATTAAATTTGAAATTTTTTTTCACTTATTTTAGACAAGAAGAAATTTCAATGCCGTAATCGCGAATGTAAGAAAATATTTACCGCAATAAGCGCTCGTTTGAGGCATGAGAAAATACATCGACGTGAGGATTTTGAATAAATTTAATTTTTTTCAGAAAAAAGAAATTAATAATTAATAGTTTGAATAATTAAAGAAATTTTGGTACTACTTAATTAACGGGGCAGGCAATTGAAAATTTATTATTCTGCTTCCCGGTATCTTAAAGAGTGCTATACAATAGAAAACCAGCCTTAATTAAAGGCATTTGACCCTTCCTAATTATAAATTCAACCTAATTTAAACCTATCTCACCCTACCTTACCCCTAAAATCCATCCGGACCTACCTTAAACCTTACCCAACCCTACTCTTCTAAATTTCATTGAAGAAATAAGCAAACCTTAATTAGATAGGGTAAGGTTAGGTTTGGGTAGGTTCGGTTGGGTTTTAGTGGTATGATAGGGTTAGATTATGGATAAGAGTAGGTTCGAATTTTAGAATTTAGAGTTCCTCTCGTAATATTTTTCTGTCCTCAATGTATCGGAGGAGAGGGAATAATAAATTTTCAACTGCCTCCCCCGTTAAATTTTTGCCTCCCCGATTAATTAAGTAGTATCGAAATTTATTAAATTTAAATGAAAAATTTTCCATATGCTTTAGCTGATTTTGTGCCACACAAATGTAGTTGGCCCGAATGCAATAAAATATTTAACTATAAATCGAATCTTCGGGAACATGAGAAGGCGCATCAAAGTGAGTAAACAAAAATTTGATTATTTTTTTAGACAAAATAAATTAATTCTCGTTACAATTTCCACTAAAATTTTAGATGGGCCATTAGTCTGCGAAAAGTGTGGAAAAAGTTTCAAGAGGAAAAAATATTTGGATGGACATTTGAAGAATAAAATATGCGATAAAGAAGAAATAAATGATATGCCGAAATATGACAAAGCGCCATTGAATTGAGGGAAAGATATGAGGATTTGGCCTTCTTTATTATAAAATTTTCATTTTACTAAAGAATGTTCGGATTTATTGAAGAGTAAATTTTATTTTGGTTCATTCATTCATACATCGATAAAAAGCACATTTTAACGATAATTTTCAAGAAAGTGAAAACACTTTTAATGAACATATTCCGGAAGATTCCACTTTTTTCTTTCGATATGCGTTTTTAAATTACCGTAAATATTCTAATAGAAGCCCATTGGCTTATAAATTTCAGAGGCTCACTAGGGTGGGCTTATATTAGAGATTGGGCTTCTACTAGAGACTGGTCTTAAAAATTTCAGAGAGGAAAAAGTGATGAAAATAAATATTTTTTCAATAAAATTTGCAAAAAATCATAACATTTTTTTCAATCCAAAACAAAAACATGTTTTTATAAATTTTTAAAATTTTATATATCAGAAAATGATTTTTTTGTTCAAAATATTTTTTAATATATTTTTTTTGAATTTCAACATTTTTTACTATTCGAAACATGTTTCTTTGACTAAATGAACATGTTTTTGGAATTCACAACATGTTTTTTCGACTAAAAACATTTTTTATTATTCAAAATATGTTCATAAATTCATAAAATATTTTATAGGTTATTCTATGTATTATTTTTATCGGTTATTCTATGTATTATTTTTAAAATTTCGATTCCACGTTCCACCCCTACTCGGATGGATTTTATATACGGATGAACAACCGTGAATGTAAAAAGAAAAAAATTTAAAGAATTTCTATCAATTGTTTAAAAATTACTATTGTTTGCAATTGAATTGGGAAAAAGGCTATAATCAAATGGAAAATCTTTGACCATCAAAATATAAAAAAGTCACAAGAATTTTCAGAAAATTTATTTATGCAAAATGAAATAAAATAAATTGGTGGAATAAATGAATCAAAATACAATAAAATATATTCCTTTGTAAATCCTTATATTCTTTGGTACATTGTAAAGTTTTTAAAATTATTCAACCAAACATTTCTTTGTCTCATTTAATTCAAATCATTCATAGTCATAGTCAATTTGTCAATTTCCAGCATATCTCAATTCTTCAAGCATTGTGTATTTTTCTGATGAACTTTCAAATATTTTTGCACCCTGAAATCTTTTCCACATTTTTCGCAGATAGCTGACTTATCTAAATTTTTAGTGGAAATGGTAAAGAGAATTAATTTCTTTTGTAAAAAAACAATTAAAATTATAATTATACAAATGTTTACTCACTTTGATGTTTTTCCTCATGCACATCAAAATTCGCTTTAGAGTTAAATTCTTCTGCGCATCCGTCATATTTGCATTTAAATGGTTTAAAATCAGCTAAAATAGGGGAAAATTTTCAAAAATTCTTAAATTTTTAAAATTAATATTTCTTTAATTTTTTTCAAATTTAAATTATTAATTAATCTTTTGTGAAAAAGCGAATGAAATTTCTTCAATTTTTTTACTCACATCGATGTGTTCGCTCATGCACACCACGAGTCTTTGTTGAGGTAAATTTTTTATTACATTTGTAAAAACGGCATCTAAATTTCTTCTTGTCTGAAACTAGGGTTTGTAAATATTATTCTAAGTTAAAATTGATTTTAAAACAAAATGTTTCTGACCTTATTAAACCTATATTAATTTTCCTAAAAAACTTTTACAACTTAAAATTGATACTTAAAAAAAATTAATAGGTAGCGGATTTATATTGATTTTAATATTTAGTTTGCATGTTTAAAATAGCTTAATAACTATGCAAAATATGTTTTTATCAATGTTTTTGTTGATTTTCATGATATTTTTTGTCGTTATTCATAATTATTTCGCAAATTTTGGCCATTTTCGTCAATATTTTGAAGATTTTCACTAACTTAATAGTTTTTTTTTCAAAAATGAAAATTTTTTATAAAAGTGAAAAATTGATTTAGGAATTTTTTGAAAGTTTTATCAATGTATGTTAAAAATTATTTTTTTAGATGAATTTTAAAATTTTTATATAAAAAACATCAAAAACGCTGAAAATTTATGATAGAAAATAATGAAAAAAAAACAATTTTTCTAATTTTTTATTAAATTTATCGCCTTTTAAAAAATTTTCAGGAATATTTCACCTTGACATTTTCGTAAATATTTTGCGATTTTTCCGTAAATATTTCAGCATTTATCATAAATTAAATCCGCTCCCTAGAAATAAGAAAGTTTTTAAAAATAAAAGTGTAATTTGTCAATATTTCTCAATTTTCGAAAAAAATAAGAATGAATTATTGAAATTCCAAAAATTTAAAAATTTATGGCCTTCTTTTTTGACTAATCGTTCCGAGGCGGTTCCGATGCATCGAGTTTTCAAATGTTCAGTCAAATCTCTTTTTCGTTTGAAACCAGTTCCACAATTTGAGCAGATATGTGACTTTTTTGCTAAAATTTTGTTGAGAGAAATTTTAAAATTAATAATGCCCGAAAATAAATAGTTTGTCAAATTTTTACTCACATTGATGTACTAACTCGTGATCCTTCAAACGGCATTTAAATTCAAATTTTTTTCCACAAATATTACATTCAAATTTCTTTTCGTTGGCTAAAATTGAGAAAATGATCAGAATTTTTTACTAATTTTTCAGCAAATATTCTAGCTATTTCCAATTATAAATGAGCATAATCTCACCTGTCGTTTGCCTAATATCTAAAATTTTAATATTTAATTCATTTTAAAAATGTATTACAAAAAAATTTTTAAACATTTTTCCTCAATATCCTTGAAATTTTTTTGATTGTTTGTTAATTATCATTTCCACATTTTTTGTTCGATTCTAGAAGGTTAGTGTTACTAGTGGTGGAAAATGGATATGACGAGAATGGTAGGAAAAAAGCAGAGTAAATAAAAAAAGAAATGAGTGTGAATGCTGGTAATCAAATGTGAATAGCAAGGAATATTGAAAAATCTCTGAATAATTACAAGGAATAGCCGAAAAAGTCAGCCAAGGGAATAAGTGGAGAAATAATTTTTTTTTCATTCAAAAACAATTTTTTTAAATCAAAAGTAATTTTCGTTTTCTAATAAATTGGAAACCGATTTTAGACATTAAAAATCTTATATTATTTTGTAGATCTTAGCAAGACGCATCGATTGGTATATAATTTGCAAATAAAGGGTATTAAGTTTTTCGGTTTTAAACTCTTTTAATTTTATGCCAAAACTTCATATTTTATATACCATTCGATGCACTTCGATGAGATCTACAAATTGATTTAGGTAAAGTCGAAAACCGGTTTCTGACTTATTAGAAATCATAAATTACTTTTATTCAAAAAATAGTATCCGAATAAGTGAAAATAGCCTCTACCGAGCACTTTTGATTTAATTAGCCATTTTTGAAATAGCATTCTTGTTGTATAAAAAATAGATATTTGGATGTTACACACATAAGGACGGAAGGACCAGATTAGATTCTCATTTAATATATCTTTTCTGTGGCCATTAAAAATTTCATTTATATCCATTACCTTCCTCTGCATTTGTTGGTCCTTGCATTGGGGAATTTTGTTCCATCATTATTTGTTGTTGTTGTTGCGTGGGCGATGAATATGGAATTGGAATATTTTCATCATTGGCTGAATCTAAAGTATTTTCCGACCAATTTTCAAATGCTTCGGCTAATAAATCATCCATTGTCGGATCTTGGTCTATTATTTGTTGTTGTGGCGGTGATAAATATGGGCCATTTTCATCGTTGGTAATTGAGTTTTGTTCCACTTCCTTTATTTTGCTCAAATTGGGTATTTTATGGTCTGCTTTCCGTCGATTGTCCCTCAACCACGGTAGATGATCGTTATCATAAAAAGATCGCTTTACGCCAATAATAGGTGCTGATTTTTAAATTAAATTATAAATAAAATTATTTTTGTAAACCTTTTCCCTTGTTTAATTGGGATTCTTGCTCAAAATTTGACCCTGTCTCTTGGTTTGGTAAATTTTCTGAAGTTAATGGCAAATGACTCTGTTGAATATTCTGAAAAATTTTAAGCGGTGAAATTCATAAAATGTTTTTTAGGGGGGAATTTAAAAGATTTATTTGACCAAAATTCACTACCAACAATCAAATTTTTTACTCAATGGGCGGTTATATTCCATGGAAACTGAAATCCGTATGAATAGGGAAATTTTTGGACCTTACTCGAAATCAATTGACCGTTAGAAAATTTCTTCCAAAAAATCGAAAAAATTTATATCAGCTAAATAATATTTCTCTAATATTCCTTATTCCATAGATCATTTCTGGAATTGATTTAAAATATTTATCATTTTCAAACCTCATTCAAGTTGGATGAATGAATGAGATCTTCTTGGCTGAATTGTTGGTCAACTGTCACTGCTGGAATATTCCCTTGATTCCCAATTTGCTCATCATCAGATGCCATTATTTGACTTATTTCTTCCAAATTAATATCATCGTTCAAAATATCATCAAAATAATTTTCATTATACACAATTGCATGTGTTCCAGTGGCCTCTTTTACGTCCAGTGGTTGTTCATTTGATGTTGATGAATAAACATTTTCCGTTGGTAATTTTGTACAAATACAAATTGTAGAAATATTTAATAAGAAAATAGCAAATAAAAATGTTAGAATTTTCATTTTCTTTAAAGATTTTTATTAATTTGTGAACATCATTTTCAGCAATTAAACCTGATTATAGAATACAAATTTACTCAATTAATAATTCTCTTGATCTTAAAAAAGCATTTACGGTAACTATATTTTCAAGGTTTTCATTTTTTGCTTATCGGTTAAATTATGACCTAAAAATGAAAGATCTTCCATCTATCATTTCAGTTGTAATTCAAAAAAAAAATCGAATTTTTCTCGCAAAATTAAATTTTTTTGTTATTTAGGTTAAGGGTTGGAATCCGCTTAATCATTTTTTAAATTAATTCTTTTGAGTTTAATAAATCGGATAAAATTTTTGGATTTTGCTATGTATTTGATGAGGGAGAATTGATTTTGTGGAGCGCAGAAAAATTGATCACTCGTATATTGAATCCACTTGCTTGGATGGACACATTCAAATGGCCTGTTTTTTCCTCCTTATTTTGCGCAAATTTCCTTTATTTAACGTAATCCCACAAAAGGCAATGTTTAGTTTAATGGATGATTCAATTGCCCATCCATTCCTCTTTCCCCTCAATTTTAGGCCATTCCCATTTCCAAAATTCCCTTTATTGATGTGCCAAGACTCAACAGGGTATTGAATGAATGCCTGTTTGATGGATTTTATAAGTATGATCAACCGTGAATGTAAATATAAAAAATTTAACGAAGTAAAAATTCCTATCAAATGTTATAAAATTACTATTATTTGTAATTGAATTGAGAAAAAATTATACAAGAATTTCCAAATACGAGTAAAATGATGGCATATTTCACAATTTCTTTGTAAATTTTACGGAAAATTATAAATTTAATATTTGCGTGAAATATAAATAATTTAAATTTGGAATTGATCTGCTGGGATAAAAAAGTTTATATTAAATTGAATTTACTAAATTTATTTAAAATTGATGCATAAAATAAATAAATAAATAAAATGAAATTGGCTTCTAAAACAAATTATGCATAAATTCAATTATATTTGTGATGATGTTCTCCTCGAATATATAAACATTCATTTGAATGCAAATGACACTTCGGGTCTCATTGATTTTGACAAGCCATAGCACATCGCCAATTAACCTATTTAAATGCTAAATTGCATTTAATAGGCCCAAATATTACCTATCCATTGGTTTATTGGTCATCCAAAAATATGAACCAGAATTATGTTTCTGGTTTAAATTAAGAAAATCGTAGAATATGAGTAATTTAATATGGAGAATCCAAATTAAGTGTTTATTGCAGCCTAATGGGAAGTTTTTTAAACTTTAAAAAATGATGTGCATTAGTTGGATTTCTAATCTGGAATATAATAATAAAATGCAAATAAATTTTAAAGCGCGATAGTGTTTTCTCTAACCGATCATTTTTTCATCAGTTCCATTTGTTCCTTCCATCCTTAATACATAACATCCCGCAAATTTTAAATTGATGGTTTAAAAAATTTTTCAATTTTAATTTATACGAAAATAAAATTCAGATGCTGCAACAACAAATAGCATCTAACCAAAATTTGATGAAAAAATGATGATGCAAATGCAGAATTTAATGTTCCAACAACAATTGGCAAAACAACTTGGGGGCGTTGGCCAAGTATTATAAATTTTTAAATAATTTCTTTTAATCAAAAATTAGTTTTTTTTTCATTAATTTTTCAAAAATTTATGAAAAATTAATTAAAAATCTTCCAAATATAGATAAAAATAACCAAAGATGGCATAAAACACAAAAATATTGATGAATACTATATAAAAGTTCTTAAAAATTAACAAAAACATTCATAAAAACATCCTTTTAATTGGTATAAGCTGTTTTACGTGAGAAAAAAATAATGAAAATTCAATATAAATCTTCTTTCTAATCATCCATACGTTAAACAGATACAGAAGGATTTCACTAATTCGGAATCGAAAATAGGGCGAAGTGTGGTTGAAAAGGGCGATGTGTTTAAAGGTAAAAACATAAAAAATTCATTAAAAAATTTACAAAATGAGTTTACTAAAATTTATAATAATGGATTCTTTCTTTAGAATATTTTAATAACATCAAAAATGATTTAATCAAATTGTCCAGAAAGTTATGCCGAAAAAAACTAAATCTGCCAATTTTAGTCTTTTTACCGCTTCTGTAATTCATAACTTGCATTTTCCAATCAAATTCGTCAATTTTTCTCTAATCAAAGCAATAAAATAAGGGATATAGAATGATAGTAAATTTGCTAAACTTTTAAGCTAAAATTCACTTGAAAAATTGATTTAAAAGGTAAGGTTCGATTGCCCAATTCGTTCCACTAAAATTAACATTTATAAAAAATAAAATTAATCTGGTTTTTTTTTGTTAAATTTTGATTAAATTAAAGGCCCTAATGCGTTTCAATTTCAACCACGTTTCATACGCGAAAAGCCTGAAGAAAAATACACCATCTTGAAACAATGAAATATACGGTCGATGGTGATCCAAAACAACGACAGTTCAAAATTGAATTGAAGTAACATTGTGGCAAATACATTAAAATTTCCCAGGTTTTACATTTAAAAAAAAATAAAATTTTATAAAATATTCTAAAATTAAAGAATATCCAAACGGAAGAAGACAAGCGTTACTTTAACGAATTTCTTCTGCCAAAGTATGTGCCACTCGCTTGCTCAATGCAATGTATGCTTTAGAAGCTGAGTGGCCAGAAAAGTATGCGAAGGCAATTCGACAAAATAAGGTATGAAATCATTTCTTGGGTGGACAAAATCATGTTAACGCATTTATTGTGAATGAAAATTTTGCCTTTTTGTTTTTTGGTAAGGAAGCAACCTATCTATCACCAATGATAAATGTTGGCATTGGGCTTACTAACAATTGCCATAAACATAAATATCTTTGCTTATCAAGATGGGCATAAACATCGACCTTGAATTTACCATAATTGACATAAATTAGATTAATCAAATTATGAACTAAAATTCCAATTTTATTAAAGCCAACAATGCTTTGCGAGAAATCGGTCAAAGGCTATTTTTACGACTACAAATTGGGAATCCATTTTTGCCCGAACAAACCATCTTTGGACTTTCGAATGGAGGCAATGGATAGATTTGACGAAAGTGAAAATGCAAATAAATGGAAATTGCACGGACCAATCCCAATTGATGTGTTCTATTGGTTGAAGACACAAACGGCCAAATTAGTAGACAAATACAAAGAAGAATTTGCTGATGAAGACAAAGATGAGGATGATTACGATTACGATGAGGAAGATGACTAAATTATAAATCAACAGAAGAAAATGATTTGATGACCTAAATAGGTCCAAGGTCTACCTACCATTAATGTTAATTTTTCTACAATTATTTCTTTAAGCATTTTGTAATGTTAATTTAATTTAAATGGATAAATGGAAAAAAGGAATTATAAATTTTTTTATATTTGGATGAAATTGAAAACCATTTTCTCATAATAATTCAAATAAAACAATATTATAAAATAAAAATTTTTAACGTTGAATTTTACTCCAAAAAAAGATTCGCTTTGGTGCATTCTATATTCCCGAAAATTTATTATATCGAATTTCAATTTCAACAACACTTCCAGCAACACAGCGGGCTCGCCGACCTATTGGGTGCAACCAATGTAAAGAGATGTAGGCGTGTCTTAGTTGTTTAAACAGCAGGAAAAATACTAAAGTTCGAACCCGCTAACAGGACTGTAATTTTTTTCAAAAATTATTTTAAGAAAATAACTTTTTAAATCAATTTCTGATTATTTCGAAAGTGTATTTTATTGGTAAAATATTTTTCTCATCTAAGATTTTCATTTTTTTCCATGGTAATTTGGTGTTTTTTCGGTTATTAGATAATAAATGGTACTTTTAATTTCTGGATCGATCGCGCCGAGTGATAGCTCATTTGAAAGTGCCCGCCGAGCTGAGTCGAACTAGGGGTGGACTAAGTCCGAAAACCCCCCAGGGGTTGAGATACAGAGTGACGAAATTTGAAAAAGTGCTTGGTCCCCCCTATGGGTCGAGACTCGAAAATTTTTTTTGAAAATTTTTTCTATCAAATTATAGCTCAATCGACTCGACTCGATGAGTAGAATTCGAATCTGCCACCGATTTCGCATGACGGTGTACCTTCAGATCATCAGCGCTTAATGTTTGCGGGTAAATATATTATCAAAATCAACAACATTTATTCGTTTTTTTTTATATATTTTTAGGCATTCAATTGGAAGATGGTCGTCGACTCAAAGACTACAATATTACTCACGAATCAAATGTGCATTTAGTTATCCGTCTTCTTGGCTGTTAAAAGAAAAGGAATGAGATGAGGACAAAAAAACACTATATAATATCAACCATTTATATTATAAATTAAATAATCTTTTTTTAATCTGTTCTCACCCATTCTGATTTTTTGTGTTTCTGCCCAATTCTGATTTTTTGTGTTTTACCCAATTTTGATTTTTTGTGTTACTGCCCAATTCTGATTTTTTGTGTTACTGCCCAATTCTGATTTTTTGTGTTTCTGCCCAATTCTGATTTTTTGTGTTTCTGCCCAATTCTGATTTTTTCTGTTTTACCCAATTCTGATTTTTTGTGTTTCTGCCCAATTCTGATTTTTTCTGTTTTACCCAATTCTGATTTTTTGTGTTTCTGATGAATGTTCTCATTCAATAATTTTTCTAGTAGAGAAGTAATATTAATGGACGAAATATTGTAAGTAAATATTCCTCGAGTCAAAAAAGGAAATTTTAGGCAGTGTGCTAGGAATGTGGAGCATTCTTGTTATTTATTTGGTTGGGAAGAATGGGGAAATTGTGGCCTTTTATGCCCTTCCAACGCATCTGCAATTTGCCCCCATTCATCCACCAAATTCCCTCTTTCCCCATAATATTTGGTTAAATTACCCAAGTTTGAGGTACTTGGTGTTTCCTACCCTTTTCACTGAGTGGCTCGGAATAAATTTTGGAATTGCATTGCCCAACATTGTTGGGTGATGCTTAAAATCTAAATTTTTTAACAAATAAGTGCCGATTGGCGGATAAATGAATAATTGAACCAATCGCTTCGCGACTACTTACTTACCTATTATATTAT
This sequence comes from Pratylenchus scribneri, assembly GCA_030063045.1. Taxonomy (NCBI): domain Eukaryota; kingdom Metazoa; phylum Nematoda; class Chromadorea; order Rhabditida; family Pratylenchidae; genus Pratylenchus; species Pratylenchus scribneri. The sequence goes on from JAQSEB010000203.1 coordinate 246,327, forward strand.
TAGAAAATGGAATTGCATTGCCTATAAGGCAATTTCTACACCGACAACCGAGCCAAGCAGCATCTCTCTCTCCATCGAAGCTCGATTGTCTAAAATGGTATTGATTACAAACTACAATATGTCTGCCTCTATATAAATTTTGGTCATCAGTAGACTGCTGTTACTTTAAATAACCATTATTTTTTCGTTTCTTCTATTGTTTTTTTAACAAAATATGAAATTTATTCTGCAATTTTATTATATTAAATAAACAAATAGCAACAGATTGGAATTTTTAACATGTAATGCGAATTTATGGCATCAAAATTGTTGTAGAGTCCGTTTTTCGCTTAATTTCTTCTTCCCACTCAATTCTTTGATTTTCACCGCCTTTTTCGTATCGAATAAGGTAATGCTCAATGCAATCGTTTTCTTCTTTTCTATAAAATTCGAGAATCTCTCCGTTCATTTCATTTTCCATTTTAAAATCCTCAATTTCAAATCTATCAGATTCTTCCAACAAAAATATAAAATTTGATGGCTGAGAAGAATTTGAAAAATTCTAAAATAAATTAAATTAAAGGTCTTGTGAAAATTTTCATTCCAAATTTAATAAAATTATGATTAACCCCAAAAACTGATACCTTTTTAATGTGCTCAATCATTTTCTTTCCGTGTTTTTTATCCAGAAACTCGATATGGAGTATTTTTGGTTTGCCATGCTCCCTTGGAATTGACAGCCATTTAATCAGCAAATTCATTTTTTTTCCGAAAAATTTTTGCAATATAAATAAATAAATTTGACGCCATCCAAAAAAGTGGGAAAACTCTGGACAAAATATTCCAAATCATAGCAGAGTTCATCGTAAACTAAAAAAATTGATTGACTGGTGTCCTCCAGTAAAAAAGAAAAATTTAAAATATTTTATGGATAATTTTATACGTTGAATTTGAATCTATTCAACTTGGATTCAATATTTTGCCATCTTTCAAATTAGAATTTTTGTTATTAAAAAGATTTTAGTTTTTGTGACATTTTTGAATTTTATAAATTTAAAAACAAATTTGAACGAAAATAATTAAAATATTTTCAATTTTTAAGTTTCTTGTTTTTATTTTATAATTTTTATGTTTTTTTATCAAATTAGCAAATTGTTGGCTATCTAATGGTATTATTTTTATTTAAAAATGGTTTAGAATTGATGGAGTTATGCTTGAAAAAAACTTTGAAAATTAGAGGCAATTTAAATGGTTTTTTGGGTATAATTTCATTAATTTTGAACTAATTTAAATAAAATTAATATCATTTGATTGCCAACATCTGTTGTTTAATTTTTAAATATATCAAAATTAGTTCAATCCTTGATGATATAAATGGGGCTAATTTAGGTCTTATCAGGTCCACCATTTAATTTTTCTTGTTAAATACTAATATTATCCCATGAAAAAATATCGAAAATTCAAATTTAGATTCGCACTATAAGTCCACCGAATTACTCAATGAAAAATTGTTACTGATTTTTTAAAATTTTGATTATAACTATTTAATTATTTACAATTGTGGCTATCTTCTTCAATATGCAATTTATAAGTTTTCGGGGCAAGCAATTCCATCAACAAGTCAATTCTGCCAATTCCTGGATTATTACCGAATCCAATGCCAATGAATGGATATTTAGATATTATTGTAATGTCGTTGAGTAATGGAAGAATTTTTTGAACAAATTTCAATGCAGTTCCATCGAAGAACCTAGAATCTAAAATTGGAACTTTTAAAAATTCAAAAAATTAACTTGAATTTAATTTGCTCAATTCCAATGATGTATTCAGGCGGATTTATGCTCGCAAAGGGAATCAACTCTTTTCCATTTTTCAGAATGCTTCGCGAATTGCCCTCATCATCCCAGTCGTGTGAAAATTTTAATTTCTGAATTTTATGTGATTTTGCATTTTCATGCAATTTTGGCCAACAAAGAAGTTTGAATGTTTGGCTTGAGAAGCTCATTGAGGAATCGGCCATTTCAATTCGCTTAATCCATTCTAGAACTTCGAAAATGCCAATTTGGAATAAATCTAATATTATAAAATTAAAAATTAATTTTTTTTCAATTTTACTTTTTTGCTGCCAATTTTGGTTTCTTAGAATCGAAATCGCTGGAACCTCCTCCCTCATGAGATCTTTTCATAGAATCCAAATTTGAAATGGTAATGGTTGATTCGGCCGATTTTTCCTGCTTAAGTTGAAATATTTTAAAAAAATTTATTATTCTTAAATATTTTAAAAATAAACTTATAAATTAATTTCATATTTTTTCATTAAATTAATATCGGCAAGCTTACTTGGGGTTTTTCCGCTTTCAACATTTCATTTTCTTCCATCAATTTGTCAATTTGTTCTTTCATTTTTCCATTTAATTTCTTCAATTCAACATTTTCTCCTTCAACTTTGTCCAATTTTTCTTTTAGAATATTGGCCAGATTTGAATTCTCCTCGGACATTTTTTCAAATATTCAATATAAAAATTTATCGAAAGAATTGAATTAAAATTCAAAAAAAATATTTCTAAATTATATTCTAATTGAAAAGCAATTAATTAAAAAATTAATTAAATGATAATTCATTAATTGAAAAATTCTACCATTCAAAAATAAATATTTATAAATTTGATGAATGAGAGGTTAAATGAAATGACGAATTCTATTCATTGAATTTAAAACTGCATTTTCGTAGTCAACTTTTAATTTTAAATAGTCCAAAGTTGGGCATTGAATTGAAAAATTCAAAGACAAAGATCATCATCATCACATTCATTCATGTGTATTTCTCTTTGTATATGAAGGGACAAAAATTAATTCAAATATTTTGCCTGAAACAATTTTCCCAAAGATTTTCATCCTAAATTGCCTCCATCCACATCCATCCGCATTTTTGTCTCTTCAAATTGTAATAGTGAATAAGGCAGACTGATGAATTTTGCCTCAACCTGAATTTTTGATGCTCTGAACTTTTTCCTTTTTATTTAATTTTTTGCACTATTGCCATTTTCTGAATAAGCCTATAGCAAAAAGACTTTGTTTCTTTTTTGATTGGCTGGGAAATTTTCATTAGTCAAAATAATTTTTGAATTAATTTTCCATTCGTTCTTTGACACAAAAATTTAGTTGAGGATTTGAATTTAAATTCTCTGCCTATGAAGAAGAATTGAAATGTATGAATGGAAGCAAAATTGTGCATTTTTCATTTATTTCTAATCTATTGCTGAGCAATTGGATGCAACAAATTTGGATTTGGTATTTTTATTATCTTCCCATTCCATTTGAGTTAAATGATTTAACCAAATTTCATTTAAATTAATCTAATAAAAATAGAAAAATTCACAAAATAACTGAAAAACGAATAAGTTTGTTAATTGTATAATTTTTAATTCTGCAACTTTTCCAGCATTTTATTATTTGCAGCATAATTTAGCCTTATCCAATTTGTTATCCCTCCTAATGTCGCCGCCGAAATTAAACCCATTTCTGTTTATATTAATTTTTCCCGTCGACATTATTCTCATATTTTCTGCCATTACATGGCTGATGATGAATGTGATGTTTCGATTCATTCGTGGCATAATTTTCACCATCGATTTGGATGCCAAAAATAAAATTGACACTTGTCTTGAGCAAAATGTTGGACTGGAACATGAAAATAAAAATTTAAAAGAAGAGAATGGAAAATTGAAGGAAAAAATGGCAAAAATGGAGGCATATATGAAGGAGGTGGGAAATTTTAAAATATATATTTAATTAATATTTTAATATTAATTCAGCTAAAATCATCAATTCGACGTCGAGGAATGCCGGTTGAATTGCTGGTTGAATTGTTTGCTTCGTTGCCATTGAAAAATGCTTATGGCCTTTTGGAAAAAATGCCCAATGGTCTTTTAGCCAGGAATGTTCAAAAAATGATACAAAGCTTTAAAATGGTAAAATAATAAATTAAAAATATTTTAATGAATTTTTCAGACAATGAAGGAAAATACATGGAATTTGGAGGATTGTGGAACGAAATTGGCGATTTCCGAAGATGGATTTGTAATAAACCATATCGGTCCAATTGAAGGTATTTGAAAAATCCTCGAAATTTGAAATCGTGTTTTAAATTCATTTTTATTTTAAAGGAGAAAATTGTGCCCGTGCTTATTTTCCGATTCCATCAATTAAATTTGCATCCAATAAGCCGAAATTTGTATCTTATTTTGAAGTAGAAATTCTCAAAGAAATATGGTATGATTTAAAAATTATATAAATTTTTGTCTAAATTATTGCCATCAAATTGTATTTGAATAAAAATAAGGAAAATATTTAATTGGGCGAAAAAGATTTAAAATGGTTAAAAAATTATGGTTTAAGAGATTCATGTTTATCCTAGACTCCAAAACCATATAATATTTATTATTTAATCGATCTTTTCGTGACGCATCACTTGACTATGAATTACATAGGTTTATCTTTTAGCCAATTCTAACTCAGTTTTGAACCAAAATCAGGTTTAAACCGCTTATTTCCATTAATATTTCCATAAGATGCGTTTTAACGAGCAATTGTACAAATGATATCCTCAATTATATGTATTTATTTTAGCTACTCTTTTTACGCCATTTTCATCCTTTTTTGTCAAATTAAATATTAATATAAAAATAATTAATAATAATAATTGCTTTTATCGACCAATAATCAATCATTTTTAGGGATGGCTGCATATGCATTGGATTTTGTTGCAAAAAATTCCCGTTGGAAAACAATTTACTTGGAGATTTGAATAACTCGATTGGAATTGGGCTCAAAATAGGAATTTGGATTGATGGATTTGAAAATGTATTCGAAAATGACAATGGAATATTCAAGGAAGGAGATGTGATTGGCCTTGGCTTAATTCATCAGCCAAATTCATTGATGGAATGTTTTGCCACATTGAATGACAAATTGTTTGGTAAATTATATTCAAAAATATTTCAAAAATAATAATTAAAAATGATTATTCATAAAAAAAAAACTATAATGTTATACAAATTTAGGGAAGGTTGCATTACCACCAAAATATGCCAATCTCGAACTTTTCCCGGCTGTCAATCTGTTCCTTGCTAATGAGAGAATTCGAGCGAATTTTGGAAATGAAAAATGGCGTTTTAAACTATTCCAAGATGCTCTTGAAATTAATGCTCAAAATGCCTAAAGAGAATTAAATGTTTTTATCTAACCTTTAAAGAAGCCATTTTCTTATCCTCAAACCTTTTTTGCACTTCCTATCGAAATTAATCAAATCAAATTACGCTTTTAATTTTCTTCATTTAATTTTCATAAAACTTGGCTTCTTTTCCGTTTTGCGACACCCCTACCAAAAGTTATGTAAATCACATCTTAGGGGTAATTTTGAGTGCTGAACAAGAATATGTGCTTATTTTTGGCCTCAAAAATTAAGCAATTTGGGAATACCGAATCGAATCCCAACCCAAAAATTTTTAGGACACCTTACTGACCTCTACTTTCGACTTCCTCTTGTGATTATGTCCTAAAGATTCCTAGAAATATCAAATCTTGTCCCTAAAGAATACATTAAGAACAGATTATGCGGGTAAAAATGAAAGGAAAAAATCAGAAAAAGGATTTTTCATTATTAAGCAGTTCAGGACGATGTCGCGAAATTAATTTAATTTACAATTTAAGTTAGAAAATTTCTTTATTTCTTAGATTACAATCAAAAAATGCAAAAATAATTTGAATAAAATCATTGTGCTTATTTAATCAAGCGGATCATTCGGTTCTTCAGCCGCCTGATTGTATTCAATCGAATTATAGCAAGTACCATAATTATTCAATCCCTTATTGCCAATGCATTCTGAATTCGGATAACATTCCAAATTTACATAGCATTCTTCGCCATGCATAAGAAAGTTGACTTTTCGGCATTCCCCAGATGTAATGTCACAAATCTCGTCGAAGCGACATTCAAAATCACGCTGGCATGAAATGCCCCGCTTATCCGGTCCGGAACCATCCCTCGTTGGCGAATTAGTAGTTGCCATTTTGCAACGTCGAATATAATCACAATCCCATATATACTCACTTCTCTCTTTTTTCAATTGTTTACAACAAGCTTTTATTGCTCGTTCCCTTTCTTCAGAGAGTTCATGTTTGAATGCGCAAGTGGTCATTTCCTCCTTAGCTAAAATTTATTTTTATGGAGAAATTCATTTTTAAAATACAAACTTACTCATTTTTGAACAAAACTCTTGTTGCCAAAAATTTCCACAACGTGAACCATATTTGCATTGACTGCTATGTGTACAATTTCCATCCTCTGGCACATCATAATCAATCATTACGTCGGAATCGGAAGATGAATTCAGCAATTGAAAAACTATAAATTTAAAGGAAATTTGATGAGAATCAAATAATCGCCACCCTCTCCCAAGAATTCCTTTATTCAAAATTCTTTTATTTCTCTTGAATATTCTATATCTAGTATCTACTCTTCATAAAAAAAACCCTGCATAGATATTCTATATCTATTCTTCAAAAAAAGCCTAAAATCTGTATTGTAATTTATATCATTTTCCTCTAAAATAAATTTGATGCGATCTTTTCTTTAATAAATTTAGAAAAAAAATTTTAATATTTATATCTCATATGGAGCTAAATTATGGCTTAAAGATATATTTTAAGAAACGCTCAATATCCCCTTAGGTGTAATTTTATTAAAAATATTCCCTTAAAAGTTATTAACGCAAACCTAAATATTAAATAAATATGCTATTATAAATATTTTATTTGCGCCTTCTTATTTAATTTGTATACTTGAAAATTATTGAACTTATATTTTAATATTTTTTGTATTTCTTTTTCTTTATCTCAAATTTGCTACTAGAATTATTTTTATCTTACAGGAAAATTTATTACCAAACTTACCATTTTTATCTGTTTCGTATGTATCTTGTGCAGAATTTTGGGTTAATTGGGTTTCTTTTTTCTTAGTGCCTTCTAACAATTTTACTTCTTCTATAATTTGTCCAGTGCTTCGTAGCATTTGGCCTTTGTCCAAATCAATTTGAATACCAGTGTCTTCAAAAATTCCGTCTGGGACCTGTTACATGAATGTGAATGTAAATCTTTTTTTTTGGCATTCATTCGACCTGATCTGGGCCAATGGGAATTGCAAATTTTAAATGACCGAGCATTCCACGTTCCGTACAATAATGAGAAATTTCCAATTGCAAATGATATTTATTCGTTTTAAGATCCCTTTGTAAAGCATGATAATAAAGATAGCATAATTTGTCATCAAAATCCATGTATTTAAATTTTTCCTATAGAAATAAATTTAATAAATTGATAAAATTTTCATCTTATTATTCGCATTTTTATAATATATTTAACATAAATTATTTAAAAAAAAAGATAAACTCACAAAATATGTGTTTTTATCCCAAAATTTAGGAACTTCTTCTGGAAATGGATATCTGATTTCACCATCCAATTGTGCGCCTCCAATAATTGCGGAAATAAAAAATTTTCCCTCTTTCATTTTATCTTTATATTCACTGAAATTGAAAAATATTTTAAAAAAATATTAATTCATATTTGTTATAAATCTAAATTTCTAACCAATTGAATTCCCTAATTTTTCTTTATTAATTTCATACACTAATGTTGCATTCAGAATTGGGCATCTTCTTGAGAAACGTGACAATCGTCGTTCCACTGAATATTGCACTAATTTCACGGAATAGCCCATTCCGACCAAATCCATATTCGATTTAATGTCTTCACTGATTGAGCATTTCAATTGGCCTTCAGCCAAATAAAGCAGCCAATCTATAAGATATTAATATTTAGAAATATTGACTATTAAAAAATTCGACATTTTAAATTATAAAATATTTAATTTGATTGAATTGTAGTAGGAACTTTGAAAAGAGAATTGAAAATATTTAATATATAATACTATGTTATTTAATGAATATTGGATTATTATTTTCCTAATTTTATAAATTCTTCTTTTGACATGATTTAAAATTTAAAGTTGAAAGATGATTATTCTTCAATTTTGGGTTTAGAGTAAAATAACAAATTTATTGATGCTAGGCCTAATAATTTATAAGATTTTGATTAAGATCTGGAATTAGTAGAAGACATAATAAGTATAAAAAAACATAAAAATTTGTCCATTGTCGCATCAACAAAATAATCAACCTTTTCGTCGATTCCGCACTCTTTTGTTGGGCATTTTGTAGTCCAACCCATTAAAAAAATATGCCTTTGAGCAATATTTCAGCAAATCATATTCTTCTGTCTCTGTTGCTTTACGATGAAAATCGTAGAGACATTGTGGTGACTAAATAATTTAAAGAATTTGAAGATTTAATTTACGCACATTAGATGGCGGATTGTATGTCCCATTTGCTAAACGCCAAGTGAATACATCGGACCCATCATCGGCAGAATGAATTGGACAAAAAGCATAAAAATGTTTCATCATCTTCTTTTTCTCCTCATTTTTGTAAATTGGTCTGCGTTCATAGCGACAATTGTCCCATTTCCAATTATTCAATTGGGCTTGATTTTTATGAAGTACGGAATCTGTATTAATGAAAACAAAGAAGAAATTTGAATAATAATTTGTACAAAATAACCTTTAAGTTGTCCAAATTCGCAAAATGCTGCCCCATTTTCAGTTTGATTAAAGCGGATGAGCATATTTGGTTGATCGTTCCCATAAAAGAAGGACATTTTTGTTTGCGGATAATAGTGTGGGCCAATGACGGTAACATTTTTCTTAAAGATGTTCAAGACTAACAAGTCGGGACCCGTTTCATCGGGATCCGGCATCGTTTGGGATTCCAAATTTAGATAGGAGACGGCAAGGAAGGCCTATATTTATGAAGAATGTGAATTTAAAAGAGTAGAAATTTTCCCCATCTTGGAAAAATTTGCGAAAAATAATTATTTTAAATTTTCAAATAGATATGAGATTTGGGTTAAATAATTTTGATATCATTTTATAATCTTTTTTATTTAGATTTTTTGATTAGAGTAAGAAAGAATTGGAATTGGTTGTCCGAAAAAAATTGCGAAGAGTTATGACAAAAAGGCAAAGAGAACAACATTTGACATTTTTGTTTTGGCTATATCATTCAGTAGGCTAATTAATTTTTGATGCATCATTTTGAATGGCATATTAGCTCAATGTTATAATTTTATTAATAGCTAGAAAAATGTCCAATAATTAAATAATTTTCTTGTTAAAACCCCCGCCTTTGACAAATCCCATCGCAAATTGTGTATCATCTTAAATTGCCATTCTGAATCCATTTCGCTGCCATTGTACAACTTTTTGCTGCCCACTGGGATTTGCGATGTGTTGTTAGGCTCGTTCTTTAATTGGTCTTCATCTGTTTCCTTTTGGCCAACAGCAGTGGAGGCAAGTAAAATGATAAAGAAAATTAATAAAAAATAAATTGAATTAGGAGGAGGCATATTTGGATGTGAATTTTTTTAGGAAGGAATTTTTGATGAATGAATAAATATTTTTCAATTTTTCTTCATTTTTATCTAGCAATTTTCCACGTATTCTTCACCACGTCAATAGATATCAATTTGAATTAATTTAACCAATTTTAGATGGTTTATATTTTAATAGTAAATAATATTTTAGAAAATACATTTCAGGAATAAATTTGATGATTTTTTATTTTTCTTTTTAGGGTTTAAGAATTTTTTACTTTTTAATATAAAATATCAATTTAATTTTAAATATTTTTCACCCTGCTGTTGTCTACTTTTTGTGCTCTGCTTTTATGGGAAAAAACGAAGAGTTTTATAAAATATCATATGTAATTTTTTTTAATTTAATATTTTATCTAAAATAGTTACTTGGCCAGAGTTGTAACTTAAAAAGTGGCCGAATGTGATTGGTGGTTGTGTGACATAATTTGGGATACTCTGATATTAATTTCATGGTTGCCTAAAAATATTTGCAAGCCCCAAATTATAAAAAAATTGGAAATTAGTTTAATATAAAATTTATCTTTCAGAAAATAGTTGATGAAAAAATGATACATAGCAGAGGATAGATTTGAGGAGGGAAAAACTTTTGGATTTTGAAAAACAAAATCTCAAAATAAAAACCTCCAAGGAAAAAAAGCATATTACAAAAAAGATTAATGAAATGGAAGAATATTATAAGAAGAATATTATAATATTGGAGCCGGTTGGGTCGGCACTTTGTGTCCTGAGGACTGAAGGGCTTATTGACCTCGTCGTTGGTTTGGATGAAAGAAAGGTGGCAGATTTTCATGACCATGCCAATTACTTTGGCAAGATGGAAGTACATGCATTTGAGGAACCCATTCACAAGAAGGTCTGTGGGCATTGCAACTTACTTCAGTAGTGCACAATTCGCAATTTGTTGGGCCACAACTTCCTTCGATGATCCCTTTATGGAAAAATATTTTTTAAAGTTAAAAATTTTAAAAAATTACGAGTATCTGCCTCAGTCTCCGATATTTGCTTAAGTGGTTTCCTCCTACTACTCCTTGGAGCCGGTACAATTTGGACAAAAGCCAAAATAATAATCATAAAAATTGCATTTTTATTAAATGTTTCCATTTTCGAATAATTTGGAAAAAATCTATTGATTAACTGAAAAATTTTCCTTTAGAAAGTTTGATTTGTATTTTATAAGTAAAATTGAATTAAAGAAATGCATATCACAGGTTTAAAATAGGAAAGCCGAATGTTCTATAGAATTTGAATTAAATTTTAATGAAGGAAAATTTGTTTAGAAAGAATACCCAAAAATATTTTCTAATTCGACTATTTTATCCTTCTTTTTATGAACTATAAATGACATCATTCCAATTTCCAACCTCATCCTCAACCTTTCTTCTCAACATTGTATTCAAACCTTTTATGATCTATGCTTGGTTTACGATCATATATCACATATCACCCCTAGCCCCTAACCTAGATCCGATTTTTAAACCCTTTTCCCATTTGACATCGCTTAATGGGAAAATAAGATTCGCTTCTTGATTTTAAATTGGGTGAATGTAACAAAATTAATTTTAGCAAGAATTAATTTTAAAATTGGAATACTATTTAATATAAAATTTTACGTTACATCCGTCCACCAATTCACACCATCGGCGGCTTACATATAAATTAGTCGAAAAGGGAGAGGGAGTACATTTTATCAATTATCAATTACCATAAAAATTATTAATGTGAATTAAGAATAGCCGAAAATATTAAATGATTATTTAAAGAGAATGAAAGGAGATTTTCATGTTTATTTAAATTATAAAATTGTTGAATTTTGATCAAAGTCAATTGTAAGTAATAAATTAAAGAAAAATTATTCAAAAATGGTTGAATTTTAAGTTATTATCCATGTGATTGTTGGGAAAGAAGATTTTCAAGTGTATTTAAATTATAAAATTCATGAATTTAGATCAAAGTCAATTGTAGGTAATATGATTAAATAAAATGATTGGAAATGGTTGAATTTTAAGATTATCCACGTGATTTGTTAGTTTGTATTTTCATCATTCATCTGTTTCCGTTTTTCAATTATTCTCATTTTTCTCATTCTTCTTCGTTTATCCGTCTCAATGTCCGGCGGATTGTTGGTCCTTGGTAGTAGGGTTGGACCCCGGCGCCCGGGGAAGGATTTTCGGGGACGGGGAATTGCGGGGAGTCAAGCTTCGGGGACGGGGACGGGGAGAGCTTCGCGGGGAGGGGAACGGGGACGGGGACGGGGACCCCGAAATTTCGGGGAATTTGCCTTTTTGAAAAAAAATTTTTTTTTCATCTTTCAAAAAAATTTTTTATTTCTAAAATTTTTCTGATTGTTTAATAAATAAATAAATTGCATAAAATTGGATGATTTTTAAATATTTTATAACAAAAGACGGACCATTTCTTCATCCGAAATTTGTTCCAAAATAGGCTCATCATCCAATCATGGCTCCATTTCTTTGGTTTTTTTCCACCAAAAATTATTCGAAATTAAATTTGCCTTCGCCAACAGCAAATTTTTAACTGTGATTGTATGGAGCCAGAATTGTTGAAAAAATTTTTAGCCCAAATAGCCGCGCAGCGAAAAATTAGATCAAAATTTGGCCATGCAAGTAAAAAATTGGAAGAAAAATGGCCAAACAAACATCATCAATTTTTTAAAGAAATTTTTAAAAATATGGCATTTATAAGGCAAATTAAAAATTAGGCAAAAAAATAAAACAATTCCTCGAAAATATATTGCAAATTCCATAAAAATTTGGTAAGTATTTTGGTAACTCTGGTCTCCTATTCCCTTTGCCTTTTCTTGGTTAAAGATAAAATTTGGCATTATCTTACCAAGATGGCAAAATAAGACAAAACGGATAACTGTTTTCGAATTCTCTGACTTCGATTACCCCTGAGCACAAATATGTGAATGAAAAGGGAAATTAAAAATTTTTTATTAAAAATGGGAAGAACGAACTCTGTATATGCTGTACTATCTATTAACATTAACCAGCTTACTCTTTTAAAATTATATAGGAAATATTTTTAATAAAATTAGGAATTTGAGTGAAAAAAAATTAAAAGAAGATTATTTTTCCTTAAAAATAACAATTTTCATACACGAAAATAGAGAAAAAAAAATGATTTTTTAGTTGAATTTCTTTAAAAAAATTTCCCCGAAATTTCGGGGTCCCCGGCCGGGGAGAAGCTCCACGGGGAGGGATTCGGGGACGGGGAATATTCATTTTCGGGGACGGGGACGGGGGACGGGGGCAAAAAAGCCCGGGGACGGGGGGGGAACGGGGACGGGGAGGGGACGGGGGCCAACCCTACTTGGTAGTAGAGTGTTTGCCGGTTGCCGCTGCCATCGATTGGGTGAAATTGAGCTTTTGGCCGGAACAATATCCCAATTGGCACATCATGGGATTGATCTCTTCCACAAAAATTTCGCTCAAACGTGTGCACCATGTATGGACCTTAGAATTAAATTATTAAACTATTGAGCTTATTAGCGTCTCGGCCATTAGCCTATCAGCGATTTTGAAGAGCCATAGCTCATCAGCCAATTAACAATTTAAATGATCTAAAGTGCTTTTAATAGCCCCAAGTATTGCCTATTCATTGGTATAATGATCATCCAAAAATGTAATTTTTTGACCAAAATGCCAACGTTTTTGTATCTACAGCCATATTTTGGCCAAAACTTTACAGTTTTGGATGATCAATAAACCAATGAATAGACAATAGAAATAGACAATAATTAGGGCTATAAAATGCACTTTAAAATATTTAAATTCGTTAATTGGTTGATGAATTACGGTTGGTCAAAATCGTTGAGATGCTAGTGGCAGATACGCTGATGTCCCTCTCCATTTTTAAAACTGTCTAAACACTTAGAAAATTGAATCTCCCATTACCCACTTTTGTGTTCTTTTTCTTTCTATTGTAAAGCCAAGCATTTTCGAACATTTGCCAAATGTGTTGGCAAAATTCCAAAGGGTTCGTGTACATTCCTTGATCCAAATTGTTTTTGATTGTTTGTAAATCCATGGGCTTTTTGATGATGTCAAAATAGTCCTGAAAAAATCGATTAAATTAAAATTAAAATTTAATTTTTTTACCGGGATATTCAGCTCTTTGGGATCGACCGGAAATCGGAATGGAATGCATTCGGGCTCATAGTCATTAAGTTTTTGCCAAATTGGCATTAAATGCATTCTCAATTTATTGGCATCAAAAATCTTTGGTTCACGTTGAATTGGTTCCAATAAATGTGTCGGTCCTTCTCCTTCCATTCCATTTCCATGGCACTTTTCTCCATTTTCTTCCTTTAATAATTCGTTTGGTGGCATGAATGGGATGTTGTTGGATTTGGTCATTGGCATAACATTGACACCTTCCTTCATCTGCTTCTGCTGTGATTGGGGCAACATTCCGCCTGGATTACCATCAGGGATGGGTTCGATCTTCGATGTTCGATTTTTTCGATTCAATGTCGATTTTCGGTCATTTTTGGCATGGAAATGTCATTTTTCGTTTTCGAAAAATTTCGGCAAAAAATCGAGAATCAATTAAAATTCATAAATGATTTTTTGCATAAATTTCTATCAATATTTAAGGAAAAGTCAATTTTCATTCCCACTTTCTCTTTGGGAATATCTTATGACCATAAATTTGCATTTTTTGACAAATAAATTTATTCAAGCTCAATTTTTAGTCCAAAATAAAAATTTTAAAAATTTCTATTGACATTTTTTTCGATTCGATATCGTTTTATGATAATTTTTGTGACCGAAATATCGATTTTCGTTTTCGAAAAAATTTTTTACACACCGAAATTTCGAGTTCGAAAATTTTTTCGAGATATCGAACCCATCCCTGATTACCATTGTAATGGGCTATTTTTGGTTGTTGCATTCCCAATTCTGGAATGAATTCTCCTTGCTATAAATTGAATTGTAAATTAATTATTCTTTTAATTAAACACCTTTTTGTTGTATTTAAAATAAGCATTTAAAAGATGTGGGACTTTCTCAAGTTCGCTGTAAATTTGCTCTCGTTCTTCAGATGTTTTTGCTTCTTTAATCTTTTCTTGAATTAAGGCGAGATCGTTGCTGTTGAACTTCATCTGTTGATTTTGGCCAATTCTCCCTCCATTTTGTTGTTCTGTTTGTTGCATGGAAATGGCAGAAGCTAAAAAAGAGTTAGAATTATTTTTTGAGTAAATAAGGATTTTTGATTTCATTTGATAAAATGAAATTGAGAAGGGCAGCAATCAATGATATCATTTTGCAGATCCTTGGGGGCCCAATACAATACCCAAAAAAATGAAAGGAAGGAAAAGTTGAAATTCGTGAAAAACTGTGTATCGATATTCATCAATTGTGCAAAAAATGAAAGGGCTAAAAATTATAATGTTCTGCCAAAATTCTCCAATAGACAAAAAATGATTATAAATAACTAAAATTTTTGCTGATTAATTAATCCATTAACGATGGTTATCCTTTATTATACGATTTTCAACTATTGAATTACCGATTACCCACAAATTTTCGTGTTTTGTTAAACTTATAGCCAAATTAAATGGTCTAAAATTCATAATTTTCAATAAAAAAATTTATTGGAAAAAATTAAAATTTTTATTCTGGATTGGGTTCCATTAAAAAAAAAAAATTTTTTTTATTGAAATATAACCTTTTTCTTGTGTTTCCTTTGCCGCATACATGCTGGCTTCCTCTTGCGCTTTGGCCATATTCTTCTTGTATCGAATCCGCTTATTCCCAAACCAATTGCTAACTTCTGAAACTGTAATCCCGCATTTTCGTGCCAATTCCTCTTTTTCTTTATCGGTTGGATATGGATTGGCCAAATGGGAATAAAAATATTCATTCAGAATGTCGGTTGCTTCTTTACTAAAATTCCTTCGTTTTCGTCTAAAAATTTGTTATTAGATTTTCCAAAAACCATTTTTAAAAAATTTTGAAATTATTTTCTTGCCAAAAATATTAGATAAAAAATTATATTTTTTGGAGTGCCTATTTGGCCATTTTGGTAAGGGAGCAAGCCAAATGTGATTTATTCCTTATGGTAAATTTTATTTCAATAAAAATTGGTATAAATTGGATAAAAAGAGGCCATCATTTGTTTTTAGCATTTCTAATAAAGCTCATAGGAAAATGATTTATATAAATTTAAAAATTTCAAATTTTTGCATAAATAGTGTATTAGAATTTTTAATTAACATCGGAAAATTTTTCAATTATGCAAAATTTTTTGCAAATTAATTTAATAATATATTCCAACCTGGCATCAAGAAATTTGGAGCTCATGATCATTAAATTTTCACAGGTCAACTCCTTTATATTTTGCATGATTGCCGAGAATTTCTCTTCAATTATGCCAAACATTTTTTGCATTTCTTCAACTGTGATTTGACCCTCTTTTAGAAGTTTTTGAACTGAAAAATTACTTTTTAATCTTAAAAAATAAAATGTAAGTAAAATGAATTTTTACCATCTAAGATGAATTCTTCGCATGCCTAAAATGAAAAATAAAAAATTCAGATAATAAATTTTATTTACTTTTTCATATTTTTGCATTTCTTCTTGGTAGATTTTCCGAATTTTGAACAATTTTTGTTTGTAATTCTTTTCATCACCGTTAACGCTGGCTGAATTATAAACGTGTTCTGCTTGGTCAAACAATTCTGCCTTAAGCATTGTGTCCAAACGAACCAAAATGGGATTGGAAATTGACTGTAAAAATAGGAAAAATTTATTTTTAGAATTTATTTTAGAATTTGATTTTTTCAAAAAATATAAAAAATCGAAAAATAATTTTTTCATTAAACCATTTATATGGAAAAATAAAAAGGAATAAATTTAAATTTATAAAAAATTAGAAAATAAATTGAAACATTGAAAATAGGCCATCGAAAAATTTTTTGGGATGGATTTAAAAAAATTAGAAAATAAATTGAAAAAAAAAGAAAATTGGCCATCGAAAATTTTTGGATGGAATTTTTAAAAAATTAGAAAATAAATTGGAAAAATGAAAATTGGCCTTCGAAAATTTTTTGGGATAGAATTTTTAAAAAATTACTCAAATTAAGAATTCATTTAAATTCCAAAAATTTCAAATAAATTTGGAGAATCTTACCGCTTCTTTAATTTTTCCCAGCCAATCGCTCATCATTCCATCCAACAAATTTCCATTATTCTCCTCTTTCATTTCAACATCAATTTTCTCTTCCACTTTATTCTCTTCAGCAACTTTGTCCTTCTTTTTGGCCATCTCTTTCTTCTCTTCTTCAATTTTACGGCGCTTTTCTGTATTTTCCTCCTTTAATTCGCCATTCCATTCTAAATTTGTTGCCTTTTGCAATTCATCAAATTCCTTCACAAATTTGCCCATTCCATCATTCCAACCATTTTTTGTCTTCAATTCGTTGAATTTTTCGCCCATTTCCCAACTCATTTTTATCATTGAAGGCTCCATGATTGAACGAGAAGGCTCAGAAGCGAGTGCAGCATTGGCAATGGCTACCTAAGTATGGGAAGAGTAAGAATTTGATAAGGAGAAAAATACTGTTAATGGCGGTTGAAATTCGGAGTCGAATCCGACTAAATTCAAATAATTTTGTAACCGAATAAAATTTGGAAATGGATAAAGAAAAAATTTCTGGCAAAATGAAACCAATTTTTGGGATCCACAAGGATCTAAAATGGTGCCCGAATGTGTTAGGCCAAATGGGCTTAAACCGGTAAAAAAACGAGAATAATGAGGTAAAGGATTCTCGGAAAGAAGATTCGAAAAATCTTCAAAAATATTATTTATTTTTATAAAATTTTAACCTTCTGCTGCTCATTTTCGGCTCCATTCTCCTCTTTCTTTTTCATTTCAGCAATCTCAGCCTATTTAAATATTTTAAATTAAATTAAAGTATTTTGACTTAGGTAACCTCCAATTTGTTAACTTTTTCCAACACACTTTTCATGTCCATTTCATCCGATGAAATTTCACAAAAGTCGAATTCATCAGCAGAATTGTCACCAGCAGAAGAATTATTTCCATTGCCAATTGGATCCATTTTCAGAATTTTGGTAATTAAAATTTGAAGAATTTATATAACTTTTTTGAACTTTAAATAAATTAGAAAATTTTATTTTAAATTTAAAAATATTGGAAATTTAATTTGGTCACATTTTACTAGAAAGATTTTGCTTCATATGAACTATGAAGGGCAAATAGTATAAATAAGAAATGGTTGGAAATTTGAAATGAGTCAATCCCAAATTGGTCTTTATTTTATGGAGTATGGACTAGGGGCGGAGCAAATTATGGACGCATAAATTCAAATGGGACAAGGAGAGTTGGAGTTGGAGATTTGGCTTGGAAAATGTTTTGGGAAATTGCCTAGAGGAAAACGGGCAAAAATTTTTGAGACCCGAATTATATTTTCCCCGAGGGTAAATTAAAATGGATGGGAATGAAGTGGACTTCTCCTTTATGGAAAAATTTGCTTATGCGATTTTTGTCAATTCCTATTTCTATAATTTCTTCTGCTGGCTCTGAGGAATATTTGGTAAAGATGAAAGATAAATAAAGAGGGAATATTTTTCTGGGAAAGGTTTGGGCCCATTTTAGGATGGGTAGAGGTTTGACACAAATTTGAAATGAGTCAATCCCAAATTGGTCTTTGTGGACTGTGGAGTATGCACGAAGCAAATTATGGACGCATAAATTCAAATAAGACGAAGAGTTGGAGATTTGACTTGGAAATGTCTTAGGAAAATTGCCTTGGGGAAAAATATTTGGGATTTGAGTTATATTTTGCCCGAGAGTAAATTAATATGAATGAATGACCATTGTCCAATGAAGTAAAATTCTCCTTTATTTAAAAATTTGTTCGAGGCCAATTTTTGTATTTATCTATTTTTTATATTTGTTCTTTCTTCTTTCTCCCGAGGAATATTTTGTGAAGATGAAAAATAAATAGAATATATATTTTTCTGGGAGAGGTTTGAATGAGCCAGAGCCACTTTCATTGCTGGGCATGCTTGACCAATGAACCAAGTTTATTAGTGAAGAGAAGACCATATTCTTTGCACACTTTTCTCCATTTTTGCCCCTTTCTCACTGCGCAGTTGGCTTGGCTTTTTATCGACCATTTTTGCATTTTGTTAAGCGATTTTAGTGGCATTAGATGAAATCTAACTTAAAATAATTATTTTGTTTACAATTTTTTCCAATTATTTTTTTATCTTTTATTTTATATCACATTTAAATTGTGGAAATTTTCAAATTTCCATTATTTCTCATAACGACAACTACATATTTAGAGAAGGATTAATTTGGAGCAATGAATTTTACCGCTGGGTGTAAAGATTTTCGTATTGATAATAATGGTAAAATTGAATATTAATTTAGAATAAAAATTTAATTTTATTAGATGATGAAGACGAAGAAGCACAGATGGATGATCGTGATGAAGATGAGGATGATAAACTCGACTTTATGGATAATTCGGGAAAATGCTGGGAATTTGCCAGCAAAATTGAGGATGAAAAACATTTGAAGGAATGGTGCCAAAACAAAATGGGTGAAATGATTGTTGGAAAGGAGGAAAAATTGACTCGACAATTCCATTGCCCGAACAAAGAATGCCAATTCGAGGCAATTTTTCTGAAATCATGTTCAATTGTTTATACGAGAAATAAACACAAACACAATCATGGGGTGAATGCGAGAGTTATTTTATTGAAAAAGGAAGAAGAAAAAGTAAGTCAATTTTTAATTTATATATTACATCCATAACTAAATTTTAAAAAATCTGCACAAAAAGTCCAAAACGATAATAATTTAATCCTAAAAAACTGCAAAAATAAAAAAAAAAAAAGAAAACAATCTTTCAAGTGTAATGGAGACATTTACTATAAGATTCTTCTTCCTCTTTTTATGTTTTTATTAAACAAATAAAGACTTTAATCACAATTAACTTTCCTCCTATTCGATATATATTTCTGACTTCGACAAAGAAAATGCGAACAATGCCTGATAGGAAGGGAAAAATTGATTTTTAGTTTCATCTTTTTTCAGCTCTTAAAAATAAATGATCCACTTTTCTAGATTTTTATTTATTCTCAATTTTTTAGACAAATTCGCCTACAAAATCTACATCTGAACAAAATTATGTAGATCGTAATGGCAAATTGTGGCCTTTCCGTGCCAACATCGGCACACCTATTTCAACGGACAAATTGTTCACCAAATTTGGCTTTACTAATATTCAAAAAAATGAGAAAAGTTTATATTTACGTTGCAGAAAGATTAATTGCACTGCTGGTGGAGAATGCCCTTTTACCGGAATTTATTTGAAATCAAATGGATGTTTATATACGAGAGGAGAACATGAACATATGAAAAATGGGGTAAATAAGAATTTAAAGTTAATTAAGCATAAAAATTATATTATAGAAAATACCTAAAAATATTGGCGATGATTATGTGGATATTTTTGGCAAAAGCTGGAAATTTAACAAAGAAATCGGCAAAAATGTTAAATCTGAAATATTTTTGAACAAATTTGGCTTTAACAATACTATGAAATATGGAACAGGATTTTATTTACTGTGTAGAAAGAGAGGGCCTAATGGAAAATGTAAATTTATCGGAATTTATTTGAACTCAAATGGATGTTTGTATACGAGAGGAAAGCATAATCATGTATATATAGAAAAGGTATGCATAATATTTTCTACTTTTATTGGGGTGATAATGTTTCTTTTACTATATAAATTTTGTTTAGATTTTCTTTTTTTATGTTTTAACTTATATATACTACCATATGATTGTGGATTTAGGAAAAAATTTAGAAAGTTTCATAAATCAAATTCAGTAAATTTTTATAAAAAATAATAAAACTTCAAATAGGCAAATAAAAATGGTATAAACAAAATTATGTTTTGATTTTAATTTATGCCAATAAGGAACCCAATCCAACTGTTGGCGATGATTATGTGGATTGTCATGGCAAAACATGGTCGTTTCATTCGAAAATTGGCAAGCAGCATATTCCAAATGAGATATTGCTCAAAAAATTTGGCTTTACAAGGATTTGTAACAGTCAACAAACATTGAATTTATATTGCAGGAAATCAACAATCAATGATGAAAGATGTCCAATTAAGGGAATTTATTTGAAGTCAAATGGATGTTTGTATATTCGCGGGAAACATGAGCACAAATAGAGTGGTGACATAAATACTCAATTACAATTAATAATGTTGATGGTTATTTGCATTTTTCTTTTATTTGATTTTATGCAATAAATTTTCAATTAATCTGATAAATTAAATTTATTGAAATGTAAATTTTTTATTCCATAATAAAATTCCAATTTTAAATTGTTATCATTTCACATCAATATAAGGTTAATAAATTTTCGACAAAATAAATAGAAATGCCTTTATTAGTGATTTTCAAAAATTGTTTTTTATGCTTATTATGGTTATTAAAAATGAAATTTTGAACAAAAATATTCTATTAATTACCATCTTGGTATGATGCATCGAATTTTACCAAAATTATCAGGGAGCCACACTGCTCTCACCTATGAATAAATTAAAATAAATATTTTCTTTTTTTATTAAGAAATAATTTTTTTGAAATCCAAATTATAGTTCATTCAACGCAGCTCTTCGAGCTGAATCTAACGGTGCTTTGTTGATTACACAATGGCATAAAATATGGGCGATTCCAACTGCCAAGGCAATGGCCGAGGCGGAACGAACTAAAATAGAATTGGAAAATGCACAAGCCGAGTTGAACCGGGAAAAGAATGGATTTTGGACAAAGCTGGCTAATACAATTGGCGAAATCATTATTGGTGGTGTCTGGTGTGAATAAAATTGCTGAGAAAATTATCAACGGGATTTTCAAGAAGGACGAAAGTCATCAACGGAATTTTAAATAAAGCAAATAACATATTCTTTCTAATTTTTTCGAATACATTAAATCGCCCAAATTTGGTTAACCGATAAGAAAATTCGTTTATTTTGAGTTTTATGATACGATAAAAATTGGAAATTTTGGAATTTGGATAATTTAATTTTATAATTTTACAAAAATGGAAAATTCTTTAGTGCTTTTGCTGCTGGGAAATTGAGCATTTGAGTGAGCCATATGTTTTGAGTCAACCAATGGAACAATTTCTAGAGATTAAAGAAGATAAAACTTATTCGTTATTCCTTGCAAATTTCCTCCACCAACACCAATTGTCTCCTCCTCTTCTATTCTATTCAATTAATTGGCTGGGCTTTTTATCGATTATTTTATTTTATTCTTATTTAGAGATTTAAATTAAATTAATTCTTCAATTCTAATTTTTTAAGCTAATTTTTTCACATTTCAAATTTTAAGTGAAGAGTTTTTTATTTTTGAGATTTACCATTATTTTCAATTAAAATAATTAATTTTTGCTGTAAAATGAATTTGGATGCTGGCTGCAAAAATATGCTTATTATTGATAATAATGGTAACAAGTGAATTTTATTAATTAAAATATTGGCATTATTATTAGATGATGATGATGAAGAAGAAATAGAAATTGAAGAAGATGATTCTGAGGATGAGGATGAACCCGACTTTATGGATAATTCGGGAAAATGCTGGGAATTTGCCAGCAAAATTGAGGATGAAAAACATTTGAAGGAATGGTGCCAAAACAAAATGGGTGAAATGATTGTTGGAAAGGAGGAAAAATTGACTCGACAGTTCCATTGCCCGAACAAAGAATGCCAATTCAAGGCAATTTTTCTGAAGTCATGTTCAATTGTTTATACAAGGAATAAACACAACCATCGAATGGAAAATGATAAAAATATTGGAAAGAAGAAGGGAGAAGAAAAGGTAAGCCATTCATTTTAATTAGATTCAATGACTATAATTTAAAAAAAAATATAACGATTTCTTAAATGATAAACAAAACCTAAAAAACTAATCAAAATTTAAAAAAAATTGAAAATCATTCTTACTACTTAAATTAGAGAATCTTAGTAAGATTTTTCAATCTTATGTTGACTACATTTTTATATATATATATTTTTAATTTTATAAATTTGATTTAAATTTTCTATATATTTCTCTATTTTTAGACAAATCCTGCATCCCCGAGACTCGAACAAAGTTATGTTGATCAATATGGCAAATTATGGAATTTTCATGCCATAATTGGCAAAAATATTTCACCGAACATATTTCGCACAAAGTTTGGCTTTACAGGAATTCATAGAAAAAATAAAAAAGAAATAAATTTATATTGTCAAAAGACTAATCCGGCTGGTGGAGTTTGTCCATTTGCTGGAATTTATTTGAAATCGAATGGGTGTTTATATACGAGAGGAAAACATGAACACACAAAAAGAGGGGTATTTTATTGGAGAAAATTATTAAATTACTAAAAAATTTATAGAAAAAACCTCAAAATATTGGCGATGATTATGTGGATATTTTTGGCAAAATCTGGAAATTTAATAAGGAAATTGGAAAAAACATTAAATGTGAAATATTTCATGACAAATTTGGCTTTTCTGGAATTCATAAAATAAAATCCGGATTTAATTTACATTGTCAAAAGTTGAAATCGCCCAATGGACGATGTAAATTTTCCGGAATTTATTTGAACACAAATGGATGTTTGTACACGCGCGGAAAACATGAACATGCACTTCCAGAAAGGGTGAGTAAATGTCCAAAAAATTGAATTGTTATTTTGGGAAAATTATTCATAAAAATTTATTTGGTTTTGCTTAATTTTCATTTACTAAATACATTAAAATCCAAATATGATATGCCTAAAATTGTTAGCTAATTTAGCTTAACATTTTATCGGGCATATTTATATTATTATTAAACAAATGGTAAATTATTGTTTAATTTAATAGAAAACGAACTAAAAAGAAATTTAGCAGTATAATAATAAATTAACTTTTTTTATTAAAGAATCCCAAACCGAATGTTGGCGATGACTATATCGATTGCGTTGGCAAGACCTGGCCTTTTCATTCAAAAATTGGCAAAAAACATATTCCAGATGAGATTTGGCGCAACAAATTTGGCTTTACAGCAATTTGTCGTAGACAAAAAATATTCAATTTGTATTGCAAAAAGATGACTAATGGAAAATTTTGCGCATTTGCTGGAATTTATGTTAAGGAGAATGGATGTTTGTATATTCGAGGAAAACATGAACACAAATAAAGCATTGTATCTTATTCTGGATTTAATAAATATATTCATTTTTTATTGTTTTTACTTTTTATGCATTCAATTTACAATAAAAAATTAAATCTAATATAATTATATTTAATGATAAAATTTCAAATTTAAATTGTTAGTATTTCACAGCAATATATGGGTGACAATTTTCAACAAAATTAACTGAAGTAAAATTATAAATATTTATACCCTCTCTCATTCTCCTCTCGATAATTAGTAATTCCACTTTTTAATCTCCTACGATGGAAGGACCAAAATTGCTTATATTAAGCATAAATTTGGGAAAGATTTGATGAGTTGGAAAACAATTTGGAAAATTTCCTCAGGCAAATATTTGGAAATTTTGCCATTGGGAATTAGAATGAATAACCCTCGTTTAATTAGTAGTTTCCGAAACCTAAACCATGATCCACAATATATTTTTTATAGTGATTCGGTAAATTAGAATTTTATGTGCCCCTCCGCCCTCCTCCATTTTTGCCTCCTTTTGGAAGGGTTCCACTTCACCATTTGAGAAAATGTATCTGTCAGTCAAAATCAATTGAGGAGTGAAGGCCTCTCCGCACTTTTTTCCTCATTTGGGAAATATGCGCAATTTGTATTGCTGCGCATATGCGCAACTTGTCGATTTTTTCCATTCTTTGCATTTTCCTCTATTCATTCGACTTTTCTTTTTATTGATTTTTGCTTATTTAGATGAAATGAAAACACTATAAAATTTTATTTTTTTATTTTTGCAGATTCCAAAACTAATGTTTTCCATAACTAGAAATTTACATTATTTCCAATAATTTCGAACATCTATTTTTTCAAACAATTTAATTTGAGGCAGAATGGATTTGAATGTTGGCTGCAAAAATAATCGTAATGGTAAACTTGAATATTAATTTTAATTAAATTTAATTTTATTAGTAGATGATGAGGAAAAAGATGTACAAGTAGAAAATAATAGTGAAGAAGATGAAGAAGAGGATGAAGAAGAGGATGGTGAAGGGGATAATGAAGAAGATGAAGATGATGATGGAGAAGAGGATGGTGAAGAGGATAATGAAGAAGATGACGATGGAGAAGAGGATGGTGAAGAGGATAATGAAGAAGATGAAGATGATGATGAAGAAGAGGATGGTGAAGAGGATGATAATGATGAATATGAAGATGATGAAGATGAACCCGATTTCATGGATAATTCGGGAAAATGCTGGGAATTTTCCAGCAAAATTGTGGATGAAAAACATTTGAAGGAATGGTGCCAAAACAAAATGGGTGGAATGATTGTTGGAAAGGAGGAAAAATTGACTCGACAATTCCATTGCCAAATCGAAGAATGCCAATTCAAGGCAATTTTTCTGAAATCATGTTCAATTGTTTATACAAGGAATAAACACAATCATGCTGTGAAAAATGCTAAAAATATCAAAGAAAAGCAAGAAAAAAATGTAAGTAATTTTCTATGTTTATTTTGCTCAATGATTAATGTTTTTAAAAATCTGCAAAAAAATCCAAAATGATACAAATTAATTTCTAAATAAGTCATAAAAAGTAAAATTTAAAAAAATGAAAATCATTTTTCATATACGATTCTTTCATTTTGCCAATTGCCACATGTCTTCTTATCGATATAATATTGCTTTTCAAAATAAAATTAATAGTCATTTTGGGAGAAGGTGATTAGTCATTTTTTCTTATTATTTTAACAAGTTTTATATTTTTCTATTTATTTCTCTTCTTTAGACAAATCCGCGGGATTATGTTGATCAATATGGCAAATTATGGCCTTTTTGTGCTGACATGGGAAAAAATATTTCACAGAACATATTTCACTCAAAATTTGGTTTTATACGCATTCTGAAAAGAAAACAAACTTTAAATTTACATTGCCAAAAGAAAAATCCCACTGGTGGAAGATGTCCATTTGCTGGAATTTATTTGAAATCAAATGGATTTTTGTATACGAGAGGAAAACATGAACACACAAAAAGAGGAGTATTTTATTGAAGAAAATAATTAATAATTAAATTGCTAAAAAAATTTATAGAAAAAACCTCAAAATATTGGTGATGATTATGTGGACAGATTTGGCAATAACTGGAAATTTAACAAAGAAATTGGGAAAAAAGTTAAACATGAAATATTTCTGAACGAATTAGGCTTTGGCAATATTATTAAAATGGAATCTGGATTTAATTTACATTGTGGAAAAAAAGCACCAAATGGACGATGTAAATTTTCCGGAATTTATTTGAATTCAAATGGATGTTTATATACAAGAAGAAAACATGAACATGCACTTTTAGGAAGGGTGAGTAAATGTCCAAAAAATTGAAATTTTTATTTTGGGCAAAATTATTCAAAATTTATTTCTGCTAAATTTCATTTACTAAACGGATTCATGAAACTCTCTTAAATTTTTATATTATTTTTTAACAATCATATAATAAATCAATGTTTGATTTAATGGAAAACGAATTATAGTGGAATATAGCATTATATAATAATAAATAAATAATGATATTATTGTGTTTAATTAATTAATTAATTTACTTTAGAACCCTAAACCGAGTGTTGGCGATGATTATGTGGATTATGCTGGCAAATTATGGACTTTTCATTCAAAAATTGGCAAACAACCCATTCCAGATGAGATTTGGCGCAACAAATTTGGCTTTACACAAATTTGCTTTAGAAAACAAACAATAAATTTGTATTGCAAAAAGATGACTAATAGAAAATTTTGCGCATTTACTGGAATTTATGTTAAGGAAAATGGATGTTTGTATATTCGAGGAAAACATGAACACAAATAGAGCGGATGAATTAAAAACGCATAAAATTTTTTTAGGGGCCAATTTCAATATATATTATTTGTTTATTATTATATGCATCAAATTTCCAATAAATTCGTTAAAGCTAATTTAATATAAATTAATTTAAACTGCTATCATCAATTTTATTTTTTTAAAATTATGCTGAATGTAATCTTTTGGCTTAAATTATAGTCATCCAAATATATCTTTGTCTCATTTCCTTCAATTCATAGGCTATTGGCCATTTTCATTTTCTTTTGTGCTGCATTTTTTCCTTTTCAGATGTTCGTTCAAATATCTTTTCTGCTCAAATGTTTTTCCACAAATTCGGCATTGAAATGGAGTACTTCCTTTTTTGATGCATGGTTTCTTTCTGCTCTGCTGATGGGCTTTTAAATTTTTTTCCATAGCGAAACCAATTCCACAATTTATGCAGAGATGTGGCTTTT
Organism: Pratylenchus scribneri; assembly: GCA_030063045.1. NCBI lineage: Eukaryota > Metazoa > Nematoda > Chromadorea > Rhabditida > Pratylenchidae > Pratylenchus > Pratylenchus scribneri. Next base: position 273,388 of record JAQSEB010000203.1, read on the forward strand.
CAGCTAAAATTTTGATAGGAACGAGAATTATATTTTATTTTGCTCAAAGAAGAACAAATAATAATTGGGTAATTGTAAAGAATCTGCACAGAATAATGTATGATTTTTTGATATACCATTCGATTCCTCTTACTGTGAGTTGAGTTCGAATCTGCAAAAATTTTTTTTGATAGAGGCGCCTTGGAAAAAGTTACAATATGATGAAATTTGGAAAATTGTAGGGTCCTCTATGGGTCGAATTTAAAAAAAAAAATCAAATTTTTCTTGGACAAATTATAGTTCAGGCGACGCAACTTGATGAACAGAAGAGCACGAATCTGCCATCTTTTTCACAAAAAACCGAAAATTAAAAAAAATAATGGCCATTTTTAATTCCACTAATTGGGGTTGGGATTAGGGGTTTATGGTAATGGTTAAGGGTTGTGGTTAAGATTAGGGCCAAGATAGAAATCTTAAGGAAGCCTAAAATATCGTCCGGGTGTAATTTCGCCAGAAAAATAGTTTTCACCCAAAGGGGAACCCTTTACTTTTACAATATTTGCTCTTTCATCATACGGTAACTTTTTTTCTAGGTGGCCCCATTTAGAAATATTTTGCAGATTCGTACTTAGTTAGCTCGGCGAGAAGAATCGCATGTTATATCATGCATTTTTCTTGTTCTGTGCAAATTCCTTACGATTGCCAATAATTGTTGCTCACATCGATGTATTCGCTCATGGAGCTCTAGCTTCTTTGGAAAGGGAAATTTTTTCCCGCATCCTTGTCTTTTGCATTCATATTTATATGATATATTTTTATCCGCTGAAACATTCATTTAACAAAATAATTAATTTATTTTAACAAAAAAAAACAATGATTTTTTAAATTCTAACTTACATTGATGTGTTTGTTCATGTCGATCACAATTCCATTTACGGCCAAATGTTTGATCGCATCCGGGCCATTTGCATTTAAATATTTTTGCATCGGCTGAAAATTGGAAAAATTATCACAACTAGTTCAGGCGAACGTGATGCTAGGATTTTAGCATAGTATTATGGCTTATAGGCTCTAATTAGGGCCCATTACAAGGAATATATGAATCTAAAGAAGTCAAAAATATCCCTAGATTTTAATTTCAAGCACAAATTTGTGATCAGCACCGAAATTAGCCAAGGAGGCATTTTTCATAATTTTTGATGGGGGTATGGCAAAAGCAAAAAGTACCAAATAAAATATAATTTTCGAGGCTTAATATAGAGCAAATTTAAAATTGAATCTCATTTAGTAAATCAGGGCCCGTAGCAAAAGCCAGAGTTATTTTACGTGGTAGGGTTATTCTACCCGATAAGATTATCTAGTAGTAATTTTACCCAAATCCGTAGCAAATAAGAAAACAGCGATTTACCCTCGAGATCGGGTAAGTTTACTATCCAAAAAATGGAAAAAAATGACATTTTTTAGTTTTTTTTAATTCTATAAAATTAAATTTTGCTGTCTAAATAAAATAAATTTTATATGAAAAATAGAGCTGAGTTTCCTCTATCGAATAAGTGTTGATTCAGATTTTTTAAAAAATTTTAAACCGGTTTTATAAGGCGATAAAAGTCGAGAGTAACTATTTTTAACCTGCTCCCTAGCAGGGTAAGAATTTTACCCACGACCCCAGGTAAGCTTACCCTCGAACTCGCTTATTTGCTACGGGGTAGAATTTGGGAGTAGGGTTACCAACTAAGGCTACCCTCGAGGTCGGGGTAGCTCATTTGCTACGAGATTTGAGTAAGGTTACCGGGTTGGTTAACTCTTACCTCGTTATTTACTACGGGCCCAGGATAATTTTTAAGTTTTCTGGACTGTTTAAAATTTCATTTATATTACAAATTTATTTTCCGCTAGAATGAATACATATTTTCATGCTTACTTTTATGTGTTAATTTGTGGGCAATCAAATGTTCATTCCGTTTGAAATCCATTCCACAATTTTCGCACAAAAATGGTCTTTCCGCTAAATTTGAAATAATAAATTTGTTAAAATTTTTAAATTTACTTAAATGTGATTTCTCAAGATTGCGTAATTTCGATCGGTTAGCAAATTTTTTCCCACAGTCGGGATTTTTACATTCAATTGACAATTCATTGGCTGAAAAATGAAAAAAAATTTAAAAATATATTTTTGATTTTCTTTATTATCAAACTGGATGAAATTATTAATTTATTTATTTTTTCCTAAATGCAAAATTCATGTAAATTTTTAAAGTTTTTTCCTCACGTTTATGTGTTAATTCATGAATTCGACAATTCCCTTTAGTTGCAAATTTTTTTCCGCAACCAAATTTGCATTCATGCGGTTTCTCGCCGGCTGAATATTCAAATTTTAATTTGTGATTTTTTCATTTTTTTTTATTTCTCAAAATTTAAATTAAATATATTTTTTATAGTTTTTAAATTTGCCAACTATGTGTCCGAAGATGAACATCCAATATCGATTTAAATTCACATCTTTTTCCACAAAACTGAAAATAAAAATAGATATTAATTATTCTACCAAATAATATGCACTTCACAATTAAATGCCTCTTCATTTTGAGGTTCATTTCTGATAACATTTGTTGGATTATTTCTCATCGGAATATTTTTCCCGTTTATTCTTCCATTCATAATTAGGGTTAATTATACGTGTGGGCGTAACGTTTACGCGTAACGGTTATACGCAACGATTTTGGGCTAATAAACGTTACGTTATACGCACCTTGACTTTAGGCATTATACCTTTATACACACTCTGACTATACTAAACTCCTATTTTTAACCTGATTTTTGCTATTTTTTGAATCTGTATGCCGAATTTTTTATTCTATGGAGCGCCACTCTGCCTAATATGGTCATTTAAAAGTAAATAAAGACAATTAAAAGGATTTTAGTGCAGAAAAAGAGTAAATTATTTAATTTTGGCAATTTTTTAAATATAAGTTAATAAATTTCTAAAAAAATCTACAACATCTTATAGAGAGTGAATAACGTTAAATATAAGCATATAATTTTCCTGGATCGCCTATAAGCACCTTGACTATACGCATTATACGTTATAGCGTTTTCATTATACGCTTGCTTATAATTAACCCTATTTTCAACTTATTTTTTTTTCTGTTGCATTTTGTCCTTCTTAGATGATCTCTTAAATATTCCTCCTTTTCAAAATATTTTCCACAATTTGTGCATTGAAACGGTGTGCTTCCTTTTTTCCGGCATGGTATCTTTCTCTTCGTCAGGTGATCTCTCAATTCATATTTCCGTTTGAAACCAATTCCACAATTTTGGCAGACATTCTGCTGTTTATTAAAATTTTTACTTAAATGTGATTTCTCATGATTGCGTAATTTCGATGGGTTCGCAAATTTTTTCCCACAATCGGGATATTTACATTCAAGTGGCATCTCATTGGCTAAAAAGTAGAAAAAGAAAATACATTAAATTAGATTTTCTTTATTATCAAAATGAATGAAATTATTAATTTATTATTTCCTAAAAATATATGCAAATTTTTAAAGTTCTTCTCACGTCGATGTGTTAATTCATGAACTCGACAATTTTCTTTAGTGGCAAATCTTTTCCCGCATCCTTCCCAATTGCATTCAAATGGCTTCTCGCCAGCTGAACAAAAGTAATTATATTTATTTATATAAAATTTATTTTTTAATTTCTCATAATATAAATTATTTTTATATTATTTTAAAATTCGCTTACTATGCGTCCGAAGATGTGTTTTCAATACATATGGAAATTTAAATGTTTTATCACAAAACTGAAAATAAAAAATAAATTAATTTTTCATCATCCAATACGCACATTACAATTTAACACATTATGATGAGGCTTATTTCTGCTAACATTTTTAGGGTTATTTTCCATCTGAATATTTTTTCCCGATTATTTTTCCATTCAAATTATACTATTAATTTATTTTACCATGTTGTGTTCAATACGTTGAAGATTTTGATCATCACCTATTGGATTTGAATCGTTCAAAATTGTGGTTGGATGAATATGAATATTTCCAAATATTGTTGGACTATGTTCCGTTGACCGCCGATTATTCATTGCAATATTATTATTGGATGAATTTTGTCGGGCATACATTGAATGTTGTACATTTTCAACATTGGACTGCACATTTTCAATTGGCAAAAGCATTCCTTCTGGAAGCCAATTGGCAAATGGATTTGATATTAAATCATCATTGGATTCATTTGCATTTGATGAATTTTCCAAACCATAAAACGGATTCTGTGGATTGAATTGTAAATTCTCAATGTTTACATTTAAAGTAAGTTTTCAGTAGAGATTTTAGAAGATATTTCACAATTATGCCCAAAATTCGTGATCAAAAATTAAATTTTGTTAATATTCCTCACATCAGTAATAAAGGGAATGTTCCATGAAAACTGAAATCCGTAGGATTCCACAGAAATGTTTGGGCCCAATTCGAAAGTTAAATTTTTCCCAAAGAGTAGAAAAAAATGTACTTTTCCAATACTCCTATCTCCGCCATATCATCCTTCCTAAACTACTCCACAATTTTTTTCGAAGTCGATTAAAATTATAAAATCTATATACCGCATTCAAATTTGTTTGATCTTCTTGGTCTTGGCTGAATTGGTGGCCAATTTCCACCGGAGCATTCTGCTGATTCCTGCTGATGTCTTCATCAAGTGATGCCACGAATTGTCTAAATTCTTCCGAATTCAAAAAAACATCAAAATCATTTTCATTTTCTACAACTGCCTCTGCTGGTCCATCACTGGTTTCTCCTCCTTCTTGTTTTTCATTTGGTTGTGGATGAAAAACTTTCTCCACTAGTGGAATATTTCCTTCTTCAAACATTTTACTTTTACCTTTATCATTTGTACAAATACAAAATGTAGAAATATTTAATAATAAAATAGTCAATAATAATGTTGGAATTTTCATTTTCTTGAAAGAAAAATTTATATTAATTAGAGAATTTAATTTTTAGCAGATTTACCCAATTAATTTTAATAAGGAATTTTTTTAAAAGGACAGAGTTTATTCTAAAAAAAAGTACTGAAAAGTCAATTCATTTTTAAAAATTCGACATGGATATAAGCGTTGCCCTTTTGCCAAATCACTCATAAAATTTATGGGTCTATTGTCAAATCAATTATAAAATGTCAAAGGATGGCCAAATCACTCATAAATGCAAAAGGATGGCGCCCATAAATGCAAAATAAATGCAAAATAATGGCCAAATCACTCGTAAATGTTAAATGATGATCACACGTAAATTCAAATTGATGATCAACCGTAAATGCAAAAGGATGGCCAAATCACACGTAAATGCAGGAGAAGTGGCGAAAGGAGCGAGAAAGTCATAATTCTATTTTCCCATATCCACATCCCACCCAAACACTTCACTCCCACCGAAATTGACAAATGTAGGATATTTTTCTAAGAAAGGAGGGGAAAAGTAGGAGGTTATCAGTCATAAAAATGTGACGAATCTCATCAAAAAAACCATCATTTTTCATTTCTCTTCGGTATTCCCATTTCCCAATTCCTCTAATTCTCTAAAAAATGAGAGATTATTTTTCCCATTGCTAATAAGCCTAAATTTAGCATGCCTAACATTCATGCAATGAATCTAATCTGACCAGAATTAGCATTTTTCTAACATATACGATCATTCCAATTTCCGAATCGAATGAGTTTTATAAATTGATGAGCTAGGATGGCGAAGAAATGAAATATGGCCATCCATCACAAAATATTTATTAATGTCTGTCGCTTTACTATTTTTGGTCAGTGTAAATCGAAATCGGCTGAAAAATGGCGGTGGGGGACGTTTCATCCCCGCCGGTTCATCGCCAGCTAAATTTGACGAGTCATAACTCAGCAAAGAAGAAACCGTTTGAGGCAATCTTGGTATCATTGGATAGAGCTAATCAAACTCTATTGAATAGTGGTTAAAGTTTTTTGATAAATGAAAATTTTAGTGACTTGAAGTCGAAAAAGTGAATAAAAGTCGCCGGTAATATTCCGTCATAGGTCCCAGACTCAAAATCAAGCAAATGATGTACCAATCGATAGAACTCGATGAGCTGAGTCCGAAAATACAAGAAATTTCAGCGCGCTTGCACTTTTGGCCAAGTTATGGCCGTTAAAAGCCATTTTCCCATAAAAGTGCTTGGTCCCCCCTATGGGGCGAAAATTTTTAAATTTTTTTTCATGACTATATTATAGCTCATTCGACGCGGCTCGAAGAGCAGATACCGAATCTGTGATTGGTTTCGCGTAAAACTCAAAGCGAAAAAAGTTCAGGCCATTTTTGTCTCGCTGGAATGTGTTGGAACTGCGGAGGTAATGTAAGAAGGGACTCCGGAGTGGCGTAGCCGTAGCGACGACCCGGACCGCGGAGCGGTCCGGCGGCGAGCTTAGCGAGCGCTAGCGAGCTAAGTGAGCCGTGAGGAGCGAAGGCGGAGCACACGTAGGAGTCCCTTCTGAAATGCCCACCGGAGCAGTTCCAATCCGCCTTTGCGCGACTGTAACTTTCTTAGTTTTGAGTTTTGTGCAAAATCAATAGTATATTCGTGTTCCGCTCGTCGAGACGCGTCGATTGAGCTATTATATGTCCAAATCAAGATTTTGAACTTTTTCGACCCATAGGGGGGACCCTTCACTTTTTCGATTTTCGTGTGGCCATAACTTGACCCAAAACCAGAGCGCGCTGAAATTATTTATATATTCGGACTCAGCTCTACGAGCTCTATCGATTGGTATATCATTAGCATGATTTCGCGTCTGGGACCTATGACGGAATTTTTCCAAAGTCGCCATTTCGCTATTTAGAAGCTTGTAATTAAGCGAATATTGAACTTTTCACATATTACTCTATACCATTTAATAAAGCTTAAATAGCTCTATTCAATGATACTAAGATTGGCTCAAACTGTTTCTTCTTTGCTGAATTATGACTCGTCAAAAGTGGCTGGCGATGAAACGGCGGGGATGAACCGGCCCCCTCCGGAAAAATGGAAATCGGCTATATCATATACTGTATATCATATTCATTTTGGAATTCGATGCATAATATCATAATTTGGTATGCTAAAATATATTCAATCACACAAAATGTGTTTTCCTCTATTTTTGGCCTTCTCCGCCAGTGCTTCTTCGTATATGTTCTGGGCCCGTTCGCAAGCATTTATATGTGCATTCTTCATATAATTCTGTGAATGTTAAAATATTTATTTAAAAAAGTATTTGTTCTCGTTCTCTGTCAATTATTCTAGTATTTTAATTGAAATAGATGTTAAATTGGTAGTACCTTTTTTGTTGTTATTTTATTTTGCTAAATTCCTTCTATTTTTTTATAGGGGATTTGCTGCAATTCATTCAATTCCCCTAACAATATTATGCAAAAATCAAAACCAAAATGACAAGATAAGATTGAAAAGAATGTCAGAATCATCCACATAGCACTCAATTTAGCAAAATAAAGTTTTGAAAAAATTTAAAAAAAATAAAAATTTTTCGCACCACTATTCTGATTAGACCTTTGCATGTTAATTTAATATTCATTTTCAGCTTGTCGAGCTCTTTCGAATAAGCTATTCCCATTAGAGTTGGCCCCTGCCCCGAGACAGGGATTCGAAACCCCGGTGATCCACGGCCGGTAATTTTTCCCCTGTAACACCCCTAAGATGTTCCCCGGAAATTTTGATCTAATAAGAAAAATTATTTCTGAGATGTTCCCCTGAAATTCCCGGAAAATTATCTCTGAAATATTCCCTGGAAATTTTTTACCTAAGCCATTCTGCCCCCGGATATCCAATCCTAATCCCCCCCCCCCCATTTACCTGATTGGCACATCTTTTGGTTTTTTTATTGGGACCAGAAAAATGAACCTTATTACCAGGCAATTTTTTTACTAGTTTCATTCAAAATGAAATTTTAATGATTTAATTCAAAAAAATGGATGACCTTTTGTTCATTCGTGGGATGAGCGACAACTTTACCAGTATCTTTATCGTAAACAATAAGAGTTTTAGATTCGTTGCAATGTGGACAATGGAATGTTATAGTGGCGGCCTCATTTGGCTGGGGAATGAATGTTGCGGCCAACAACAGAATATACAGAATTGTTAATGTTATAAAAATTGTGACAGAGGAGGAAAATTGCATATTTTTTATTTATTCTTTTTGATGATCTATTAAAATATTTCATTTTGATGATAATTTACTTTCGATAAAAAATCAATATGCATTTTATATTTGACCATAATAAAAATGACATATAATTCGGCCATGAAAATTATTAAGTTTTGGTTTAGTATTAAGTTAGGCTAAAGCTCTTAGGATTATGACAGGAAGACCAATGGAAAGCGATTAGGCCAAATTTTTAATGGCCTCAAAAATGTCAATTTTTTAACTTGGTAATTTTATCCTTTTTCAGTAAAAAATTCACTTCATTTTTCAATAATTTTTATTGTATTTTTATGATTGCATTGAATTCGATATTGAGACAGGATTTGCTTAACAATTTTTGTTAAATTTTAGTTGTTTAAATCTATGGAAAAATTTCAAAAATCTTTGAAATTTTTGGAATTATAATAAATTGATTTAAATTAAAAATGAAATTGATTTTGATTATGGGCCAATCTTAACGGTTTTTAAAATCAATTTTTAGGTTTTTTTAATCATTCGTGTATATTTTCTGATCATACGTACATTTTATTTCCATTCAATTTTGTCCCATTTTATTGCTGGCTTTTCGCTCCTTTATTTTTGTTATCCATTCTCCAACCCTGCCACTCCTGATGATCAACCATGAATTTTTAAAAATTCAAATTTATTTCTAATTACTATTTGATATTTAAGTAAATTAATGCAGTTTTGCCTAACTTTCAGGTAAAAATTGTAAATTTCCAGTTTTGCCAGATTTCCACTTTTGCCGCCAACATAATATAAATTTAATATTTTCATAGAAATTTCATTAATCATTTATTAAAAATAAGTTAATCAGACAAATTTTTTGTTAGATTTCTCTCATTAGTTTATTGGTTCTTTGTCACTTTCCGCTTATTTTCTTTTTTGATGCATGTTGTCCTTCGCATATGCTCCCTCAAACCTTTATTTTTCTCGAAAGTTTTTCCACAAATTTTGCAAACAAAAGAAGTACTTCCTTTTTTGATGCATGGCCTAATTTTTTTTAAATGTTCTGCCAAATCATCTTTTCGCTTGAAACCTGCTCCACAATTTGTGCAGACATGTGGTTTTTCTGCTAAAATTTTTTTGTGAAAATGTGATTTTAAAAACCAATGATGTCAAAAAATAAAAATAATTATTCAAATTTTTACCCACTATTATGTAATAACTTATGACGATCCAAACGAAATTTATAGTTAAATTTTTGTTCACATGCATCGCATTTAAATTTCTTTTCAGCTGCTAAAAATGGGAAAAGGATCAAAAATTTGTTGTTAATTTCTTTTAAAAAATATTATGGCCATTTTCAATTACATAAACATAAAATATCACCAACTTTTATGTATTTCTGATAGATTAACATTTAGGACAAAATTTTAAGTTTACTATTTTATTTGCTTTAAAAATTTGTACAAAAATATTATTTACATTTCTCCCCAAGATTCTTGAATTTTATTAATTGGTAATATCATTTTGAAAAGATATGCGAATTGAGAAGCCAAAAATGGAGTTATAAAAAAGATAGAGCCTTAAATGAATGGAAAAAAAATGATTTGAAAAACAAACAATTTTGAAAGGGTCTGAATTATTAGGAAATGCTGGGAATGTATTACAAATGTTCGGAATGAGTAAATGTAGGGAATGATTAGAAAATACAAATGAGAAGAATACTCGGAAAAACATAGTAAATGGGAAAGAGGAATGAGTTAGAAAACAAAATGTGAATAGCGAGGAATAATTTGAAAAATCCCTGAATAACTAGGAATAGCCGAGAAAATATGAGCTAGCGAGGAAGTGTAAATAGCGGCGATCGATCGCTTGCTATTTTATTAATCATTAAAAAGCATTCCTGCTCTATAAAAAAATAAGATTAAATTATTTGACATTATGCTTGCACACATAAATGGAGGACCTACAGATTCAATTCGAATATATGGATAATTTTTTATGTATTCTGGCTAATTATTTCTGTTACCTTCCTCTACATTTGCTGGCTCTTTCATTGGCTGATTTTGGTCCTTCATTTGTTGTGGCGGTGGGGAAATCCATGAATATAGAACATTTTCATTATCGGTGGTTGTGTTTTGCCCTTCCTTTATGATTCTCCAAGCATTTTGATTGTTTTCCGATTCGCCGTTTAAGATAGGTATTTTGTTATCCGCTTTCCATCTTTTGTCCCTCATCCATGTTAAATCATCTGTATCATGAAATGATCGTTTTGCGCCAATAATAGGTGCTAATTTTTAAATAAAAACGGGCAATAATATTATTTTTATAAACCTTTTCCCTTATTCAATAGTGATTCTTGTCCAACATTTGTGGCTAGCTCTCGGCTTGGTATATTTTCGGAAATCAATGACAATGGACTCTGTAGATTAGGCTGAAAATTCTGATGAAAGGAATGAAAAAATATTTTTAATTTGTCGAAAATTTGCCTTCAGCAAACAATTTTTTTAATATTCTTACGGAGTTAAATGTGTTCCATGGAAGCTGAAACCTACTGGATAAAGGAAATTTTTTATACCATCTCGAAATTATTGATTTGAAATTTCTCCCTTATTATCCATACTTTTTTTTTATAAAAATACAGGTGAAAAATATTTCGCTAAATATTCATTATTCTAGAGTCCATCCTTCTTGAACTGCTGAACAATTTCTGATTCAAATTAAAATTATTTAAAATTTATATACCGAATTCAAGTTGGAAAATTGAGTGGATTGTTGGCCAAATTCCACCGGAGCATTCTGCTGATTCCTGCTGATGTCTTCATCAAGTGATGCCACGAATTGTCTAAATTCTTCCGAATTCAAAAAAACATCAAAATCATTTTCATTTTCGACAATTGCCTCTGCTGGTCCATCACTGGTTTCTCCTCCTTCTTGTTTTTCATTTGGTGGTGAATGAAAAACATTGTCCGCATGTGGAATATTTCCTTCTTCAACCATTTTACTTTTACCTTTATCATTTGTACAAATACAAATTGTAGAAATATTTAATAATAAAATAGCAAATAATGTTGGAATTTTCATTTACCTTAAAGAAAGATTTTCATTAATAAGAACAGAATTTTTCGAAAAAAAAATATTAAAAATTTCATTAATTCATTTTTAAAAATTTCGACATGGATCATGGATAAAGCGTTCCCCTTTTGCCAAATTACACATAAAATGCAAAAGGATGACCAAATCACCCATATAATGGAAAAGGATGATCACCCGTAACCGTAAATGCAAAAGATACCAATGAGTCGTAAATACATAAGAATGGCACCCATAAATGAAAAAGGATGTTCACCCGTAAATCAAAAATGATGATCACCCGTAAATGCAAAAGAAAAGAGTGGAGAAAGGAGCGATTGCATCAGACCATTTAAAAGTGGTTTGAATAAAACCCCTTAAAATCATTTTATTTTCCCATATCACATCCTAAACCCTTTATTCCTACAAAATTGTCAAATGTAATGTATGATATTTTTCTAAGAAAGGAGGTAAAAGAAGGAGGTTACCAGTCTTAAAAATATGGACGAATCGCCTCATAAAAACCATCATTTTTCATTTCTCTTCCTTCATAGGCTTTCCCATTTCCCAAATCCTCCAATTCTCAAAAAAAAAAATTGCATGTTACCGCATTTGCAAACCCGACATTTCCAGACGAAACCGTCTGGTGCGGATGGTGGTAAAGCTGTTGTGTTTTGTTTATGGCATATTATTAAGCATAAAATTAGCTATAAAATGATATCAAATACATTGGCCAATGTTGAATATTCACTGAGTTATGGCCAAAAAACCGTTTATTTAATTAAAATTTTATTTTTATCCGTTTTTGGCCATACTCGTTGAATATTCAATATTGGTCATAGTTTTTGATGTCATTTTTGAGGCTAATTTTATGCTAAATAATATACCATAAACAATGACACAGCAGCTTTGCCATTATCGGCACCAGACTGTTTCGTCTGCAATGTCGGTAAGCCAAAAAATGAGAGGTTATTTTTCCTATTGCTAATAAGCCTAAATTTAGCATGCTAAAATTAACTAGTATTAAAAAATAAATCGAAATTGCTAAATAAATATTTGTCAGCCCTCAGCCACGATTAGAAAAATTAATTAAAAACGATATTTACTAATGGGCAGGTAGCCGAAATTCTCCATATTTAACTATATTTTCAATTTATTTTTTTTTCGAAATCTTTTCTAATTCTAATAAGATTAAAGAAAGGGAATACCTATAATCCAAGGGATTGAAAAAGGACCATTCAAAAAATTATAATTAAATTTATATGGTTATCCACACGCCATTTCCTTTTTTTTAGAAAAACATTCTTATTTATTAAATGGAAATTTCCAATAAAAAGTTTAATTTTTTCGCAATTTGAATTAAATTTGTATAGTTTGACAAAATTAACATATTTAAGATTGCAATTGCAAAATTTCGAATTATGTTGAACAATATGGTATTTTTCATAACCATTATGATAATTTTTTTGATGTGCTTGGATCCAACAAACGGTGGTAATTGCTTTGGCAGTGGTGGCCATCGTAACGGCGGCTACAGGGTCCGTGGTCGCCATGAAAATAGAGCAAGGTATGGTCAAACCTATAAAAATAGACAACGTCATGCTGGTCGTTGGTTAATAAATAACCCAACTTCGAGCGAAATTGGGTTCATTGAACCGCCAAAGGAGCATAGAGTTGTGGTAATTGACGACGATGATGGCAAAAATCATGAAAACATTCTCAATCAGCAGAAACAAGATCCTATGAATGATGGGAAAATACCATCTCCAAATGATATGCAAAAGGCAAAGAATGGATATGAGAAAAAATCTAGACGACCATTAAGAATGAAAATGATAAAACAATCTAGAAAGACAACCAAGAATGGAAATGGAAAAACTGTAAATTCAACAAATGTTGATGACAAGAAAAGATTATTAGATGTTTAGCATAGAAATTAAAACAGTTCTGTGCTCTACACATACGAATGGATGCATCGATGAATGAAGGGATGAATCACTCTCTTGATTATAAATGTTCCTTTCTATTTATTTGTGTTTATTGTTTTTCTTTTGCTTCGGTAATTTATATTTTTATAATGTCTTACCTTGGATTGGATATAAATTTTAAATAGTTGATTTTTCAAAATTCAAACAATGCTTTTAACAGCACTATGATTTAATTTACTTTTCTAAGAATTAATTTCGCACAAAATGAATTTGAATTTTAACAGCAAAAATATCAGAATAATAATAATGGTAAAAATAGAATAAAGCAAATGAATGCAGAAGAGTATGAAGATGATGATGAACCGGACTTTATGGATAATTCGGGAAAATGTTGGGAATTTGCCAGCAAAATTGGGGATGAAAAGCATTTGAAGGAATGGTGCCAAAACAAAATGGGTGGTGGAATGATTGTTGGAAAGGAAGAAAAATTGACTCACAATTCCAATAGAATAAAATTTTTGAAGCTATTTGCATTTAACCAAAATAGATGATCAAATAAATAAAGAACAGTACTCAATAATGTTTTTCAAGAACCGAAAATTTAAATATCAGAATAAAGATGAAATCAATGTATCAACAGGGATAGCAAAAAATGTCATCATCATAATTTTTCATTTTTTTGCATAATCAACATGATGGTATAAACACATTTCGCCAAGAAAATCCAGCTTTTTTTCATGCAATTCGCCATATTCGAAGGTCAATAGATGAATGCCTGCTCCATTTTCTTCATATAAATTTAAACCACCAAATGCATGGGCTAATTTTGTCATCTTTTAAAAGGGAAATAAAATAATGATAAAATTTATTTTTTCTTTATGTCTAATGTCTATTAAAATTTCAATTTTTTGAAAACTTTGCTTGATTTTAATTTAATTCAGAAAATTAATTTTCTAAGGGTGATATATTAATAAATAATAATAAAAAGGATGAGTCAAAAATTTTGTGCTGTTTCTCTTACTCCAAATTTCGTTGATAAAATCTTCTTTTTATAATTAATTAGATGTTTTTAATAGTATTTTTAAAATTATCTACTGCTACCAAGGGTTAAAAATTTTAGATTTTTTAAAATTTTCTTATTTTAGAAGAAAAGATTAGCTTGGCTAAAACGATATAATGTTGCAAACTTTTTTTCTAATTCGGTAATACTAATGCTAATAAGGATGGATTATGTTTAGGGTGGGTTTAACTAGGGTTAATTACCCGTTGGCGGGGACGGGTACGCGTGACGGGTACTCGCAAGGTTTTTGGGCAAATTACCCGTCCCGTTACCCGCACCTCGACTACCCGTCTACTCGCCTACACGCAACTCTTATTTTTATTGGATGTTTGCCATTTTTTCGGATCCGTAGGCCGGATTTTTTTACTTTGGAGATGACAACCCTGCCCAAAATGGTCATTTAGAAACAAATAATATAATTAAAAGGATTTTAGTAAAGAAAAATATTTTTTATTTTGGAAATTTTTAAATTTTAGTAAGCAAATTTCAAAAAAATCTACAATACCTTCCTTATAAAGGGAACGGGACGGGTAGTACCGTGGGTAATTTTCGAGGATCGTCTACTGTCCCTTTACCCGCATCCCCCCCACCCCCAATTACCCGCATTACCCGTTACCCGCTTTTTCATTGCCCGCTAACGGGTAATTAACCCTAGGTTTAACGCTAGGGCTAGATTCAATCGGCCTACCAATTAAGTAATCTAAAAGACAAAGAGTATTTTTCGATGGAATTTTATGTAAATTTTTTTACATAAATTTTTACATAGCAAATTAAATATGATCCAAACAATTTTATTCGAAATATTTAGCTTCATACCTCAAAATTATTCCATAAACGCAAATTGTTAACGAATGCCCGAGGCACTCCATTCACATTGCAAACATTCACTTTCAATAGGGCGGAATAGAGAATTGCCTCGGGCGTTTCCGCCTCCTTAACTAAATGTTCTTGTATATATAATGGTTCTTTGAATGCAAATGGGAAATTCAGTTTATTGTTGATGTTAGTATAACGAAAATGTTCAAATCGGCCAGTGTCATAATCAACAATGGCTAATGGCAACATTTGTTCGTTTGTTCCTGTAATTTCTGAAAATTAATGCATAAAAGATTATCGGGGTGTAATATATAGTTCATCTGTTAGTATTTATTGTAAAAAATTAGTAATAAAGCTGAAGGTTTACAATTTATAGCAATATCTAATAAATTTGTTGTTATTTTAAAAAAAAAAATTCAGAATTTTTTCTGGAGGAATAAAAAGATATCTTTAATAAAAAATGGAAATTTAAATAAATCAAAAAGCTTATTAATTTCGTAAAATCTTTTACGACAAATCCCCCCCCCCCCCACACACACACATTCCCGTGAATTTTTTAGTAAAACTAATTTTCTAGGGGGCTTAACACTAATCCGGCTTTTTTTCGATGATCCTCTAATTTCTCATATTTGAGACTAATTGCAAAATTACTCAAAATAACTTAATAAAAAAATTAAGAAAGGTGGGATTGATATAAAGGAAAATACATTAAATTTAAAAAAAAATAATAAATTCAAATAAATTTTTTTGGTTTAATATTATCTGTTGAATCTTTTAAAGGAAATCTGAAAATCAAATTAGGCTACTTAATTCCAAAAGAATATTGAAAATTTTTGAATGTATAATTATGTGATAAATTATTTTAATAGTAATAAACCAAAATTAAATAATAAATAAAATAATAAAAGCAAGATTTATTTTTATTATAAATGTGAAAATTATAAATATCAGCGATTTTTAAACAGTTGAATGTTGATTTAAATTTTTCATTTTTTTACAAATAATTAGAAATAATAAAATATTAAATTGGATTAAAAAATTATAAAATTTTCACCACAATAATATATGTTTTTATTTTCCAAATATTTTCTTTATTGTTATTATGTTTTATTTTTTGATATTTTGCATTTTTTTTAAAACATATCAATTAAAATCAAACATTCATTTTTTGCAAATCATTTGTTCAAAAATTTATTTCTTTACCAAATTATTTAAAATTATATTAAAAAAAAAGATACCATAAATTAGTATTTGCATTATTAAAGAATCGTCCCCGCACGATTAAAAAAAATAAATTCTACCTTTCTCCTTGTTTTTACGTTGATGCCGTTCAATTTCATGCCATTTTTCGTTTTTGACCATTCGAATTCGAATTTCCAGCTCCTTGATGATGATGACACATTTTTTGTTGTCTTCCCGTTTTTCACCATTAAATTTGGGATGATAATTTTTTTCATATTTTTCGCTGAACACCGATACAAATGTATCCTTCGATCCTTGATGATCTACTTCTTGATATGGCTGAGGCCATTCATCCTTTTTTGGCCATATTCCCTTATTTAATTGGAAAACAAATTCATAGGCATAGCTGATACAATATCGCATTTCCAAGGGATCATAATTTTTTGGTATCCATCCTTTTGAGGGCATTTGGAAAAAAAGTGAGTCCACTTCGGCTACACTGAATTTGCGCAATCCTTTGATTGGTTGTGCCTTGTTTTCATCATTTTCATCCAAATCCACATCTATCCATTTTTTACTAAATAAATATATTTACAAACAATTTCATTAACTTTATTTCCCTTTTATATTAAAATTAATTTCAATTAGATAAAATTTTAATAAATAATAAAATTATAGGAGAATTACTAACTAAAAATTTTATCAATGGGATAATTCTTAGGCAATTTGTATAATGTATAAATTAAAAAGGGAAATATTTAATTTGGCAAATAAATTCATTTTCTGTTTCTTTTTATATTAGTGCTTAGCCAAATTTTAACTTTTTATATTAATTAATAAATATTAAAAAATTACAAAATGGTACGACGTGGTGCAAAAGGTGTTGTCACATAATCATATTCATATTCTATAAAAATGTAACAAAAATTATTTTTTATATACTAATGAGTTTCCATCCAAGAGTCCTTAGAAAATTCGATATTCGGTTAAATTTTTGAAAATTTTGATTTTTTAGTTCAAAAAAATTTACCTTGAATTTCCAGCTAATAAGAATCTCTTTATTAAATTTTACTTATATTATATCCTTCCAAAATTCATCTTTTATTATTACATTTTTATTATATAAATTATTGAAATTTGGCATAAAATTATTAGCAATAGTAATTTTAGTCTTTTAAAAATTTATTTCATATTCAAAATATTTAATTATTCTAATTTCTAACTAAATAATAAAAATTCAATAATTTTCGATGTTTAGCTCTATTCGATTATCGAAATTTTCATTATTTATATTGTATGTTCGGAATTCGGATTTCGATATATTTTCAATGATTTGTTGTGGTAAATATTGGAAATTGGTTAGTTCCGGAATTAATAAGATGTTTGACAGGTAAATTTTGAAATTTCTTCTTCTAAACTTCATAATAATTCGAGAATAAGCTCATTCGGTTTTGTATATGAAATTTCAATTTCTAAGTGAGGCCTAGGAAAAAATTGATAAACCAAAATCATTTTGGATATAAACAATGTTTTAATTTTTCAAAACAAGCTCATTGGTCTGAAATTGAAATTTGATAGAGTAAATTGACCATGCCCAATTGATTGTATCTATTATCGCGTTTATAATATATGAAGTCTAGAAAGTGAGATTTACAAAATTAACTAGTACATCAATTGGTAAATATCTGCTGAATTTACCAATTTCCAATATTACTGTAACATAGGAATTGAAGAAAATATTCAATGCCCAATTTATTTTGATATCGGCCCCACCAGCCCTGTTCTACCCTCCCCAAAACTGACCATTGCCCAATGTGATATAGACATGTCGACCATGCCTGCGAATTTTCAACATTTGTTTTTCATCATTTCCATAATAATATTGGCGCAATGGTCGTTCAACCAGACCCAAAAGAATTGGTTCATCTTTCCAATGACTGAAGGATTTTTTAAATTCCTCTTGAATTTTCACCAAAATTTCTTTAAATTTTGACTGAAAATGTTTTCTTTGCTGATCTTTATGAATTTGATCTTCCAAGCGTTGCTGTCTCCTCAATATCCATTTCATTTGTTGCTCCAATTTTTGTTTTAACTCATTTTGCCTCTCATCATACTCATTCTTTTGTTTTTCTACAAAATAAATAATTAATTTCCCTTATAAATTTTAGATTTTTTTGCATTTTTAAATTTTATTTTATTGCCTTTTGTTTTTGGTTTCTTCAATTAAAGAATTTCGTTATTCTAGTATTTTTAAGTCCAAAATTTTAGAAAAATTTTCAAGGCGATTTGAATTATGGTTGAAAATGCAAATACCGGAGAATATGTATGTTACAACAATTCTTGGAAATTGACGATTTCCGGAAATCGGCGTTGACGAATTTTGGAAATCTCGGCTTCTAGGCATCGCACAGACCCTTTAGTCTATGAAATTTCAATTTCAGACCTTTCCCTTAAGCCCCTAGCCCTTAATCCCTAGCCCAAGCCCCTAAAACTCATGCCGCCCTTAACCCTAACACTAACCCTAGCCCTATTTCGGTCTGTAATTGAAATTTCATATAGTAAATCGACTATGCCGAATCGATGAGCCTACTTTCGGGTCTGTAAGATGACAAGAAGCCGAGATTTCTAAAATTCGTCAACGCCGATTTCCGGAAATCGTCAATTTACAAGATTCGACGTAACATCTATATAGTAAGGGTGTGAAGATTATGTCGAGAATCATAAATGAACTAAAAAATGAATGAAGAAGAAAATGTCAAAAATTGTATTGTAAAATATAAATGGATTTCTTACCATTAATCATTTTCTTCTCATTTCTTTGTGTAAATTTATTTTGAAGAAGGAATCGTCTAAGTATTGCGAATTTTGTAATTAATTGTTGCAGCTCTGTGTGCATAATGAACTCGGCTTTCCACGGTATTATACTCCATCTTGCCAAGTTGATCGAATATGTCATATTTAACAATATTTTATATATTGTCTCTTCATAATCATTTTCTGATTCTTCCGTTCCTCTTTCCCTTTGCTCTATTTTCGTGCACAATATTGTGAATTCAGTGAAAACATTTTTTAACATCTCGCCAATGTTTTGTTGCATTAATTTTTTTACATCATTTTCATGCATTTTCGCACCAATCTCCTTAAAATTTTCCGATTCCTGAAATTTTATCCATTCATTATTTAATTTATAAATTTTTTCCTTTTCCGCCAATATATTTATAATTTTCCCAATTTTTTTGATATCATTTTGTGCATTCAATTCCACAATTAATTGATGTGCATCGGAAATTGTTTTCGCCATTTCCTCGGATACTTTAAAGTGCAAATTTTCTTCTCTTTGTTTGCCCAAATCCTTTCCCAATATTTTATTGAATTCAGCAAATTCCTAAAAAATTTAGTAAATTAGACAATAACTTGCCATTCATCTATATTTATACATTGGCCAATTCCAATTCGAAATTGTTTTCGGCTAGAAATTTTTTCATAAATTCATCCATTTTTGAAAGTTGCCCATTTTCGTCGCGTAATTTTCCAACCAATTTAAATATGTGGGCAATATTAATATTGTGTGATAGGTTAATAAAATCCATGAAAAGATTCATCATATTTTGACAATTTGCAAAATTTTTTACATTTTCGATTTCTAAAATTTAATTATTATTATTATCTTCTTATTAATAGCGAAAAAGGCTCTAAATATATTATTATTATTTTTTGGCCATACTCACCAAAAAATAATCTCAACAATTTTTCTTCAATTTGTTTAAGATTGTTTGATTCTTCACTAATTTTATTCTCTACCACAAGAACATTTGCAGTATTTTCCATTTTCAACAATTCCGATTCCCAACAGAAGCTCCAGACAATTGCAGCGCCTACTTTTCGGCATTTTTCAAGTTGCCTTTCTTCAGCATTGGTTCCTCCATTTTTTTCCATAATTTTTAAAGCAATTTCATTTAAATTGATTTCCATAGCTGAGACCAGCTCCATAATTTCAATTTCAATTCCAATACTAATTACAAGAAAGAGTAGTAACATGCATTTACGCATTCCTTTGTTTGTTGTTTTAAGAAATTTGGTAACGAAGATATTGATTGGTTTAATGGACTAATAGGATCCCTTTCTTTAAAAAATTTATTTTAATTCTAGATGAATAAAAACTAAAAAGGGAATATAAATAAATAGAAGAAAAAAAAGGAACTACTCTGAGCTGGAAGTTAACCTAAAATTTTGCTTAACCCTAAAAAATAGCTTAAATTTTGCTTAAATTGAGGTTAATTATTCCTTATCTTATTTTGGGCTTAAAATGTTTAAAATTAGATTAACTTATTTAGGTAGTTTAAAGTTAATGTAATGCTAGGTTAATTATAACAAAAAATTAGCTTAACATAAATTAAAATACAACAAAAAGTCTAGTTGTTTTGCGTCCTGGATAGCCGAGTGGATAACAAAGGATGTTATTCTTAAGGTTTATGGTTCAATTCCCAGTAGGTTTGCGTAGTATATTAAGCTAAAAAATGTTTATAATTAACTTAATATTAAGCTAAATCCCTATTAACATTAAGTAAACTTAAACCGAAATTAGCCTAAGTATAACTTGAAGATAAATCTGAATTAGCTTGTATTTTTGAAAAAATTTTGCCAATTTTAAGTTAACTCGGTCTTATAATTAGACAAGTTATTGGCTCGATATAAACAGAAATTAACTTAACTTTAACACATATTTAAGCTAAATTCCAGTCTCATAGTAGATCATTGCGAAATGGATATATTTGATATAGGATAATGGATGGAAAAGCGGATTCTAGTGTTATAGTACAAGGGGGCATTTGGGTACAGTAAGTAAACCATTTGATTACCAGGGCATGGCCATAGCTCAAAAAATAATCAAACAATTTGGGAAATTCGAAAGCCCTTAACGTCGTCTTCCTTCTAAAAATGGTTAAACTAATTATTGAAAAATTAAAACCCCTTGTAGGATAATCATCTTTCAAATGAATTTAATTTATTTTAAAAGTTTGAAATCATAAAATTTAAAAAAAAAAAGATAAATTTTAGAGGACATAAGGATTTTCGAATTTTTTGCTTTCTCTGGATTGATTACTTTATTGCCGAACGATGGAAAAAATAATATCCCAGTTATCAAAACGGTGATATAAAAATGTCTCCAATCGATGTTATGGAATTCAACATTTTTCCCCAACTTGATCCTCGATTCTTGATCCTAGCCATTTCTGTCCAGTGCTGCGCGCCAGCTATTTTGAGCATTCTGGCTCCGGCCCCGGGGCTGGCTCCGACCCTCTAAATTCGGCCCCAGCCCCGGCCCCGAGCCCCGGGTTTTCAGAATCTCAGCCCCAGCCCCGGGGTTGGGGTCCGGGGCCTGCACAGCACTGTTCTGTCTAACCAATCACGATTAGTTGGCCCTTCACTTAGTTTCCATTGAGAATGAAAAGTTATTTGAAAGCAAAACTAATATTGTTTCAATTCAGAACTTTGAGAAAATAAACTTTTGAAGCTTTGGAATAATAAAAATGGTTTAAAATGACTAAAAAATAATGTTAATATATTCGACCATTTTGTTTACTAAATCTCCCACAAATTGGCCTTTGGATATCATATGACTCTCAATGATTTGCCTGATGACCCCAAAAGGAGAAGATCAGCCTTAAAAAACCCATCGAAAAAGACAGTTCCTCCATTTGCCCAGAGCACATCACAAATCACTTTGACCATTGTTTGATTGTTTTTGTGATTCACAAATCACTTTGACCATTGTTTGATTGTTTTTGTATATGTCACAGATCACTTTGACCATTGTTTGATTGTTTTTGTATATGTCAAATTTTGACTTGACTGACTGTGACTTTTTCCCAAGACGAACGAAATAAACGAATATTTACTTTAATTTTATTCCAATTTCCAAATTATGTGAATAAATTCAATTTGTTCGGAACGAATGAATAAAGCAATGGGTCTTTTTTGAATGAGTGGAAAAAAGTGAGCCCAATCGCCGTTATTTGCCTCTTTTTGAATAGAAGGAAAAATTGCCCAAAGGCGTAGGCAAAAAACGGTGATTCGGCTGACAATTCATGGATAGAAAATGGCAAAAGGGAGGCACAAAATTTTGACATTAATAAATAAAATTGGTTAACAAAAATGGAAACAAAATTCAAAGATCGGGATAAATCCCGACACTCCCGCGCGGAATAATTGTTTGGTAGATTAGGCGAATAAATAGGCGAATTATTAAGGGCATGCAGCAATAAAATAAAATGAATAGGAAAATAATGGTGGACACAAAAATAAACAAATGTGTGGGGTCAAATAAAAGTGAAAATATTTTTGGAAGTCCAAAATTCTTCAATTGAATTGTCATCCACCAATGCTCATCCTCCTTCGATTCAGCCTGCGGCACAATCCATTTCTCATCGCCCTTTTCAACCATTGGAGCAGCTAAACTGCCTTTTAACAAAAATTTGGCATTGGAGCTGGGGCAAAAAATTTCGCATTCTTCATTTATTTCGGCAGTCGGCAAATGGACGGAATGCGTCTTTTTTAATCCTTCTGGGGTACAAATCGTGCTCACTTTCATGCTTGGACAAATGATCGTCGCCAAACTTTTTCCAAAATCAGTTTGGCAATTCAATGAAAAACTTGCGCCCCTTGGGCAATTAAAACATCCAGAAATTGTGGCATTTTTTACTTGGCAGCTATTCAATTCAATTTCAGTGCGCAATTCCAATCCTTGAATTTCAAGTTGCATCCGAACCGATGAAAAATCGGGAGAAGCCAGCACATTTCCTTCTTCAGCTTTCAACAAAATTCCTTTGTGCTCAAATGGCAGAGCGCTTTCTCCTTTTAATATATCCAATCTTTTCATTCCATCAATGCATAGGCAATTGGGTTTGTTCGTACCGGCCTCACAAGAACAAATTTCCCGACTCACTGTACAATTATTAAAATTTTGGGCTGCGCTTTGACATGTAAATGCCCTTAAATTGTGCTCCGTTTCATAATCAATAATTGCGATTCGTTCTCCATCCGAGAGGAATGATTTGGAGAGTAATGGCATAGTTGGTTTTACAATTTCATTTAAAGTGATTTTTAAATTCTTCCAATTGGCAGTAAATTCGGGTACCAATGACAAAATCTGGGTGCTTGTTTCAAAGTCCCCTTTTCCATTATTTTTTGTAATCGTGGCATTAATTATTAATTTATCCTCAAATTTGGGACATTCGAATATTTCCAGAATTTCCGGGCCACCGGGCATTACATAATTTCGGTAAAAAATACAAGTTGATGAGGCAAAAAGGCATCCGGTGAATGGCCAATTATTGCCGCCAGTGTAGCAAAATGTCAATCCGGGAAAATCATTCACTGGCTTCAATTCTTTTACTTTATCGCCAGGCTTAACTTTTCCACAAGAATCTTTGTCAATGTCACAACTTCCGGCCAAATCACATCTTTTCTCGCTCATTGAGCCGGCATTGAATGGCCTTGTGAAAAATTTGGTTGTTTTCACACAATTGCTTTCCATTCCGTGAATGTCCAGTGTGAGTGCCCCAACTTGTCTATTGGCTTTGTCCTCAAATATTATTTCAATTGTTTGTTCGTTGGCCGGAAAATCGAGCTCCAATATTCTATCAAATAAACAAATTCTCTGCTTTTCTTTATTAACCAAACAATGCTCATCATCTGCTGTGATCGAAGTCAATTGATTTGAAGGCAAAATAAATAAATTCAAAATCAGAATGATTACTAAAGATAATTTCATTAGACTTTGCGGCTTTGGATTTAATGGGCTAATTGCAGCCGTCCAACTCTCATTTGGTGAAGGAGGGCGCAAAAATTCGATGTTTTCTTCCCGGCTTTGCCGCCTTTTTGATTTGCGGCGTTTGCATTTCCGATAAATCCAATTCAACAAACGATATTTAATTCGGAAAATATGAAAAATTCCTTTCGATCCGTAAATGGTCAAACGGATTATTATCAGAAGGGTGGAAAGAGAAGAATAAAATGCGATTCCAAAAATAAATATTGCTGTTTTTGAGGCACATTGGGGATTTTTCAAAATTTCAATACAAAATTCACATTTTATTATTTCGCAAATGTCTTTCCCAGGGCATTTTATGCCTTTTTCTTTTACTAATTCCCCTTCTTTCCAAAAATTGGCGGTGGCTTCATAATCAGCAATTAAAATTTCGCTGGGTAATGCAACAATTTCCGATTTGGGATGGGGGAAAAATGAGCAACGGCCATTTTTAATGCAAATTTCCACACTTCCAATGTCTTGGCTGGTTTCCAAGGCCAAGCCCTCCCCATGGCAAGAAATTTTGCAACTTTTGCACCGTCGGGGATCGATTTCTTCTTGGAAATCATGCACTTTTGCTTTGACTTTTCCCCAGGCTTTAATAGCCACTTTTCCCTCTTCCGTCACCAAAAAGGCAATTTCATTTTTTGCGTAATAGCAAAATTTGGTTCCATTTATTTCGCATGCATTTTGTGCGCAGAATTTTGGGGATCCGGTGATTGGGCCATTACCAATACATTCATATTCGTTGTCCACCAATTCCACTTCATCAATTACCAATTCTTTCACAAAGTGTTTGGACTTATCGTACAATTCTATTTGTAGCAATTCCCTAATTTTTTCTTCTCCACATTTATCCCCTTTTTTACAATAATCTGCTTCAATATTATTAAGTAATTTTCGAACTTTTTCATCTTTCTCGGTGGAATTTGAGGCACTATGGCCCTCATAAAATGAGCAATTATCAGCCCAAGCTGGGCAATCACATTTTGGCCCGCAAAATAATTCATTTTCAAATGTTTGTGTTTTATCCCTCAAATGGTTACTCCCACAATCGATTTTTTCCCAGCATAAATTTCCAATCTCGGTTCGCATAATGGCAAATCCTTCAGAAAGACAACTTTGACTGGTCACCAATTCCCTTTTGATGGATTTTGGACATGGGGAAGCCACAATTGGGGACAACAAAAACAAAATTATTATCAAAATTGCACTTGCAACAGCGGTTGCTGTACTCAGGCCCTTCTTCGGGGTATTCTGTTTTTTCTTATTTTTCCTTTTGTGATTTGGATGGGGATACTCGGCCCCATCAGGGAGGCCTTCGCTTCTGGAAAACAGTTCAGATTGCATTCTAGCTAAACAGTTCCGAGTCCCACTGATTTCGTCTTCCACATTGGATACTTTAAGTTCCATTTTCTTCAAATTTTCGACTACATCCAGGAAGGCAAATTTATATTCGATTGTTTCTTTATTATTTTTCTCTAATAATTTGTTCAAATTTTTTATTTTTTCGTCACTTTCTGCGACTTTTCTGACACAAAATTCAATTTTTTGACTAGCGGAAGAATATTTTCGACATTCATAATCAAAGTGCCATTCTTCACAAAAAGTACATTTTCTTCGAGGCCGTTTTTTCTCGGCTTGTGTGCTTTGGCGTGGCCGATTTATATCAAAAACGCCTTCTTCCAAATATTCATCTGGCACATTTTGGCGGGGTCGGCTTCGCTCAAATACTAATGGGCAGAGAATAATTTCTTCCAAGTTTTCTACCCCAAGATCCATTGCTTCCGGTTCATCATCATCATCATTATCCAAATTCTTTTTAATTTTTTCACATTCCGCCCGACAATTTCTCTTTTTCTTTTTTCCTTTATTGGGCTGGCAGATGCAAGGTTTTTTGGAATTTTTACAGAGACATTCGATTGGTTCACTGTCGCTATCATTTCCAAGCCCACATGGGCAAATGCACCAAAACTCCTCTGAATCTGAAGAATCATTTTCTAACCAATTTTCGATTTCTTCATAATTTTCATCCGCTGGCATTCCAGCGCAATAAATGCATTCGTGCACTGCTGGATTTTCCCTTTGTTCAAAATTTTCCAATTCCCATTCAGCAAATGGCCATTCTTCATTATTGGGATTGTTGAGTGGATCATCCGATTCGGAATCGGAATTTTCAGCAATAAATGCATCTAATTCCAAATTTTCTATTTCAGAATCCGAAGTTTCCTTATAATTAATTTCATTTCTCTTTCTTAATTTCATTTTATGGCCCTGATTTTGCGTTTTTTCAATATTATTTTTGGGCTTTTTGATCGCTTCAGTTTTTAATTCGAGCGGATATAAATGGTCAATACTTCGGGTGAATGCTTTTCCCTTGCATTCAATTTTTGCGACCCGGATAATGCCATCTTTTCCTTTTATTAATTCAATTACTTTTGCCAATTTCCAAAGCGTTTTTGGCAAAGCATTATCCTGTAAAAGCACAATTTCGCCAATTTCTGGCGGTCCTTTTTTCCCTTTATTGTTTTTGTGCTTATCGGCCCTTTCCCGAAGATATTGCAAGTATTCTTTTTCAAATTTCTTCCAAAAAGCTTCCGCACAGTCTTTAGATTTTTTCCACATTTTTGCCAATTTTTCTGCGGGTTTTTCTTTTTCATTAAAAATTTCAAAATTTTCAAATTCAACATCAAAATTTTCCACATTTCTCATTGGCTGTAGGATTTTCATTGGGGTCAAAATTTCAATCACATCCTCAGGCGCTTCATGGACATACGTGAGAGGACGAGAATTTACAATATTTTTAACCTCCAAAATCAAAGTTCGAAATTCCTCAAAGTTTAAAAGCCTTTTCCCTGCGGCTGATTTCATTCCGGCCTTGACTATTCCAATTATTCGTTCATAATGAGCACCAAATCTTGGTGACAATGCTGGAATGAAACGCCACTCGATTAATTCATTTTCGGCGTATTTTTCAATTTCTTGCACAACTTTTGCCGTCAATTTTAGTTGCGTTCCATTATCAGACAAAATGCTTTTAGGCTTCCCGAATTCCGCCAAAAATCTTCGCAATGACATTATACAATTTTGGGCGGAAAGGTCCATCGCTGCTTCCAAGTGAATGGCTCTGGTGGAAGCACAAACAAAAATCGCACAATAAATTTTCCCAATTTCCCCATTATCTTTTCTCAAAAGATAGGGGCCGAAGTAGTCAATTCCGCAATGTTCAAATACTTTTGATTTATTGATCCGCTCTTTGGGGAGCGGCGCCATTGGGGGAATGGCGTATGGTTTTAACCTTTTTCTGACGCAATATAGGCATTTTTCAACCACGTTTAACATCAATGCGCGTCCTTTTGGGATCCAAAAATGTTCACGAAGACTTGTTAAACAAATGCGCAACCCGAAATGATCATTCTTTTCATGATAAAATTCACATAAAATGCGCGCAATTTTCGATTTTTTGGGTATAAAAATGGGGGGCTTTTCATCATTATTTTCTAATCGGCCCCAACATTCCCATAGGCCATATTTGCCTTTTTTCAATACATTTTCTTTAATTATTTTATCATCAGGTGGATATTCGATTTGGGCTTGCATAAATAAATAAATTTGTGCCATTTTCCTTAAGTTGGCAACAGATTCCACCTTTTTCAAATCATTCATAAATTGATTTTCGAATTTAATACTTTTTGAAATATTTTTCAGAAATTTTAGAAAAAATGCGGCATTACTGACAATTTTAATCCACGAATTGTATTTTTCAACATTAATTTCGCCTTTTAACATGGCATTCATTTGGATATTGTCCTCATCTTCACTAATGGATTCACTAAATTCTTCTTTTAATTTAAATTCGGGCATTTCAGGCCATTCTCCATTTTTCAAAAATTTTGGCCCATTCCACCACAATTCACTGGATTTGAGCTCAAAAGCGGCGCACCCACGGGTGCCTAAATCCGCTGGATTTTGGGCGGTTGGTACATATCGCCATGTTACATTATACTTCTTTCTAATTTCTTCAATTCGATTTTTTACAAATTTCGGCATTTTTTCAAGTTTTGTGCTCAATATCCATGCAAGTACGCATTTGCTATCACCCCAAATTACGATATTTTTGAACTCAATTTTCATTTCTTTTTCAATATATTCCGTCAGTCTTTTCCCCGCCAAAGCTGCCATCAATTCCAACCGGGGAATGCTGACGTTGTTTTTGACGGGACTTAATCGATTTTTGGCAAATATTATATTTGTTTTATCACAATTTTTCAAATAGGCAGCAGCACAATATGCTAATTTTGATGCATCAACGAAAACGTGCAATTCAAAATCATTGGCATCCACCTTTTCAAAAATTCGCCTTTTTATACAAAAATTAATTTCTTCATTTTGTTTGGCCAATTCCTCCCATTTTCTAGCAATATCCCCTTGTATTGGGTCATCCCATTCATATTTTTCTCGCCAAGCATCTTGGAACAACAACTTCCGGGGCAATGATACTGGAATTAAAAGCCCCAAGGGTTCGAAAGTTTTGGCCACATTCTTCAAAATTTTCCGTTTTGTTAAAACTGGTTCAATTGGGAGTTGGCTCATTTTCAAATTTATTTCATCATTTTTCAAATTCCATTCAAGACCTAAAACTTTGGCCGAATTTTGCCCGGGATTATCCGAAAATAATTCATTAATTTTGGCATCATTGGAATGGAACTCATGCAAATCCATTTTGATTTGCTTAAAAATTTCCTTTGCCTGTCGGCATTTTTCCATTCCCTCCTCAGTGGATTCTGCTTCGAATGATGGATTGTCAGCGTAAATTTTCTCTTTAATTTCCTTTGCTAAAGCTAAAGGGCATTTGTCCAAATGATCATTGATGCATGCATTCATCAGGAATTGGGAGCAGATTACCCCCATAACAATGCGACAAAAACGCAATTTTATAATATTTTCTTGTGTTGGGGGCAAATTGGGGTCTCTTAACCAAAGACATCTCATTAAATCTCTATCGCTTTCAGCGATGGATATTTGATGGTAGGCCCCTTTTATATCTGCAACAACGACAATTTTTCCCATCCGAAAGACCAATAACCGGCCGGCCAATTCCGGAAGCAATACTGGGCCTCGGTACATTTGATCGTTGAGTGACTTTTGGCCCTTCTTTTTAAAACTAGCATTGCAAACCGGCCGAATTTTTCCTTTTTCACTATTATAAACAGCGTGATGTGGCAAGTAAAAGGTTTGGCCAGGAGTTTCCCTCTCAGGGGCTATCTCTAAAATTTTATCATTGATCTGTTCCTTCCACTTTTGGTCATATTTTTCCAACAATTCTGGCTTTTCTTTCAATTTTCGCCAAACTGATTTCAATATTGAAAAAGCCTGGAAATAATTATTTTCAATTTGAATTTTCTCATTTTTCAAAGGCCAAGTAATTTCATAGCGGCCATCTTGTGCAATCCTTTTTGTTCGATTGAAATGCTGAATTGCCACCAGATCATCATTTTGGCTGGGGCAGTCATTTATGCCTATCCCTTCCAATTCCCAATACTGGTGGAAGTCATTTTCATTTAAATGACACATTATTTCGTTTTCAATTTTCCCTGGCCCAGTTAACACTTTTCCTAATTTAGTATGCAATACACAGAATCCTGATTTGGTTTCTTTTAATTTTAACAAATTTGCATAACTATCGGATCCAATTAATAGTGTGGGCTTTGTTATTTTAAAATAATTCTCCGGAATGAACTTCATTCTTTCGGCTGCATTTGCACATTGTTGGCCTTGGATCCGCATTCGGCGCGTCACATCCTGGGCGCCCCTGACACGAATTAAAATTATTTCACCATTTTCACAATGTAAATTTATTTCATAAACGGGCATTTTTTGTTTAATTTTTCGACCGAATATGCCAGAGCCATTGAATTCGTGTATTTTTATTGGTTTTAAACCCATTTTTTCTGCCCAACTATTTTCTAGTAATGATATATGGCAGCCACCATCCAAAAAAATTGGCACTGTTTCATTTTTGTTTGGATTATTTGGGTCCGAAATTTTGCCAAAAATTGTTTGGAGCAAAACGGGTTCTTCCTTTTCAATGTCTTTTTTCTCAATTCCAGCATTAATTTGCTGTTTCTCATCATCGGAATCAGAATCCGATTCATTTTCATTTTCTTCTATTCCAGCGCACATCTTTTTTGATGGCCCTTTATTCGTCTTTTTATATTTTGGCTTTTCCTTTTCTTTGCCTTTATTTTGGTAAATTTTTGCACAAAAAAGAATGTTGTGTCCGGGTTTTTTACAGAAAATGCATTTGATTTCTTTTTTGCAATTTTTTGAGAAATGGCCACTATTTAAACACTTAAAACATAGGCCCAATTCTTGGCATTTATCAACCCTTTCTTTACGGGTACTGTATTTTGGGCATTTGGATTCAAAATGGGCGCCTTGACACATTGCGCATTTATTTTCTTTCTTTTCATCTTGGGCCAATCCATAAATGGCCGTGGATTTATAATTTTTATTATTATGCCTCTTAGGCCCTTTTTTATCTTTTTCGATTACAAATTCGTCATTAAAATCGTTTTGGGCTTTGAAAACTTGCTCTTCGAGCTGAATAGTTTCGTCAAGAAATTTCAACATTTCTTCTACTTCCCATTCGGGATTTGCCCTGGTTTTTTTGATAATTTCTTTTAAAATCCATTTTGGCATTTTTTTCTGTATTTGGATTCTTATTTGCTCGTGATTAATATCTTCCCCCAAATTTTTTAATTGGCGAATAATACAGTCGATTTTACGTAAAGTTGCCTTTATTTCGGGCACATATTGTGTGGCTTTTTTCATTTTGTTCAATTCGCCGTGTAAAGCACTTTTTGTTAGATTTTTATTTCCGTAATGGTCCTTCAAAACATCCAAAACGGTTTGGTAATTATTTGCCGTAATGGCATATCCTCGAACTAAATCATCAGCATCGCCCACTAATGCTTTTCTTAAATACGAATGTTTTAATTTGTCCGAAAGAGGGCGGTCGTCAATGAGGCTAATAAAATCCTCATAAAATGTTTCCCATTCAGCCACTTCTCCCCCGAATTTTGGGAGTTCAATGTTAGGCAATGCATCCATAAATGTGGCATTTAATTGGGCTTGAGTTGGGGTTGGCTCTTGTCTAGGCACTAAATCGGGCGGTTTCATCAAATCGTTTAAGATGCGTAAATTTTCATATAATTGGTTCAAACTTTCTTGCCCTGTTTCCATTAATTTTAGATGGCCTTCATCCCCATTCGAAAAATCATCAAAAACTATTTTTTCGGCATCCTTTTGGGCTATTTGTAATTTTCCCATCCATTCAGCCCAACGCCAATTGGCGCTTTCCAATAAATTTATTGCCCTTTCGATTTTTTCAATGAACGATTCAAGGGACTTTTTAATGGACTCACATCGTGCCATTTTTTCAGCGCCGATCAAATCACGGTTGATTGTGAAATCCGCAGCGGCTGCCTCGTCCACGTAACGTTTGAGGCGTTCCCGGGTAGGCTTGATATTGGCCATAATGATTGCCGACATATTGGATTTGTGGCACTTGAATCGGATGAGGCACTTGGATTTGATGAGGCACTCGAATTACGTAAGGATTTGGATGCTGATGAGCGTAGTAAGCCGGAGGCGGTGGGGGAGGAGGAGGCAAGTGTTGTTGGATTTGTTGTTGCGGTTGATGAGCGTAATATGCCGGAGGCGGTGGTGGAGGAGGAGGAGGTGCTTGTTGTTGGATTTGTTGTTGCGGTTGATCCGGGATTTGGATCACAATTTGCTGGGGAACTGCGTATCCCCCTCGGCCTCTCCTTTGGTTGTTTCTCCGGTTTTGGTTTGGACGATTACGAATTTGTTGTCGCCCTTGTCGTTCGAAATGCCTTGCCCACCGTTGATGAAATTCAATTCTTCGACCGCTTCTGAGACGAATTTGTTGATTGCGGTTTTGTTCGAAGACTCTCCGGTTTTGGTCTCGAATTGGCGATCGATTCTGTCCTCTTTGCTGGTTCAGTTTGATCGCTTTTTGACCTGTATTTCACGAACGAATTATTTTTCGAATTTTTTAATTTGGTCCTTTCGAGTGCCCGCCCTTGGTTTTCGAATTTTTCTAAATTACGTAAATAACCTGACCCTATAGAGGATCACCGGTTTCGCAAAATTGGCAGAATTTGCCCGCAAATTGGCAGGTTCGTAGCGGCACCACTTGTCAAATTTTGACTTGACTGACTGTGACTTTTTCCCAAGACGAACGAAATAAACGAATATTTACTTTAATTTTATTCCAATTTCCAAATTATGTGAATAAATTCAATTTGTTCGGAACGAATGAATAAAGCAATGGGTCTTTTTTGAATGAGTGGAAAAAAGTGAGCCCAATCGCCGTTATTTGCCTCTTTTTGAATAGAAGGAAAAATTGCCCAAAGGCGTAGGCAAAAAACGGTGATTCGGCTGACAATTCATGGATAGAAAATGGCAAAAGGGAGGCACAAAATTTTGACATTAATAAATAAAATTGGTTAACAAAAATGGAAACAAAATTCAAAGATCGGGATAAATCCCGACAGTATATGTCACAGATCACTTTGACCATTGTTTGATTGTTTTTGTGATTCACAAATCACTTTGACCATTGTTTGATTGTTTTTGTATATGTCACAGATCACTTTGACCATTGTTTGATTGTTTTTGTATATGTCACAGATCACTTTGACCATTGTTTGATTGTTTTTGTGATTCACAAATCACTTTGACCATTGTTTGATTGTTTTTGTGATTCACAAATCACTTTGACCATTGTTTGATTGTTTTTGTATATGTCACAGATCACTTTGACCATTGTTTGATTGTTTTTGTATATGTCACAGATCACTTTGACCATTGTTTGATTGTTTTTGTATATGTCACAGATCACTTTGACCATTGTTTGATTGTTTTTGTGATTCACAAATCACTTTGACCATTGTTTGATTGTTTTGATGGACTAGATTAATCATTTCTTGATCATATTTTGTTTGATTTATTTGTATTAATTCAATCATTATTATCTTGCCCAAATAATCTATTTCAGCGACAGATAAACTTAATTCATTGGAGCTTTTCATTAAGTAAAAGATTGGTTGGACATGTTAATTGTTTAGAATGTTTTCGGCAGGAATAACCTCATCATTTTGTATTTTTAGCAACAATTTATTCTTGCATACAGTCCTTCTGTATAGATGAATATTTGAGAATTCCTGCAATGTCCCCAGTCTGGTGGTGTGGTGGTCTCTAGTGTAAGGAATAAGGATACGACTTTTCCATATCCGTATTCGGCATATCCGCTGGGTTTCATATCATATCCATCCGTATCCGCACCCTATTTTTTCCTTATTCGTCCGTCCATATCCTATCTAGAGGTGTTGTTTAAATCCGGAACCTAGCCAACCTTATACAAAACATATCATTAAACCTAAATCCAACTATTTAGAACCCAAATACTATATTTTTACGATTAAAAATGCTATAAATTTATTTAATTTTTGGATATAATGTGAAATTGTATGGTGGATGGACAATTGGGCACCGGACAATTGGGCACCAGCCTAATATGGAAAATTGGGCACGGACAATTGGGCACTAGTATAATATGGAAAATTGGGCACGGACAATTGGGCACAAGCGGACAATTGGGCACCATATTAAAAATTTCATTATTTTTTTAAGTAGGGGCTTAGGGTTAGGGCTAGGTTTAGGGTTTAGGTTAGGGTTCGGAGCATGGGGAACGATGGGGAAGTCAAACAGCGCTTTAATCCATACCAAATAATTTAAACTATTTTCTATTGTGGTGCCCAATTGTCCGATTGTGCCAAATTGTCCGTGCCCAATTTTCCATATTATACTAGTGCCCAATTGTCCGGTGCCCAATTGTCCGGTAAACAAATTGTATAGTGCTTGGCTCAGATGCATAGATTGAGTTATAAAATATATGTTTTATTGGCCTAAATATAAACTTTCTTACTGACTCGTTTTCTACCGGTCAGCTTTCCTAGCTGACCAGTTTTTCCTACAAATTTTCCTTACTGACCAGTTTTCCTCACCGACCAATTTTCTGAAAACAGGCTAAAACCAAGCTTTCATTGGGTTGACCTGTAGGTTTTTCGATGATGGAAGCTTATCGGCATATTGGATATAATCCAAACGCAGTACTTTAATTTAAACTGAAAAAATTCTAAAAACTATTTTGTTTTGTTTGGCACCTTGGGATTTTCGTCATATTTTATTCGGCATTTTGAAACTTGAGGCGCTAATTTGTTTACTTTGCGATTTTAAGCACCTTTTGTTTGGCATTTTGGGACTTGCGGCATTGTGTTGTTTGCTAAATTGGGACATTTTTTGAGTTATTTGTCAACAGCAGGTGCCCATTTTACTCGGTGTCAATGGTCATATCCACTCCAATTTAAATTGACTTTTATTTAATTTTTTATTAAATCCAAAAATCATCATAATTTACTAAATAAGAATTTTCTTCTTTTTCTTTATGAATGTAGGGAGCGGGTTTATATGCACGGAAAATCGCAAAATATGTGCATATATAATATATATGCATGGTAAAATGGTCGAAATATGCACCAAAAAGGGCAAAATATACACACGTAGGCACAAAATTGAGTTGATTTTTTGATATTTAAAGTCAAAAAATGATAAAAAAATTTTATTAAACGCAAAAATTAAACATTTCATTGCTAAAAATTAAAAAAATATGAATTACCAAAAAATTTTTGTGTTGAAAAATATATGTTGAATTTTCGACCCATATGGGGGACCCTTAATTTTTTAAGAAAAAATTTTCCCTTTTATTTTCTACAAATTTTCTATTCAAATTAAAGAAATTTCACCGAAAACACTATTCTATAAATTTTTTTCCAAAAAATTAACAGAATAAAAATTTTTTCTAAAAATTTTGAAATTTATATTAAAAATTGGCAAAAATTCTCGAATTTTGGGAAAATATGCACCAAAAATGGAGTGACAAATTCCCAGCATTTTCCCGAATTATCCATAAAGTCGGGTTCATTATCCTCTTCCTCCTCCTCAAAATCAGAATTCATTTGTACTTCTTCATCATAATCATCATCATCATCTTCCACTTCATCATCTTCTATTGCTTCTTCTTAATCATCTAATAAAATTAAATTTAATTAAAATTAATATCAATTTTACCATTATTATCAATGCGAATATTTTTACAGCCAGCATCTAAATTCATTTTGCTCAAAAATTTATCCTTTTAATAGAAAATAATGGAAATATTCAATGATAAAACTCTTTAATTAAATCTGATTGAAATGTGAAAAAATTTACTGAAATTAGAAATTTAAAAAATTAATTATTATCTGGATATAAGAATAAGAAGCAAATAAAAATAGTCAATAAAAAGCCAAGCCTATTAATTGAATGGAAAGGGCGTCAATTGGTGGAGAAAAGTCTGCAATGAATAAGTTTTATTCCTCTCCATAAATTGTGGCCCTATATTAACTCAAACATATGGCCCAAATATTCAAGTTCCCAGCAGCAGCAGCATAATATTGATTCGCAATTTATATTTTCCCGAAATCGAATGGAATTGGATTTGGGTGAAATACTCGCTATTGCAAAAAATTTTAAATTTGAACAAAAATCAAATGTAAGAATTTGGAATTTGGTTCAGTGAATTAATAATTACCTAAAATTTAATATAAAAATTCATTTTAAAATAATGCCTTAATCCGTGATTTCAATAGGCGGTATATAATTTATTTATAAAAATTGTGGTAAAGGATATTTATAAACAAAATGCTTTTAAGCTTAAAAGAAAACATTTTTAATTCATATTTTACTTATTTTTTACCATTAGATATTTTGGTTATGCTTCTATAATTGCGAGAGTGAGCATAGGATGGGAAATAGTATATATGAGAGAATTAATGACATTGGCATTGGCAATGGGATTGGCATTTGCATATGTACACTTATTTGGTCACTAAGCAGTAGGCACTATGCTCTCTCTACTGGAACTGGCGTCAATAATTTGCAATCAATATTTCTATCTTAATGTGAAAATGGCCATTTCCTCCAATATTAACTCGCCATAAAATCGAATAATGGTTTATTAAAAAATATCAAAGTACTATATAGCAATTAAATTAATATAAAATTCTTGTAATTATTTATTCATTCTTGAGAAAATTAATTTGCCCATAATGTAAAAAAGGAAAGACAAGCGCGCAAATAAAAAAAAAACAAAATAGCCGATTTAATATAAAATTAGAGTAAATAAAAATTATTATTTTTTACAAACTTTTATTTTAAGATCATCAATATGAAATTCCAAATAGCTGAGGACGACTTGGTACAAATTTTCACCTTCTTCAGCCGTCCTCAACTCATTCGACTTGAACATGTCCATTCCTATTTTTACAATCTCATCCACTATTATTTTGCCGAAAAACCGTATGCCGAAACAAATGTGATAATTTTTGTTAGCAAAGATGGTAAGAGAAAAGAAGAAAATAATTTTGTTGGCCATCAAAAACAACAACAACAACAACTTTGGGCAATAATTTTCATAACTGATTGGATCCAACCGCATGCGGTACATCAATTGCAGAATAATAATACAATTGGCAAATTTATGCATTGGCTGGGCATTCCTGCATCGTATAGAGTGAGTAGAGGCTTATTGAAATTTTTTGAAAATTTGAGTAGCTGATAATAGGAATTAAATTTATATTTTTGATAAATCTATAAATATTAATGAATTAAAAATTTTTTTCAAGAAAAATTTTTCCAGTACTCACAATTACAAATTATTCTAAATTTGAAGTTTTTAAAATAATTTTCAATAAAATAATTTAAATCAACCATTTTCAAAATAAAATCAATTTTTTCATTATTTTTTTCCTGTATTAGCAAAATTTTAATTTTTATAAATTTTTTCAAAAATTGTAAAAATCATCAAAACATTGATAAAATATGAGAATTGATAAAAATGACCAATAAATATCGAAATATTAATGTTAAAATATTGATTAATATTGACATAAAAGTTTCATGAAAATCAATTAAAACACTGATAAAAACATGTTTTTCTTGAATTTCAAGCTTTTTTCTTAAATAATATATTGAATCCTGTCCCTTTCCTACCTTACCTGCGAAAATGGTCATTTTGACAATCCATTTCGTTCATTCAGGTCGATGAAGATGTAATTGCAATGAAAAAATGCCATCGAATTGTGGAAATTTTCCAACATGGAGCTCATCAAAATTGCTATCCTTCGGATTGGTCGTTGTGCACAAATGATTATCATAATCATGGCCAAGTAGAAGTGGCTAAATTTCAGCATATTGCACACTTCGATGAGGACAAAAATGATTTGTTGGAAATAGAAAAAAGCTACAAAATTAGACATTTGTAAGTAAATAATATAAATATCATTAAAAGTAAAAATAGTAGCCCGAAAAGTGGCAAAAAACCATGAAAATAGACAGGGGTCATTTATCTACAGTTTCTCAATAGAAACCGTGCAAATTTAATCGTATCCTCAATGGTGCAAATAAAAAATTTTAATTTGAAATAAAATTTTTATTTATATATTTATCCAATTTTCAATAGTACCTTCCCATTATTTGAGGGGACAAGGTCAATATGTGGGGAGCAAGCAGGGTCATTATCTAGGTCGCCGCCATTTAATTTTCCCTATTTGCCTCCCACCCCCATATTGAATTTGTCCTTCAAATAATAGGAATGAACCTAGCAGATTTTGAATTTACAAGATTTCATTTTAAAATTGATTTGATTAATTTGCATTTAAAATTGGTTCCTAAGGCAAATAATTTATCAAATAATGCGTATCGACAAGATCTATCGATTTGCATATGGTTGATATTCTAGGAATTACTGAACCGTTATAACCATTTCGCCATTTACGATACTATTTTCGCCATTTTTAATGTTTTCGCCAAATAAAATATTTCCAATTTGATAATATAATTTTATTCATATTCAGTTATTATGAGGAATTTGGCGAATCGCCATTTAGGAGGATTCGACACTTTTTGGAAGCAAAAATCCCATTGGTCCAAGACAATAATACAGAAGGCCGTCATCTGCTATTGAAGCATCTAGATTTGCCCTTTATTCGGATTAAAAATTTTAAAATTCTCAATGATGATTTTGACGAATATAAAAACGAAGAAATTTGCAATGATAGAGCCACTGATTTATCAAAACAGGTATTATATAATCAATCGTAAAGCGGATCAATTGAATATTTTATAAGCTTTTACAAGGATTTAAAATATTTTCCATCCTGTAAATTTGTGAAAATGGTCCCAAAAATTAATTCAGCTCTTCAGCACGCTTGAACACATTTTCATGCCCGATGAATATCTCGAAGGCAAGCCATCAACCATATTTTCACCAGCCAATCTGTGCATTGATATGCCAACTATGTCAAAATTATTTTGCTTCTCTAAAGAATCCTCTCCAGCAGGAACCTATAATACCCAAGAAAGGGCTTCAAATTTATTCCGACAAATGGCAATTTCTTGTCGCCACATTCGACTCACACAATTTGACCAAATAATGGTTGGTTTTTTGTGGTGAACGATATAATGAATTAAATTGCCCAAAAAATATGAATTAAATTGTTCAAAAAGTAATAAGATAGCAAAGAATATTTGCCGTGTACAGTTTACAGTCAATCTTTCTAAAAAATTTAATTCACTCTAGCAATTTTATTTTAGTATATTTGATAAGAATATTAGCAGAAAATTTTATTGAATAAGCAATAAATTAAGAAGCTTCTTGTGACGATTCCACAAAGTACAAATGAAAATTTAAACTATAGATTTAAAATTTTGAATAGTAAAAATTTTTAACAAATCATTGAATATAAATTAAGAGAAAAATGCAAAATTTAAAAAAATGTTTTAAAAAATAAAATATTTTAAAAACAAAATACAAGAAATTTGGACTAAATATAGTTTTTTCAATTTTGTCAAATTTTTACTTATTTTATAATTCTTGAAATTTAAACTATATATGTATATTTATATTTGCATTGTTGTGGAATCAGCACTGGAGACGGGAATATGCGAAACGGATTTAATATCGAATATTATTGACATGATATCAATGAGAGCTTTTTTAAAAAACAAAATAAACTTTAAACAATAAATCATTTCAATAATTCCTCTTTTCTAAGCCAAATTGGAACCTTTGGATGTCTTTAATTTGTAATAATCGGAAAGATGGCATCACCCTGGTTAATTATGATAATAATATGTTGGAGGAGGAACTGCTGCAAATTATGTATTCATACAATCCACAAAAAAATCCGGAACTTGTACTCCGATTTTCGCATAGAGGATATGAATTTTTGGATAATTTATTAACACGACTAATAAAGGTAATTCTTAATATTTATAATTAAAATTAATTAATAAAGCGTGCGGCATACAGACACTTGACCGAATGAGCATTTGACCGAAAAACCACTTGACCGAAAGTGAATATACTCTCACTTGACAGAAAAGTGTAAAAATATTCATTTGATCGAAAATAGGATAACAGGGCAAATCATTGCTATTTAATTAAAAATTTCATCTATTCAGAGGTTTCCGACCATAACGGATCCGATTTTTGTGTCAGATTTTAAAAATTCTGTAATCTGTGGATTAACCGGATTAAGCCCCAAAATTGATGGGGAATGGCCTGGTGTGTTAGTGGGAGATCGTGGAAGTGTATGAGAGTGCGCAGAATATATCCGGATATAGGGGGATTAAGGTGGATATAGGCGGATTAAGCCGGATTATCCTTGAAATAGATGGGAAATGGTTCGGAGGGCCAGTGGAAAGTCGGAGAAGTGCCTGAGAGTGCGCGGGATATCCGGATATAGAGAATTAAACAGAATTAAGTCCCAAAATAAATTCCTGGTTTGGCTGTTTTGCCGGCTTCGCGAGAATCATATGCTCCGAACCCCTAACCCTAATTTTTAGCCCCTAATTAAGCCTAATCCACCTTAATCCTCCTATATCCGGCTATTTGCTGCGCGCACTCTCAGACGTTTCCCGATCTTCTACTGGCACTTCGGGCCATTTCCCATCAATTTTGGGGCTTAATCCGGCTTAATCCACCTATATCCTCCTTATTTACCCTATAACTGGCAATCAGATTACAGAAATTTTAAAATCTGCACAGGATCCGTTATGGTCGGAAAACCCTGAATAGATGAAATTTTTAATTAAATAGCTATGATTTGCCCTGTTATCCTATTTTCTGTCAATAATGATTTTTCGGTCAAATAGTTTTCGGTCAAATTAATATTTTTACATCATTCGGTAAAGTGACAATTTTTCTTCTTTCGGTCAAATGGTTATTCGGTCAAGTGTATTGTACCAAGCGCGAATGATTTATTTTTTTATTTATTAAAAAAATAAGATTGGATTTATTGTAATAATAATTTTAATTAGAAAGCACTCAATTTGCGGACTAACTTATCGCAGGTTAAATCAACCCAAGGAAGTTCGCTTCTTGTGCAGTAAATTATTTTTTTCGAATTTAATGGCATTTTTAAAATTTTGTCTATGCAATTTCAATTTATGAAATAAATAGGATCTATAAAAAACCATAAAAAAACTGATTAGTTCAGATACTTTTATTGCGCATTAAAATAGCTCTAAAACGATTGATTTATAAATATTTTTGTTTTAAGGATTTTCTTGCTATTAACATTAACACTTCATCCTCCTCATCGTTTTCTTCATCAACAACAATAACATATCAATTTAAAATAAATTGGTTTTACGGATTAGAATTTGAGGATGGATGGCTAAGAACAATTGAACATATCAACAAAATTATGGGACATTGGAAAGAACACTTTTATCAAATTGGCCAACAAACGGTAAGAATGAGTAAAAAAATGGAAGGCAATCCTAAAGAATCCGTATCCCAAAAAAAATTTTTTTAATTTTTTTCAAAAATTAGCTTCTAAGAATTTTCGAGGGTATAGAACATGAATCTGTCATCAATTTTGTCATATATTACCATCTTGGTATGAAAATGCCGACTTTTACCAAGTAAATGCAAGAGGGGGGCCAAAGGCATTTTCGGTGAAAATTTTTACATAGACATATTATAGCTCAATCAACGCAGCTCGTCGAGAGGAATCGAATGGTACCTTTATTATAAGATAATATTGTACTTTACGCAAGTTAGAAGTCAAAGTATCTTAACAAGACAAATATTTCTTTTGGCCAAAACTTGCCGATAACTGAATATCACCCAAAAAATGTTACCATTCGATTCTGCTCGTCGAATTGCGTTGAATGAGCTATATATTGTTCATAGAAAAATTTTTACCAAAAATGCCCTTGGTCCCCCCTTTGCTTTTTTTTGGTAAAAGTCGGCATTTTCATACCAAGATGGTAAGATATGACAAATTGATGACAGAATCGTGTTCTATCCTGCGAAATCCTCTAGAAACCAATTTTTTAAAAATCTAAAAAATTTTTTTGGGATACTGATTCTTTAGGATTGCCAAATGGAAAATTATCAATAGGAATTTAGAGATAAAAAAATATCAAAGCCCTAAAAATTCTAATTTTTTTCCTTTTATTTTACGTCGATAAATTTGTCATGTTTTTTGCTAACTTTAATCAAGAAAAATATTCAACTTGAGAGAACGGGAATTTAAGGTTTATTCTAGAACAATATAATATATAAGCAGCTTGACGAAAACCAATTTGTAATAAGATTTATTGAAATTATTATTTTGGTTTCAGTTAATTAATAATGGCTATTTTTTACTATTTTCCGCAACAATTCAATTAGTATCAATCAATACAGCTCGCTGCATTTTTCAAATTATAATATTCGAATAATTTTTTTGAGATTCCATATTTCCTAATTAATTTCATTTCCTTTGCATTTTCTTGAAAAAAAAGTTGACATTTATTCGTCAAAGATAAAAATTCATGAAAAAAAAATTAAACAATTTTTGGTCACATTTTAAACTTACCAGCTTGATTAAATTTAAATAAATAATTTGCCTATTTATTCCCAGAAATTATTTTATAATTTGCAAGTTTTTGTATCTAGTAGGTGCGAAATTTAAAGTTTAAATTAGGTTAATGTAATTTTTTTCTGTTTTGCCCCACAAATAAACAAATTATATATTTGAACTAAAAATATTTGTTATTAATTAATAATTATTATCCAAGGAAGAAATTAATAATGATGGAGATTGGGGCATTGGCGGCGACCTCATTCTTTTGCAAAAAAACTATCCATTCTCCACTGATTTTATAATGAAAAATGAATTTTCTTCTGCTGCTATTTATTATTGGAGGCTTATGTTGTCTCCAAAAGAAAATGGTTGCAAAATTAAAATTCTTCGATATAGCACGAGGTTGGTTGTATAAACTTTTTAAATTAAATTTACAAACATTTGTTAAAGTTTTGCAAAAACCTTTTTCTCATTTTCGCTTTTTCTTTTTTTTATTTGACAACAATCTTCCATTATTAAATTTGTATATATTGAATTCGATTTCATAATTTAAAAAATATTTTATT
This sequence comes from Pratylenchus scribneri, assembly GCA_030063045.1. NCBI lineage: Eukaryota > Metazoa > Nematoda > Chromadorea > Rhabditida > Pratylenchidae > Pratylenchus > Pratylenchus scribneri. Next base: position 316,017 of record JAQSEB010000203.1, read on the forward strand.
ATTTTATTTTTTTGAAAATTGCATACCAAAAAGAATTTACCCGAAATTTACCCCTACCCTAAAACCAAAAAAAGAGCAAACCCAACCCGGAAATCAGACCTGGGTCTGATGGTGATGAGTAACCCGGGGAAATCCTGATTGGCAATGGAAAAAATCAGTATAAATAGCAGAATTTTTGGTATAAAAATTAGCAAAAATTTATATTATTAGTGTAGGCCATAACTAGGACCCGGGCACTACTTGTCATGCCCAATTTCCACTATTGCCCATAACATATATACTAATACCAATAGGATAAGCTTTATGGAATATTAAAATCTGATGGATTGATTCTAATTTTATATGTCAAAATGTGAGACTAGTTATTAGGTAAAAATGGCTGTCTTCAAAATGCTGTCAATAGCTAAAAATAATTTGTTCATCAAAAATTACAAATCCTTTTTAAAATCGATATAATTTTTAATTCTTCTTTTTACAGTGAAACAACTTTCCATGCAAAAGTATGCAAAAAGGGACAAATTATTGGCAAATGGTGGAATCGATGTTTCCAATTATTTGATTTGTTCCAGGAATATGAATTTGAGCAATTTCGTGTTTATGTTAAACCCGAATATGCTAAAAGCAAATTTTGTGCAATTAAAATAACAGAAAACGAGGGAAAAATTGAAAAGAGCTGGACAGAATATATTTTGGCAAAATGGCTTGAAAAATGGCATAATTATTTTGAAGAGAATTGTAATTGTTCGGAATTTGATTGATTGGCTATAAAATAAAAATATTTATCAGTTCATTATAAAATGGATAAAATTTTTTAACAGGGAATTTTTATTTCATAAAAATTTATCATTTATCAACATAGTTTATTCATAGAATAAAATTTTTATATTTATGGAAATTGTAAATTAAATCATCTTATATTTTTTCAAAACTTCATTTCGAATTTCCATTGTAGACGACGAAGTATAATAAAATTTCCCAAGTTGGCGAATAATATCCAACGCTTGCACAAGGTATTCCTTCCGTATCGGCACTCCCTAGAAAAAGGAATTTTTAAAATTTTATTTATTCAACATGGTTCGCAGATAGGATATATTTTTTAAATTAATAACTCTTAAGCTATTATCGATATGTACAGCAGTACACCCTTTTTCGGAAAAATGCTGAAAATATTGAAAAAAGAATACATAATACCAAAATAATTATAATGGTTTAAGGGTTTTGGCCTAGTTTCACATATCATATATCATTCGATAAATCTTGCCAATTCGTATCAAATTGTTATAAAATTTTTAATGGTTTAGTCAACCGATTTTGTTTTTTAGTTAAAAAAAACTTAAGCTTTTTAAAATTATGAAAAATTATTCATTATCAAAAGTAATCTATTGATAGAAATTTGAAACTAGGATATAAAGTACTGATCCATTGGAATATTTATGACAGTTTCAGTACCCTTTTCAAATTTCCTTTAAATTGACTAAAAGTATCTTTTAATTTCCTACTTAAATCAAATAAATTTCTAGATATAATGTAAGAGATATATAATTGAAAAAAAAACAACATTTTTCTTATATTATCCCTTGGGGGGGGGGGAGTAAACAAATAAATATTTAATAAAAATAAAACAATTGTAAATTAGGAATCATTGTCCGAAATCCTCTTAAAGAAATAATTGGGCCAGAATTACAAACCAACTATTAATTCCGCAATCATATGATTTTAGCTCTATATTTCATATTTTGCTTTCAAACATACCTGCTTTTGATACTCCTTTTCTTCGAATTTTGCCGCCATTTTGTCCATTTTGAATTCAACCTTGTATGGTCCCACTACATTCCCGCAGTCTTGGTAGAGATCACCACTACCAATAATTGGTCGTGTTTCTGGCGCCCCTGGCCGATGAATTCTGCCTTTTTGTTCAGAAGTCAAAATTCCACGGAAGGCATGCAAAACAAATACGATGGCCTTCATTTCTTTTCCCTCTTTGCTGAACATCACATTTTTGACGATTGCCTCGAGATCCTCTTTTCCCAAAAATTCTGCAAAAATTAAGTTTTATTAGCAAAAATGATTTTTTAAACACAAAGCGAAAAATTTTGTTTTTATAAAATTAAAATTTAATAATTTTATGGATACGAAAGGCACAAACAAATTTTGCACATTAATCAATTTTTCAAATAAATACTTTAACTTAGGGTTGCGCCCCCGCAGTGCGGGGGCGGGTTGTGCGGGGGTCGGGGTTTGCGGGGTTGGCACTTGCGGGGACGGGTTCGGGGGTGACCCCTTGCGGGGGCCCCCGCGGGGATCCCCGCGGGGGCGGGGGTAGCGTAAATTTTTTAAAAAGCCACATTTTTCAAATAAAAAATTTTTTTGAAGAAAAATTTCATCCAAAAATGGTCGCGCAGCGAAAAATTTTACCTAAAAATAGCCTCGCAGAGAAAAATTTTAATAAAAAATTTTAATATCCTACAAAAATTTGGTCAACATTTTCTTCTTAAAATATTCGTATCATTCAGTACATTCATATTTCACAATCAAAGTCAGCCGTTGTTTGTCGGCGAACCAAAAATTCAACAACAACAACAAAGGAAAGATGTTCACATTTTTGCAGGTGTTGTCCTTCTTCCCTTTATTAGGACGTAGTAGATAGATTCCAGTTCAAAAATGTCATCAACAAATTTGCCGTGATTCACACAAAAATAAACCAGAGCAAAATTTTAGCTCTTAAAAGTTCTTTGTTCTTTATTTGTGCGATGTTCAAAAGTGTTGTAAAAATAAAAATGGAAAAATTGAATTTATGCAAAGATGGTCATCAGGGGATAAAAGAATTATTTAGAAGAAAAATGAATTCAAATATAGAGAATATATGGATGATATTATTAATTCGGGAAAGATTTAAAAAATTTTTATAAAAAGATTTTCACAAAATTTAATCAAAATTTCTTTTACTTTTTTATTAATTTCATTTCCATCTGCATGTTTTCTTAATATTTGATCATTATGAATATAAATGAAATTGTCATCAATATATTCCAAAATAGCCAATCAATTTTAAATTAATTTTGATATTTTTTCAAAAATCTGGAAAAATTAATTTGCTAACTTTTTTGTAATTCAAAAGAGTAATTGTAAATGAACGTGAATTTATTCTTCATTTTGCTCAAAATTTATGCTATTGCTAAAGCAAATGCCATTGATTGATCAAAAATGTCAATGGTTTTGGCTTAATATCACACGAATTTTAGCATTTACAAATAAACTCAGAAATTATATTGTAGCTATAATTTTTTCAAACATTTGCTTATCTTTCTATTGTGCTTTTTGATTGTCAAAATTAATATAATTGGTCAGTAATTTATGGCTAAAAGAATAAAGAAAAGAGAAATTAAAATTTTCATATAATTTGCATAACTTATCATAAACATTTTTTGATTAAATTCAGAATTTTAAAGAAAGAACAAATATTTACAACAAAAATATACATAAATTTAAATTTATTGAACAAAGATAACTATATATTTAAGAAAAATGAATTTATTCAATATTTATTTTTTATCAATCAGAATTAACACAAAATATTGTGCAATTAATTTTCAGTTGTTGGCCTACAATATTGTTCCATATTTGTCAAAGGCAACTGCACATACTAGGGTAATAATAGTGACATACAGTATATCATTTTCAGAGAGATATATTCCATTTTTCAATTTAACAGTATTGCATAAATTTTTTAACATTTGATTAAAATGAATATGTTGGCGAGCAAGCTTGTATATTAGGCATTTACGGAATTGCTCAGGAATTTTGGAAATCTTTGTATGGGCTATTAAGGAATGACCCAGGAATTTAGTTTGGAAATCTTTGTTTCTAAAAGTTCTTACAGATTCATGGATGGGTTCAATTCATCGAACAGAGCCGACAATATAAGTAATGATGGATTCATATCTTCGTCAAATTTTTTACTTCTTTGATTCAAAAAAGTTTCTCTTATTGATTTTAATAAACAGATTTAAAAAAAATTAATTCACTTCTTATCTTACTTAATAAATTTCAAATTTTTGATAATTTTGACTAAAATAAATACAAACTTGAAAAAATTACATCATTTTTTGATAAGGCAAAATTTATAAATATAGTATATAGAACATATATAATATGTTTCTTGAATTCAACTAATTACAATTTATTTATATTCTTTTTAAAATGAATAAAAGATTCTTTTCTTTATTCTTCATTTTTGTGTGTCATCACAATCAGAACACAATGGAAGTTGAAGAAGCTGTTTGTTTATTAATGGGAAAAAATTAATATTTTGAGACAAAAAATTTAATTTTAAAAACTTGCCTTTTATTTGCTAAATTATTACTATTTTCTCGCTAAATTTTTGAGGCTAAATTGTAAATTCTACGTGGACATATTGAATTGTTATGAATATTAGATATAGCTTTTTATTTAGTTTGATTAAAAATATTAAGTTTAGATTTAGATTTCGGTGAAAGTGTATTTGTTTTTATAAAGTCACATTTTTATTAAACCCTTGGCCATAAAAATAAATACTAATTGTAAGATCTTAGTTAAGCTTATTAGATTTCGGATTCAGAGGGATATGATTCTTTTTTAAAAAGACTGCAAATTTGATTTATTTTTATGTTTTATTATCATAAAAATAACAAAAAATGAATATTTTGAATGCCAATATAAAATTACTTTATTAATGAGGTTGAGGCATGAAAAATGTCATCGGAATTGGATGTTGCATCACAATCAAAAAATCTTCAATTGAATTCCGCAACACTTGTCGAATTTTTCGAATGCCACCAAATGCATGTTTAATTGAGGCTGACAATGAAATGCTCTTTTTAGAATGCATTTTTTATATTTATTGTATTATATTTATGATTAAGTTCGTCAATTTCGAGCCCTTTTATAATATTCATTCCATTTTGATATTCATAATTTAAATTTTTATTTGAGAAATATCCAAAATATATTGTCATTTTAAGCAGCAAAATTAGCTGTAATTTATCAAATAAATTTTGAAATTTAATTTGCCAAATATCAAAACATTCATATTTTCTTATCTCATTTCTTCTCCCAAAGAAATCAAATTCAAGTAAATTGACAAATAAGGAAATGAAATGAGATGTTACCGAATTTATAAAGAGGAAGTTGTATTATTAATGGCCTGAAATTGATAAGCCATTTATTTACATTTAGCGAGAGGGAGTTCATCGTTGAATAAATGCTCACTTACTACTCCCGTCATTTTTCATTATTATTTTATTATTATTGAAAATCAAATTTATAAGTTTTGATTTTTAAATAAGAGCAAGATGAATAAAAATTGTGTCAAAGTTAGTGTAAATATAAATATTATAAATTCATAAAAAAATATGTGCTAGTGTAAGTATAAAATTAATTTAAACCAAATACATTAAAAATTGTATTAAATCGAATAATTTCTCTCTTTGTTACTCATTGCATCGCATTCATCAATTGAAAGTGAACAAGCTGTTTTAATGAAAATTTTATTTTTATTTTGTCAAAGATTAATTTTTTTCATAAAAAGTATTTCATGTAGTGGTTTTGCGGATATATATTTAGAAATACATTACAATTTATTAATAGATTATTAAGAATTCGGTTATATATTTTTTTAGAATTAACAGACCAAAAAGACAGAGAATTAGTAAATTTTAATGGCCAAAAAATGAATATTTATCCATATGTAAATTTTTCAAATAATAATTTTGTTATGATTGAATTAGACTAGCCATTCTTAGTTAGCCAAGGTCAATAAGGAAGCAAATAATAATAATTCCTCTGGTCTGCTGGAGGCAATATGCCATTTTAAATCTAAAATTAAATTTCACTTTTAAATAAAATCACTTTAAAAATATCCGATTTTCTTTTTGGGTTTCAAAGAAATTATTTTTTTTAATCTCAAAGTCATATCTATATCTTCCCTTGTGAAATAGAAAAAACCTCATTTGAATCGAATTTTGGAATCAAAAATTCACCTATTGTATTCCGCAGCAAAAATCGAAATTTGAGAACATGACCATGAAATTTATGTTTAATTGAGGCTAAAACTGGTAAAATATTGATAAAAATGGGATTATTATAACATATTCATATAATTCATTTTTAAAAAATTCAGAAACAGGAAATTTAATAAAATTTTATTATTATAGAATTCAATTCAATTTATTCTTCTACAACTTTATGTTGTTTTTCATTTGAATTCCAAATTAAACCAACAGTTTCGTCATCTCTTTCATTTTCTTCCGATGCTGTCATGTTTTTTGCGCTACACCCCGAAACATCCAATGGACGAAACATCCAAAAGACGAAACATCCAAAGGACGAAACATCCAAAAGTGGAAAATTGGACGAAACATCCAAAAGACGAAACATCCAATGGACGAAACATCCAAAAGACGAAACATCCAAAGGACGAAACATCCAAAAGTGGAAAATTGGACGAAACATCCAAAAGACGAAACATCCAAAAGTGGAAAATTGGACGAAACATCCAAAGGAGAAAAATTTCCGAAACATCCAATGGACGAAACATCCAAACGCCCAAAATGTAGGGATCGGCAAATGTCGCTTTGCGCAGGGGCCAATCCAAATTGTGGGAGACAAAAGATAAAGACAAAGACGGATTTTAGTTTGTCTTTTGTCTTCCGATTTTTATCTTTTGTCTTCAAATAAATGTCGTTTGTCTCATATCTAATCCAAATTAAAAAAGATAAAAGACAAATTTTGAGGAAATTAGTCTTTTGTCTGCAAAATTTGGGGGATGCTCGCGAACGCCCCCCAAATTTGTCTTTAGGGTCAAAATGATGTCAGAAAATTTTCGGATAAAGTTTATATGAAAATTTAGAGTGTTTTTAGCCTTCCCTAATTTTTTCGGATTTTTTGGGTGTATCCCTGATTTTTAACGAATTTTTGAAAAAAGGTACTCCATTTGTCTTAAAATTTGTCTTTTGTCTTTGTCTCAAAATCCGAAGACAAAAGACAAATCTCTCTTGTAAAAATTTGTCTGTTGTCTTTTGGACGACAAATTAATTTGGATTGGGATAAAAGACAAAAGACGTATTTTCCGTCTATTTGGTGTTTGTCTTATCTTTTGTCTTTTGTCTCCCACAATTTGGATTGGCCCCAGGGCACTTGCATTTATCTCTCGTTATCGATTTTCCAAAGCGACATTTTGGGCTACATAAAAAATGTCGCCCAAAATGTGTCTTAGCACGAAAAAAAATCATAAGAGGGCGAGAGATAACGCGAAGCGTCGGAGAGACCGAATTTTGGAAAAGAAAGCCCTCTGCGAGAGGAAATGGACAAGCCTGTGCGGCCTCTTTTTGATGAGTGCCTGCGGGCTCCTTCTCCATTCGATCGTTCGTTCATTTCCTCTCGCAGAGGGCTTTCTTTTCCAAAATTCGGTCTCTCCGACGCTTCGCGTTATCTCTCGCCCTCTTATGATTTTTTTTCGTGCTAAGACACATTTAGGGCGACATTTTTTATGTAGCCCAAAATGTCGCTTTTTTTCTCTGATCGTCTAACCTCTTTTGCAAGTTTTTTGCGCAAAGCGACATTTGCCGACCCCTACCAAAATGTCCCGAAACATCCAAAATTTTATTTGACAATAAAAATCGATTTGAACATATTCAAATGATAGGTCAATCGATTCGTCTCGACAAGCTCCATCCGAATTTGGCCAAATTAAGCTTCTAGAAATTAATTTTAAAAAATTAATTAGCAAAAATGATAATTATTGAATATTCAATTTTTTTAATTTTTCAAATCTCATAACTTTTTTATTTCTTGATCAATTCAAGAAATTTAAAATATTTTCGTAATCAGTTCGTCGAGATCTATCAATTGTTGCAACGAACAAGCAGAGATGGCAACTATTTGAATCAGGATGCCATAGTGGAGAAACTGAAATATGCCAAGTCAAATTTTCGGCTGAGATCAACGGTATAAAATGCTTCTAGGATATTTTGTAGCCCTTTTTCTCCTCTTTCAAACGAGCTATACAACATTGAATTTGGCTGGGAAATTGCTGAGTTAGCTGCGCTGGAAATTTGCATATTTCGGAATTTCTGGTGGCTATAAGTTCTTTATTTGTGGACCAATTCGAAAAATCTTTTCGTATTACCTGTCAGCTTGACGAGCTCTATCCAATGCTATATAGAACATGTCATTTGTAAGTCATTTTGAAATTTCGGATGAAAAGCATATGGGGGACCAAGGAATTTAGTGAGATTTTTCCAAAAAAAAATTTTGGATTAAAAGATACAGCAAAATGGACATCAAAATCGTGCTCAGCACCCCAAATTACCCCTGAAATATATTTTTAAACATTTTATTATTAAATAAAAAAAATAAAATTTTTGGATGTTTCGGGACATTTTGGACGTTTGGATGTTTCGTCTTTTGGATGTTTCGTCCTTTGGATGTTTCGTCCCATTTTCCCTTTTTGGATGTTTCGTCCTTTGGATGTTTCGTCTTTTGGATGTTTCGGGGTAGAGCCGTTTTTTGTATTAAATGTAAAATTCATATTTTGGAAATAATGAATTTTCACAAGAATAATGGACTTGGAATCATTGATTGCAGGAAATGTTAAATTTTCAGCAAATGATGGAGAATAACTATTCACGGAAAAATCTAGAAAATTTAAAATAGAAAAAAAATAGAATTGTCAAATTATTAATTTGGGTGAATTTCCATTTTTCAAAATTATATACAAACTACAGTCTAATGCATAATTTTTGCAAATATTATTGCTTTTTTTGGTCATAAATTTTTGCAAATTCTTCAAATAACTAATTCTTTTTCTAATCAATTTTTTGGCATCAGTGGTTATAAAATGCCATCAATTTTCACTAATTTATTTATAGCTAATATGTTCATGTAAAAAGTTGATTTTTTTAGCACAAATTGAATTTTTTATTTCAATAAATTAATTCCATACTTGCGAGGGCCAAAATAAATCCAAGCAATACAAGAAAAGCAAATAATATTAAACCGATTCTAATGAGCCAAAAAATGCATTTTTCGTGGCAATACCATTGGGGTCCTACTGTAAAATATTCATTTTCATCAATAAATGTTGTTGTTTCCTTGTAAACTTTGTCTTTTTCAATTTCTTTGCCATTGTATGGATCCTTCACATTTTTTAATTCAATCATTTTTCGATTTAATTTCTCCCGTTGTTTTGGCATTCTTTTCGGATTTATTTATTCTCTGCAAAATAATTTATTCAGCAATTTGTAATAAATTCTTTTAGAATATACTTAATTAAAAACATCAAAATTCATTGATATTTCTGATTAAAGATGGGTAAAATAAATGATATTTATTGGAATTGGATATTATTAATAGTTAAAAAAAATCGTAAAAGAAATTGTATTTATGACTAATTCGATGAATTACAAATTTTTTCAAAAACATTTTATTAATGTTAAAAATGTTTTGTCCAAAAAATGTAAAAATAAATTTATTCGAGACATATCTTTGCTTTTTATTGTCATTTTTATCTTTTTTTCATCTGATCGAAATTAAAATCTTTGTTTGTCAAATAGTAAATAATCAAAAAATTATTTGACAAATACTTCCATCAATAAATTGCTTATTAAATTTGTTAAGGGCCAAAAATTTATTTGTTAAATAAAATGAAAATTAATAAGGAAATAAAAATAAATGTGATGTTTATCAAAATAAATAAATTTAACTTGAGATGATTCCGACTTTTTAGGCATTGAATTATTATCTATTAATTATATATGCTAATAAGTCATTTATATTTTGTATTTTTATTTGAATCGAATAAAAATATAAAATCCATGCAAATTATAGATTATAGATTAACCATCATATTTAAACTTATGGCTTTAAACTCTGAGATTTTAAGAATTCTCTTCGAGTCCAACCTCCAACTTATCTTAGGGACGCGAGGAATTAGACAAAAATAGGTAGGTTTATAAAATACAAAGTCGGATTTTTGAAAGTATTTAGATAGATCTTTGAAGAAGAAGAATGAATGAAATTTTATAGTTAGAGTCGATTAAATATATTTCTCATTATTTCCAAACACATTTATTCTTTTATCGAGCATTAAAATTGAATTAATATTAATAGAAAAAGGAAAACGATTATTCAATTCTGCATAAATGTATCCCAAATTTTGTGAGAATCGATGCAAAATTTGTATTTTTACTTAATGTATTATTATTTATCCATAAAGAAATGATAAAAAATTTGTTTTTTTATATATTTTTAATATTAATAAAAAGCAATTTTCAATTATTAAATAGAAAATAATGGAAAGGTCAGACTTTAAATATTTATTCTATGGTCAATCTCGCCCTAATGGCTTCATTTGACAATTTAATTAATGTATTTAATTCATATGTTTTGATTTTATTTCTTGAAAAATAATCTTGGCTTCACTGCCTTCTGCATATGCATCAGTCGACAATGATTCATCATTTTCGTGGTTTATTAACATTTCGATTAGGATGGATCAAATCGCTGACCACTCCAACATATCCTTCATATTCACAAAAAATTCCCAAAGCGGCCATTCTGATTGTTTGCGGGGCTCGGGATCCGTCCAAATATTCCTTTTCAATTCTTGACAATGGCAAGCCTCTTTTCTCCTTCAAAAGTAGCAGCTCAAAGTTCCGTGTAGCCCTTGTCTTAAATGATACATGTAATATTTTTTTATGATTAGGTAATTTTGCCTTAAAATGGATGCCCTGTGATGTCAATCCATGTTGCTGAACCGTTTCTCTTTTACCACGCCAACCACCCCATAATCCCCTTCGAATTCGTCTACCCGGAAAGGCAATTAGTCGAAAATCTCGACATAATTCATCTGGGACCGAATAGTCTGTGTTCTCTTTGAAGAATTCATAAATTTCCCGCATCAGCCCCAAGCAATGTTCTTGATGAAAGCGATGATATTCGTTGCATTTATTGACTTTTTGGATTATCTGGATACAATGAATTCCATGGGTGATCAGAACAGAAATTGAGTTGAAGTCTTCGATTGGCCAAGGCAGTCCGTTATCGCAAGAGGAAAAAATTATTTCTAAAAAAAACTTCTGAATTTTTCATAAATAGTGACTATTTTAGTTTGACAAATTATGCTTAAAAATTTTTAATAAATATTTTAATAAAAAAAAATAAATAGAGATTTAAGAAGATGCCAAAAAAGAACACATATTACCGGCAAAAGTGGAAATCAGGAAAAACTGGCTTTGCCTAGGCAAAAGTGGAAATCACACACTATCTCGCCGAAAGAAGCAGAGCATAAACCTAACCCTAGACCCTAGCCCCTAACCTAATCCCATGTTGCCGAGCCGCTAACCCTAACCCTAGCCCTAGTTTTTTTATTTCTCTGCTTCTTTTGACGAGATAATGTGTGATTTCCACTTTTGCCTAGGCAAAGCCAGTTTTTCCTGAATTTCCACTTTTGCCTGTGACACATATAAATTTAAATCCCACTCAATTAAACTCAAGGTAACACAGTACATTTAATTATTACCTTAAATCCCGGCCCTATTATTAATATCAATTCTTATTTTAATGCTTTATGGACACATTTTTCGTTTATTTTATGATAAAAAAGTTCATTCTAAATGGATAGTCAGAAGTTTATCGAAAATCCCATTTAATTATATATTAATTTTATCTATTTCCATTTTTATAGTAAAGCAACGACCTGAATCCGAATTTTGTTTGGATTCACAGTACGAATTTTCCATCTCATCATCAGCCGATAAAACGGAGCCAACTTGATATAAAAATAGCATAATATAAATGAGAAGAAAATTGCATACTATTGCCTTCATGGTATTAATCATTTTAAATAATCTAAAAAATTTAAATTTTTATTCTAGTCAAATTATGTTATGGAAAAGATTTTAATTTGATTTTGATTTATGTTGCCAACCAACAGAATTCACTATTAATGGATAAACATCAATTTTTCCTAATATCTGTTAAATTTATAATAAGAGAATTGGAGTGATTGTGATGTTATTAATTAAGGTGCAATTATTAATTCTTTTGTGTTTACTTTAGCAATGCTATGGGGTTATCCTAATATACTAAACGAGTTCTGACCGACCGACAAACTCTGTCCGAAATATTCTGTTTAAATTTCGCGTTATTTTGGCGTTATGTATTTTAATTTTTTTTTATCAAAAATATCCAAAAATTAATGATATCGTTACGGAAAGTGAGAAAAAGTTTTTTTATGGATAAAGAATAAAGAAAAATAAATTAAATGAGGATATATTTTAATTATTATTAATGGAAACAGATAATTATAAATTAATGATGTGAATATAAATAAAAATCATAAATTAACAATATGCCGATTTGGGTAATTCATTAGAATTTGACTAAGAATTAGAAGGAAAAAACCGGGAATGAGTTAACTTTAGCATTAATGGGAATGGGATCTAAAGCCTGGATTGAGTCTCAAGTCAAGAATGAAGGATAAAAAGCCGGTATGGTCAAGAATAAAGTAAAAATGTGAGGAATATTCGAGAATTAAGTAAAAATGTGAGGAATATTCGAGAATAAAGTAAAAATGTGAGGAAAAGTCGAAAATGGTAGGTAAATAGCCGGGAATAGTCGAGAATGATTGGTGAAAAGTGGGGAATGGTCGAGAATAAAGTAAAAATGTGAGGAATATTCGAGAATTAAGTAAAAATGTGAGGAATATTCGAGAATAAAGTAAAAATGTGAGGAAAAGTCGAAAATGGTAGGTAAATAGCCGGGAATAGTCGAGAATGATTGGTGAAAAGTGGGGAATGGTCGAGAATAAAGTAAAAATGTGAGGAATATTCGAGAATAAAGTAAAAATGTGAGGAAAAGTCGAAAATGATAGGTAAATAGCCGGGAATAGTCGAGAATGATTGGTGAAAAGTGGGGAATGGTCGAGAATGAAATGTAAAAAGGCGGGAATAATCGAGAATGATAGAAAAAAGCAGGGAATGGTCGAGAATGAACGGTAGAAGGCGGGAATGGTCGAGAATGAAGGCTAAAAAGCCGGGAATAGTAGAGAATGATAGATAAACAAAACAGATGATCGGTAAATTTAAGGGATAAATGTTAGTGAGAAATATGAATGGGGAAATGAAAGTGTGTGATATGATAAGGTATATATGAAAGAAATTTTGAGTGATATGAAAAAGGAGAAGAGAGGATATGATCAAGGGAGTATATAAGAAAGTGCAAAATTAGCTAGATAAATTGATGCCATCCACAGCGTGTTTCAAATTTCAATCTTCAATTAGAACTACCTATTAGTACAGGGTGGACCAAAAGTTCTGTTACTATTTTCAAATCGATTTTTTAGGTCTTAAATTTAAGATTTATCCAATTTTCTTTTCAAATTCGAATTCTTCAATCTCTTTTACCCTTATATCAATTATAATTGGACTATTAACAATTCCCTAAATTATTTTATAATTTTTTAAAAAAAGGTTCATTCATTTTGAACCTGAAATCCACTTTTTGACGAAAAATACTTTAAGGCATAACTCGAGAATAGGAACATGAAAATTTATAAAATTTTCGGGATTAATAAATCTATATCTTGGCTTCATAAATTGCTAAAAATTTTGCATCCCATCCTGAATATAAAAAAGTGGCATAGAAAAATGTTGAAAAAATCGTGCGACCATGGGAAAACCCAAAATTTGGCCTATAAATGCCCCTCAAAAATGGTTTTAAAATGGGGTGGCTTTTCTCAAAATTTGCCTTTTTAATAAAAATAGATAGAAAAGTAATATTTAGGCAGAAAGAACACAAATGGTCAAGGAAATTCAGAATTTGAAAATTTTGGATTTTCAAGTCATCGATTTTTGCATTTTCGTATCAAAAAGTTCGTCTAGGCTAATTTGTTTAATTTTTAATATTTTTATTTCTCTTTTTTGTATTAATTGGCCCTGTGTTTAAGCTATTAGAAAATATAGTTAAAAGTTTTTAATTTGAAATTAAAAGTAGGATAAAAATTAAAAACCCCTAAAAAATGTGCGACCATTTCTGCCCTGAGGAGGACATGTATTCAAGTTCGCCTCTCGAATGAGAGGCTTTAAATTCACAATTCTTTTAATAATTCCAATAAAGAGCTTAATGATTTATTATTATACCAAAAATGAAAAAAATTTATTTATCCGTTTAATTTTTATGAATAAAAATTCGAGTAACAGAACTTTTGGTCCACCCTGTATTGCAATCTTCTTAATTCAAAGGGAATGTTTAAATATTTTATTAATTTTCTTTCTAATGTCGTTTTACAAGCGCTCGGGAGCCGCGAAGCGGCGATCGAGCGCTTGTTTCTATAGAGAAGGATTTACTTGATAGATTCACCTTTTATAGGACGAATTTTGGAAAATATTTTATCAATTGATAAAAGATAAAATATTAATGTTAGATCGTTCGTAATCTTATTAATTTTTTCGCAGCGATGTCTTTTATTGCTTCATCCATTTTGAGAGCTTTCTCCATCTTTTTATATTTTTATTTGATAAATAGGAGATGGCCCTAATAAAATGATGACAATAAAATTTTTGACATAAAATAATTTGATAAATAGTAAAATGATCATTCCAAAATCTACAGTAATTCACTAAAAGATTGTAAATTGACAAATAAGAAAATAATGATAAGAATGGAGTTTGATCAAACTTAGGAAGATGATTTTCTTATAATTTCCAAAATTGTTATAAAATTATATTTATGATAAAGGAAAATTCTTCTTTTAAACAATAGCTCTCTCCATTCTAATATAGTAATTTTATTTACCTTAAACCGAATCTGCTGTATATGAAAAATATGACCGATTGGCAATTCATTGAAAATGAACTTTTAAAAGTGCTATTTTCTATTTGTTAAATAAGCAAATGTAAATATTCTCACTAAAAATTGAAACCAATTTTTATATTATATTTATGCAATTTCCTTTGATTATTTATTTGAAGTTGTTTCGAAGAATAATCAAAATTTTTTTAAAAAAAAATTTAAAAAAATAAAACTTTATTTTTGAACCCAAATAAAATCAAATTTCTGGATCGAGTTGCCATGTGCCCACAGGGCTGTAAATGACCTGAAAATGTTTTAAACACGAATAGACCTCATTTTTGAGTATATTTATTTTAAATGAAGCTTTTTTAACATTGAAAGTAAAAAATCCGATATTTTTCAATACTATATAATATATATGGTTAAAAAGATGATGGATTGGAATCAATTAAAAAATAACAGAAATTAGCGTCTACTTTTCAATTTTATAAATTTCTTGACGAATTTTAATAGCATTTTCATAAGTTCATAGCTTCACAGCAGATGCTCTCATCAGATAAAATAATAAAATTTATTTTACATCAAAACTGGAAAAAAACAATTGAAATATCTTTCAGTCTGCGGTCTGGAATATACATTTTTTTAAAGAAGGCAAAAAAAATTGTAACTTTATTTAAGGAAGGTAAATTAAGATAAAAATTATTCATTATTAAAAAAGTATTTTGATAAAATTTTCATAAAGTTGTCTCCATAATGCGTTTATTATTATTTCCTTCTAATTTCATCATTTCCAGTTGATTGCATATTTCAGCAATTCCAATTCGCATTTTCGGCTCCATTTTGCAACATTCTTCAATCAAATTCACAATTTCTTCTGGTGTGTTTTTCGGTATTTCAGGCAAAATGCCAGAGCAAATTTTAGCTTGTTTCATCTTAGGATGTTCATTTTCAAACGGTGTTTTTCCATAATCGAATAATTCAATTAGGAGCATTCCAAATGACCTGAATTAATTTTTAAAAGGTAATTTCTAAATCCTAATATATTACGAGCGTTGGGATGCCGCTGGCGCGGCATCCCAACGCTCGGCAAAATGCTTTAAAATAAAAATAATGGAAAGCTCTAAACTCTCAGTTAATAAGACTAAAAAAACAAATTCGCCTCCCTCATATTAATTAGATATTATTGGAAAATTAGCTTAATTTATTAATGATCATCACCTCCAACTATGTCTCTAATCATTATTTTAGTTCTATTCATTTATCCAAGTTTCATTCTCAATCATTCCCGGCTTTTTATGCTTAATTCTCGACCATTCCCAATCAGAAAAATGAAAACAAAATTGTAAAGAATTTTATATTAAAAAAATAAATTTTCGGCATTTTCCAATTTATTCTTCCTATTCCGCATATTTTAAATTACTACCTAATCATCTCTTCTCATCTTCCCAATTATTCATTATCTCATTCATCACTTTTAAGCTTCTCAAGCTTAAGGGAGCGCCCGGTCGCCGCTGCGCGGCTCCCGGCCGCTCCCATTGGTTCAGAAATTTTATTTTAAACTAAATTAGGCATTCACCCATCCTTATTCTTTCTCATTAAATTATTTCTTACAGACTCATTTATCATATAGACATAATTTCTTTTAATTTTTTTTAATAATTCACACATATCCAGCCATGTTTGTCCGAAATATTGCTGTTTAAATTTTGGCGTTTTGTATTTTTTAAATTTTTAAAATTTTTTATCCAAAAATTAAATGATAGAGTGAAGAAATAAAGAAAAATAGCTTTTAGAGTATAAATATAAAGAAATAAAGGAAATTAAAATAAATTATTTCCCGTGGACTAAGGACTATAATTAATTATAAAAATAATATGGGTATATTTCATTATTTTAATTAATTATTTTAAGTAAATTGTTATTAAATAATAATTATTTATAAAAATTTAAGTAAATTGTACTGATGGGAATGTAAAATGACAAAAAAGCTTATGAGAAGTATTAAAAATTAACAATAGGAGCGGCCGGGAGTCGCGCAGCGGCGACCGGGCGCTCCTTTAAGCAATTAAAACAATGGAAAAATGACAAAGCATAATGAAAAATGTCTTAAACATTTAGTAATTCATTAAAATATCGTTAAGAATTTGAAGGAAAATAGAAAATGAGTTAGCATAAATGGGTAAAGTATTGAATGAGTATCAAGAATGAGGGGAAGGTAAAAAGCCAGGAATAGTCGAGAATGAAGGGTAAAAAGCCAGGAATAGTCGAGAATGAAGGGTAAAAAGCCGGGAATAGTCGAGAATGAAGGGTAAAAAGCCAGGAATAGTCGAGAATGAAGGGTAAAAAGCCGGGAATAGTCGAGAATGAAGGGTAATAAGCCGGGAATAGTCGAGAATGAAGGGTAAAAAGTCGGGAATAGTCGAGAATGAAGGGTAAAAAGCCGGGAATAGTCGAGAATGAAGGGTAAAAAGCCGGGAATAGTCGAGAATGAAGGGTAAAAAGCCGGGAATGGTCGAGAATCTAAGGTATATTATGAGGGAGGAAACTTTATGCTTTCCATTTTTCCATTTAAAAAAAATTAAAACTGAATTTAGAGTTTTTCCATCATTTTTATTTTAAAAGGATTTAACGAGCGTTGGGATGCCGCGAAGCTACATCCCAGTGCTCGTATAAATTTATTGGCAAAGTTAAATATATTCTAGTATAATTTTAAAACTGCTTTGGTGTTCTAGAATGATTGGATATTTTTTTCTAATATTAAATTTTTTAAAATCCTTTTATAATTTTGTCATAAAATTGATTTTTATTCTTACTTTACTTAGCAGAATTTTGTAAATCAATTTAATTTATTAATTGAATTTAGCTTAAAATTAGGAATAATTTTATAGCTCAAGTTTATTGAATAAAGAAGAATTACTGGATTTTGTTGAAAATTCCATAAAGTTAAAGTCAATAAAGATGAGAAAAAACAAAATTAGGGCATTTTTTGGCAATAATTTTCTAATCTATATATTTTAATCAGTCTTTTTTGTATCATAATTCTGTAAGGAAAATGTTTAACCCAATTTAATAAAATTTTATTAATAGCATGAAAGGTTGATTAAACATAAAAATGCGCAAAATTAAGTAGATTTTATGTTCAATAACCTTTATTAAATTTTTTCAAACTAACCATATATCAGATTGAACTGTATATTTCCGATTCTCCAGACATTCTGGTGCAACCAATATTGGTAATAATGGAAAAATCTTTTTCCTCTGCATGCCAGAACACAACAATGCAATTGATTCGTCTCCTTGCTGATTTTCTGTATTATTTTGATTCTCCATGTTTCCGCCGATGAAATTTTTTGAACATTCTCCATTCTCAGCACTTTTAATTCCATTAGATTCATCCATAACGGAAGTAACTTTTGGGCCTAGTCCAAAACAATTCAATATCCATGCATATGAATGCGATGCATAATAGGCATTCCGATCATTTTCAAGACTAAATTTTTATTGAATTTAATCTATATCTATATGGCCATAAGTTATTATTAGGGGGCGGATTTATATTGATATAGAATTCCGAAATATAGGCATAAAATATTGACATAAAATTGTCAAAATATTGATATAATTTGCAAAAATAGGCAATATATTGATGAAATATTGATGAAAATTTTTTTAAAAAATCGCTATATTTTATAAAAATTTCGAAAAAAATATTTTACATTATCCTCAATCAAAAATTATACATATTTCAAAGTTTTTTTTTCAAAAAATTTCAAAATCCATTTCCTAAAAATTTTTACACACATCTATAATTTTTAAAAAATTTTCCAAAATCAATTTTTCATTAATTATTTTCAAAAAATCACAAAATGAACTTTTTCCTTAAATTTTTTAAGAAATTCTCAAAATTTTTCTAAAAATTTTCAAAATTTTTAAAAAAATTTTTTCGATTTTTTTCAAAAAATTTCAATTTTTCTAAAATCTTCAAAATATTGACAAAAATGGCCAAAAATTGTCAAAAAATGCCAAAATATTGATGTCAATATTGATGGCCAAAAAATGGCAAAATATTGATGAATATTGACATAAAAGTTCATGCAAATCAACTAAAAACTTGATAAAAACGTGTTTTATGTTGGTTTAAAGCTATTTTAAGTTTGCAAGAAAAATATTGATATCAATAAAAATCCGCCCCCTAGCCTTATTATATAAACAATTTTTATAAATTATAATTATATTCTTCAAAATTGTAAACAGGAAATTAAAATATATTAATTTTCGTCAAAATAATTCCAATCTCTACAATTTTGACATAAATCAACTAATTTCAATTTTGTAATAACAAAAATGTATAAATGAATTTTCAAAAAATTTTAATTTAGATTTTCTATTTATTTCTTAATCCAAGTATAAAATGAAATTTCATTTTCTTTTTATCTCTTAATTGATTTGTCTGTTAATATTCAGCCGACAAGTTAGTGGATGATTAATATTCATTTCTTAAACAAAATTTTTAAAATCTAACATACATTCTAGAAAGACCAAAATCAGATATTTTAACTATAATTCCAAACAAATGTCCAAATGCAATTGCTGATGGATTATCAATAGTGCTGCGAAAGACTAAACAATTTCGAGTAGCCAAATCTCGATGAATTATATTCTTTGAAAATAAGTATTTCAGTCCATTTGCAATCTAAATTATCAAAATTGAATTTTTTATGAAAAATGTTTTTTTTTATTTACCATTAAAGAAATTTCAATTAAATGACTCGTTTCTATAATTAATTTTCTCGACTCTTTATCACCATAATCATATGGTTTATGATGATAGAGAAATTTTTGTAAATTTCCAAATTCTGCGAATTCCATTAATATTCCCAGCTTTCTTTCAATCATAACAACTTCGAAAGTTCTATAAAAAGGAAAAGAAATTTAATTATAATTTGAAAAATTTACACAAATTAAATTTCTTTGATATTTTTTTAAATTTTTTATAAATATTTAAAACATTGAATGCAAAAACAATAAAGAGTTAATAATTTTCTTTTTATAAAATTTTAATTTTAATATTATTCATCGGTATGAGTTCGGAAATCTTTTTAAAATAAGACTGAAAATGATTCAGAATGCAAAAGCATTAAAAAATATTTTCTTTTGTGAATATAATATTATTAAATATTTTCTCACTTATTATCATTTCTAGAGCTTGAGCCTAAAAGACCTAATTTTAAATACCTGCATAAATTTGGATGTTCCAATCTCTTTAAAATCTGAAACTCTCGATTCATTTCTGCATTTCCTTCAACAAAGAGTCTTTTAATTGCGACTTGTTTTCCATGCCATTTGGCCTCATGAACTTGGGCAAAACTACCTATGCCTAATTCATTTCCAATTTGAAGTTTTTCGGTCAACTTTGCTGCGTAAATAAATTGAAAATAATTTTTATTTTTAAATTAAAAATACCTTTTTTCCTTTTATTAATACATTGGCGGCATTTGTTTATTATCACAAAAAAGGAAGCCATGAAAATAACAATACCTATGGTTATCTTAAAATATATTTTATTATTAAAATAAGAATTAATTATTAAAAATAACTAACATAATGTGTAAGCATAATTTTGAATTTTTTTAATTCATAAATTTCCAGGGCACATTCAGCAGCGATTTCCTGTGTTAAGACTGAACAATTCAATTCAATGAGTGCATTCATTTCATTGAAACTCAAAAGGGTTGTCCCAATACAAAGTGACAAACATTCATTGCTGATTGATTAGGATAAATATATTTTTTATTTTGTTTTAGTTTTAAAAATTTAAATGTTCAATAAAATTACATGAGTTAAAAATGTGAATATCTCAGAAAAATTCAAGAAATTAATAAAACTTTTATCGTTCTTAATTTTAATATATTTTACTGATTCTTGATGATTACTTTTTTTAATTTCCATCAAATCCATTAATTGTTTCTCTATTCATTCATCCTAATCATTATAATAATAATGGAATTTTAAAATGAATATTCATTTGAATAATAATTTGGCATGCAAAATCCAAGTAAGCAAATTACAAATTTCATTTTATAAAATTACCTAACATTCTTTCTTTGACAACATTTTTTATGAGTCTCATTGGCAAGAATGCATTCCGTAAAAAATTGATAATATTGCCTATTTTTATGTCCATTGTTTTGTATGGCTGGAGAAAGCCCTCGACCTAATGCACTGCAATTCAATCCAATATCTTGATTATTATCAGTGTTGTCCATAATTGTTTGGCAACATTTTACTTGATTCGAAAGCCATTCTCGCTTAAGTGGAAAAATCACTGGGTTCGTCAGTTGATCAATGGAATCTACTTCACAACTAAATGTAAATCATTAAAAATAATTTAATATTAATTTTTCTTAATTCTTCTATCATTTTTTATGAAAAAATCCCATAATTATTAGTAGAGAAACAGGCATATTTATTAATTAAATATTTACTATAATTATTTTTATAGTATTTTAAAAATTTACTAACGAATAATTCAGTCTTTTTTTATTATTAATTTGACATTTTTCAATCCATTCCTCATAGATATAATTCAACAATGTGTCATTGTCATCGTCATGATCAATGTTGGAAATCATAATACCGCCAAGTCCAAAATCGGTAGCATAATTCAGCTACAAATTTAGCATTTTTAAAACAAAAATCATTTTACTTACTTTTAATTTAATGGATAAAAAATTTTCTGCTCCAACAAATGATCCATTTTGCGGATCATAATGATAGACTGTTTTGGCCAAATCATGAAATTTGAAATCACTCAAATTGTATACATTTTTAAGATCACGATAGTTATAATAATTAGTTCCGAATAATGTATTTTCCTCGCTCATTCGCCACATTTCATCCATCTCCCATAATTTTGATGCTGAGACATGCTCAAATTTCCATGCATATAATCCAATTCCCAAATTTATCTATTAATAAATTTTTTTGGTGAAGTTAATGCAAAAATTGATTTTTAAATTAATTAATAAAAATTAATTTTATTATTTTTTTAATATTTTAATAAAAATTAGAGATCGGACCGAGACGAGATCTCTACCGAGATTTTCCGAGATCTCGTCTCGAAAAGTATCGAGATCTCGGTCTCAGAAATAAATCTCAAAGAAAAATCTCGAACGAAAAAATTTTGGTTCACATTTTTCGCTTCGCGGCCATTTTTGGCATAAATTTTTCGCTGCGCGGCCATTTTTTTGCTTGATTTTTCATGTTAGTGTAATTTAAGCTTTTATTTGTATATTTTTCAACCCAAATTTCTAAACACATCAAATTACAAGTCGAATAAAATATTAAAATTTTTATTCCTTCTTAATTTTAAGCGTGTTGGATTCCTAGGATTTTGGATGCGAATGTCAAGCTTTTTAAATTTTGGAGATGGCACTTTTGAATTTAATTTATTTTTGATTCATTATCATTACAAAAAAAAATTCGGAAAAAAATGTTGAAAATTAATTTTTAAAAATTTGTAATCTCGATCTCGAACATTTTTAGTTCGAGATTTTTCGAGATCTCGGGTTCGAGATCTCGCTCGATGAACCGCGCCGATCTCTAATAAAAATTGATAATAATGTTTTTATCAATTTTATCAAAATATTAACTGAAATTTGAATAAAGGAACTTAATGTATGGAAACTTGAAATTGGAAATATTTAATCTAATCGAAAAATTTTTTGGGCACAATATTCAACTTTCATAAAATATTAATAAACACAATATTCAACTTTCATAAAATATTAATAAAAATGCTTTTTTTGGGCACAATATTCAACTTTCATAAAATATTAATAAAAATGCTTTTTTTGGGCACAATATTCAACTTTCATAAAATATTAATAAAAATGCTTTTTTTGGGCACAATATTCAACTTTCATAAAATATTAATAAAAATGCTTTTTTTGGGCACAATATTCAACTTTCATAAAATATTAATAAAAATGCTTTTTTTTGGGCACAATATTCAACTTTCATAAAATATTAATAAAAATGCTTTTTTTTGGGCACAATATTCAACTTTCATAAAATATTAATAAAAATGCTAACTTATTTTTTTTTATTTGATAAAAAATATGAATTGTTTTTCCCAGGAGAAAATCCGATTGATAATTATAAAATTATTTTAAATTAAATTT
Organism: Pratylenchus scribneri; assembly: GCA_030063045.1. Classification (NCBI taxonomy): domain Eukaryota; kingdom Metazoa; phylum Nematoda; class Chromadorea; order Rhabditida; family Pratylenchidae; genus Pratylenchus; species Pratylenchus scribneri. The sequence continues at coordinate 339,029 of JAQSEB010000203.1, forward strand.
TAACTAAATTCAAAATCAATTATAGATAAGAGAAATTAGGCTCACAGATCAGATCTTTTTATTTTTATATTTCATTAACGATTTTTCTTTAAATATATAAGAATAATATTCCATCCTCATCCTCATTCAATATTCATATTGAATAAAATTTTTTTTTTATCTTTTTTTAAATGTTACCTTTCGAGGATTTTCGGCACCACATGCTAATTCCTTCATTGTCTGATGCAAATATTCATTCCTTTCAAATGGACGACTTTTGTAGATTGGCGCCAATGGACCAGTCTTTTTTTCAGCACTTTTTGGGCTATAATATCCGTAACTTAAAGTGTGTATAAAATCCGTGTAATTAGTTATGGCATTCAACAAATAATTGGATCTAATTAAATCCCCCCATTTTGTGGTAAGAACTGAAATTTGCAAATGACGCGAAATTCTGTCAAATTCTGTGCGGAGTTCTTTGATGAATAGAGCAAAATTTCCTTTATCCTCCTTAAAAGAATTTGAAAATTATTATTTTTAATATAAAGATATATAATCTATAATTTTATTTAAAATATGTTTTATTTTTAATAATTAATTTTGATTACTATTACTTAGCTATTTCTTTATTTACCTGAGAAACGACATTCGGAGCCCACCAAATATTAACTCCATCTAATTTTGATTCATTTATAAATTTTTGAACATTCCTTATAAATATTGACTTTTTAATTGAATTATCAAGCGTAGTTGGAAAAAATGTCGAGTATATATCTCTAAATTTTATAATTTTTTTTATTTTTTGAGTATATTTCGAAAATGTTTTTAAATTTAAAAAGAAAATTTTTACAAATCGATGTGGACCATTAATTTTTGCCGATTGTGTTTTCGGTAATATTCTTATGGTCATAACTGAATGGAGAAACAAAACCCGAAAAAGTGATTTATTCTAAAGCTCAAAATTTTCTCTAATGAATTTCAGCTAAAAAGAATAAAATATCATTTGAATAAATCCTTATTTATTAAAATTTTTAAATTTAAGATTTTACGGTTAACCGAATGGTATATCTTCTTTTCTCAATTCTTGTTTGGTTGATGGTTCTTGCTTTTTATAGCTAAAAGAATGGACCAGGATCAGGATCCTATCGTCATAACCCTAATAAGAATAAAACATACGGTCCACCAATCATGGTCATAATTTTCAAATTCGGATTTGTTCGCGCAATTCTGACTGTTTCTTCGTAATCAGCAAATTGTTCAACACTTTTTTCCATGTACTTTATATCAAAAGTCAAATCATCCACAAATGTGGTATGAAATATCAAATGAGTCAATTTCGATGCCTTGATGTTAAAAATTTAATAGATATATCTCGATGTTTTAATAATGTGTCAAAAAATATTTAATATATATTTGGGAAAAAAGTGAAAATTAATATACAATTTTAATTTTATTGCAGATTTTGTTTTGAGTCTCATCTTAAATTTAATTAAAATATCAATAATTTAACTGTAATAAACAGTAATTCAAATTAATTTTTTAATTATTAAATATAAATTTTATTAGAATTTTACCTGAAATTTGGTGAATGGTCTTTTTTTTCTCATATGATTAAAAAATCCTACAATTCTTCGATTAGCGCAGTCGTTTTCGATAATTGCATTTTTATTTTTAGCAATATTGATAGAAATAAAAATTTTCAGATAAAATAGAAAAGTTAAGAATATTTTTAAGAAATTCATGGCTAAAAAGAAAGGATTTTTTATTATAATAATCTCATCATCAGTTTAATGAATATAAGTTTTTATTTTAGGTGAAATATTGGGTACTTTTCTGTTTTGCACACCCCCACCAAAAATAGAGTTAATTTTTGGCATAGAAGAAGAATCTGACACTCATTTTGTAATATCTTGCCGTTTTTGTAAAGTATTACCGATTTTTCCAAGAAAAAAAGAGGGACCAAGGTAAATTTTAAAAAATATAGGGATATAATAGCTCAATTGACGCAGCTTGCCGTGCCCAATCGAATGGTTTCATTTTAATAAGGTAATATGCAGTTATTGACATGTTATGACCGAATGAAATATTTGTCTTGGTAAGACATTTTGACTTCTAACTTACGTAAATTGCAATATTACTTTATAAAATAGTAACATTCGATTCCCCTCGGCGAGCTGCGTTGATTGAGGAATTGATCCCCCCTTTACCTTTTCTTGGTAAAAGAAGATAATTTATCAGGACGGCAGGGTATGATAAAATAGATCTCATATTCATGTTCTAGCCAAAATTTACCTCTAGGATGTGATTTTTATCATTTTTGATGAGGGTTAGCAAAACAGAAAATTACCGAAATATTTTTATTAAAAGCAATCAGGAATTAAATTTAAATTATGGAAAAATGGTCATTATTTATATACCTAAAATTTAGACATTGATGAATATAATTGCATTAATTATCAAGAATCGAATTAATATTATATCTAGTTTTGAGGGAACGAAAAGTGTTCAAAAAATGCATTTTTAACTAATCAAAATTTTTCCGATTATTTTAAATAGGATAAAAGGTATTTTAAAATAAATTTCAATCCAAAAAATTAGAATTAGTTAAAGATATCAACCATTTTTTTATAGACTGATTGCAGTTATAAGTTTTTCATTAATTGTTAAAGAGTTCCGTGTTTTTATCATCAAAAATATTATATGAGAGGGAATAATTCAGTTTATATTTGATAAATAATAAATTTCAGAATAGTTCCTTAAAATTTTATTCATTTATCTTCGTCAAACAATTTTCACACCTTTATTTAAATATCAAACGAGAAAAGAAGCTGTTTATTAACGATTGAGGAAATTTTTTATCAATTATGATTATCAAAAAGGACAAACAAATGAAACATGAATTGAGGAAAAAATTTGATTTATAATTTTACTTACTCTCATTTTCATATCTTCCATAAACAACGATCCCGGAAAATTATATTTTGACAAATAAATTAATACTTTCAAATTTATAATAATTAATAAATTTTAATTTTATTGAATAAAATGAGTAAGAATCTAATTCTATACTTACTAATCCCTTTTTCAAAATTCAAAAATGAATCTTTTTCCATTCATTAGAATCTATTCGATAAGTTGATGAATGGACTAATTAAATACTAATTTTTCATATAATTGAAAGACCTACTTAAGTATACAATATACATATATAATTTATTATAGAATACCTTTATTTATTATCTACAATGAAATTATCGTTAATCTTATTGTTACTATTAATGCTTAATAATTTCTATATTGATAGCGCCAAAGAAATTAAAAGTGATTGCAATTTGAATAAGCGAATAGTTGGCTATTTTCATGGAATATCAGATGGAAAAAAGATGACTGAAAAACAGGTTCATAAAAATTTCATTTTTAAAATTTTATTTAAAATAATATTTATAAATTTGTGTTGATGAAGAAATATATATTATTTGGTGAAATTGCTTTGAATAAAAATAAATTTGCCATAACAAATTAAGAATTTACTTGTTCTTGTAAATTTGTCAAAATATCATTTTATAGAGTATAACTTACAAAATAAACCAAATTTTCAAATATTCATTGTGATGGTTGTTAAAAATTAATAAAAATTTCGGAAACTCTATAATCGAAATGCATACTTTTATGGAAAAATAAAATTAAAAATATTCTCAAAAATAATAATTTCACCCTTTATGAATTAGATATTATTTTTTTATGTTATTAGAAAAGTTTTTATTAAATCTTTTTTTTCATTAAAATTTTTTTTTGTAAAAATATATTGATTTTTAATCAATTTCACATGGCAAAAAATTTTTGAAATAAGAAAAGAATTTGCTGATTGCATTTATATTCTTTAAAATTTAGGTGTCTTTGCTTACACATTTGCTTTATGATGGGATCGATGTTAATGAGCTTGGCCAATTGAATAATAACAATGAATCGGTACTTTTGCAAATCACTCAAATTACTCGAAAATATCCCAATCTGAAAATAATGGTTGTTCTGAATGAAAAGTCAGTTTTTTTAATAAATAAAATAATTTATTATTTAATTTTAGAAAATCAAATGATTTGATATTTGCACATATTTTTTCTAACTATAAAATCAGGAAGATTTTAATAAAAAATATTCTCTTCTTCCTCGAACTCCATGATTTGCATGGAATCAATATCGAATGGGCCGATAATATTCCTAATAATGTACTAATTTTGAAATTAAAAATAATAATGAATAATTTAGTTCATCAAAGAAAATTTAATTGGATTTTTAAAGGAATTATCCTATTCATTTGGGAAAAAATATTTGCTTTCAATCAATACCCCTTCAACAAAGAGATTGTACATAAAGTAAGTCGAACTTGAATTTGTTTTTTATATTATTTGGGTGGGGTATGATGAAATTTCATGGATAAGAAACAAGACACTGAAAAAAAAAAAACAAATTATTTAACATTAATTTTAATGCTTAATTAAAGACAAACAATATATATAATTAACTAAAATTTATCAGAATATGTCACTTATTCGAGAGCCGTGTAAAATTCCCGTTTCTTATTGGATTTCTATCTTTTTTAAGATAATGTTAAGGAAAATCTTCTCCTATATTGGGTTATATAAGGAATAATAAAGGAAAAAATCACTTAATGTATGCTAAAAATATAGGATAAGAGGGAACCCACTTTTTCATGAAAAATGATAAAAATGCAAATCAAATAAATACCAAATTCTCTGTTGCCACCAGTGTGATTTCGTACCAAAATTCGTACCACTCGCACAACGAATCCGAACTACAAGGTACGAGTACAGTGAAAAATTAGTCTATTGAAGTACGAAGTACGAGGAAAATAGGAAAGAAACAAGGGTTCGAATTAACAAAATAGGAAGAATAGGTAGGTACGAGTAAGAAGAAAATTCTCAAGTCAAAACTCTAGTTGCCACCTTAACACTTAATCAATTAGATAAAAGATTTTAATAAGGTTTAAAAAATTTAAATACAAACAAAATCGATTATATTAAATTCGAATGGAAATAAAGCACTTTATTAATCAGAAAACATGTCTAACGAAGGGGCAGAAAATCAAATGGCTGGTTTGTAAAGTACCGGAAATTTCCCACACTATAAATTTAAGGCCCTGACTTGTATTGTATTTAGTCATCATGTTGCGGTATATTTTAGGTGAAGTTATTCAAAATTTTTATAGATATATGACATCTGCCAAATAATTATTTTTTTAATTTTCACAGTCCCCAAAGTCTTCCATTGAAAAAAGGATATGATTTGTTAAAAATTAGTGAATATGTGGATTTCATTAATGTCATGAGCGATGCTTATTTTGTACCAGGAAATGATGTAAATGAACCATACACAGGGCCAAATGCTCCTATTTATAAAAATAAAGGTTTAAATAAAAAAATATGGGCAAATGACAGAATTTAAAATATAATACCACATCTTCAGGGATGGTTGAAAAATAAAGTCCTGGAGTTTTAAAAGAGTATATACGGTATATTTTAGACACGGATGTGGATGTTGCAGCGAATGTAGATGCAACTGCCAGATATTATGCATGTTCTATTGGAGGCTTAGAGAAAGTAAATTTTTTTAAAATATTTTAAAAAAATCATCCGTAGAAAATTAAGCATCATTAAATTCGAAACTAACCGATCCGTTTAATGATAATTTTCAATTTTGAGACACCCTTATAAAAATTTATGAAAATCGCTTCCTAGAGGTAATTTTCGGTGCAGAAAAAAATGAAATATCGTTTTCGTCATATTTTGTCATTTTGGTAAAATGAAAAGACAAAGAACATTTTGATAAAAATTTTATGTAGCCATTATACAGTTCATTCGACACGACACTGCTTGACAAGATAAGATGAATTGAATTCGCCCATTTTTATTAAGTTATATCCATTACTGCTGGCAGGTTATGACCTGAAGAAGGTATTAGCTTAATATTATTAAATAAAGGTGGCAACATTCGATTCTGCTCATCTAGCTCTACCATCTAAGCTATACAGGAATAGTTTAAAAAAATTTGAAAATTTATCTTTGTCAGCACTTGGAATTTTCCTGGTAAATCTGGCTTTTTGTTGCCAAGATGGCAAGATATGAAGAAAAGGTTGTCAGATTGTGTGTTCTATGCCCAAAATTATCATTGGCATTGGGTAACGATTTTCAAAATTTTTGGTAAAGATTATCGCAAAACCGAAAGATACATGTTTAATTATTTCTTTAAAAATTTATTAAAAATAAATCTATTTATATATAAAATATATTTAATTTATTTAAATCGAATTACTACAGAAATAATTTATAAAAACTTTATCTATATTCAGATTAATATTGTAATACCTCTTTATGCGTATTTTTGGGAAAATGTTTTCGATGAAATACCAAAATGGAATACAAGCAATAAAATGTGGCTTTCATCTACAAATCAGCAGAATGATAATAATTGGAATAGATGGCGAGATCTTTTTCCATATTACAATTTAAATCAAACTGTTTACGATGAGAGCACCCGATCTTCTTATTTATATGTTCGGGAGTATAAAAAATTTTACGGAATAGAAAATTTACGTGCCCTTCAAGAAAAGGTATCTAAAATAATGATAATAATAGAGTTTGTAACCCCTTTTTTAAAAAAAAATTTATTTTATTTTACGCTAAAAACATGTATTTAGAATTTAGATGTTTTCAATGATGGGGAATCCGAATTTGGCATTAGTTTTTCCTTAGTTATACAGGCTGAACCTTCGAAAAAATTGAACTTCGATATTTTAAGCCATATAATACATCATTCAACGTGTATCGATGGGCTGATCACGAATCTGTAATCGATTAAGCATAAAACCAAAAAATTTATGGCCATTTTAATCTATCAGGTCACGTATGTACTTTATGAAATTTTTAATGGCCATAAGCTTTTTTTGTTTTGAGTTTTAGGCGAAACAAATGATATAGTAAAAAATAAATTAAAAATCATTCTAATAAAAATAAAGTATTCATTTTAATGATGTATATTAATATTATTTAATTTAACAAATTATTAACTCAAGTCAATTGTTTTTTCATTTTAATAAAATGAAGATAAATTTGTAAAAATAATTTAGGAAAAAAATACATTTCAATGTTTAAAAATTAAAATTACATATAAATTATGCGTTTGATCATAATATTGGTGGATTTTATTTGGCGGCAATTGATTATGATGATGATAATGACACAGTATTGAGCTATGTTTCTTCTGCTATTCAAAAGAAAAGTTGTTCCAATGTTCCTGAAAATAGTACAACATCAGCTATATTTTTGTAATTAAATAATTAATTAATAAATCAACAAAAATTTTAGATGTGATAACGGAAATCAAATTGATTTATTCATGAAAAAATCAACAATATTTAATCAAATAATGAAGGTAATATTCAAATTAAATTCTATATAAATTGTTAAATTCCAGTTAATTATTGCTATAATAGGAATAATTTTATTTGGATTTTCATCTATTATTATAATTTGTTGTTTATTGAATCGCAGAGAACGGGCAAAACAAATGAAATTATTATCCAAAATTTCTAAGGGAAAAATTTTGCATTTGGAACAGAAAATTGACCAAGTTTTTGAAAATTTAAATTTAAATGATATTTTACATGTAAAGGGACATTTTGGCACGGTCTACAAAGCGACATGGGGTGAGGAAGTGGTTGCGGCTAAAATATTTAAAACGTGTCCAGAAATATTTCAACAATTTAGCCATGAGTTTTTATTGCTAACAGAATTAAAAAATGATAATTTGTGCAAGTAAAAAATTAATAATTTACAACAATTTTTATTATATTTTAAAGATTTTTTACAGCAACATTTTATGAGAAAAATGAAATTGCATTAATTTATGAATATGCCAATTTAGGGAATTTACAGGATTTCCTTCGAGAAAATGGGCCAACAAATGGCAATATAAAGCAACGTACAATCTTTCCTCGCTATTATTTGAATATAGTTGACTTAATCAGTATAGCCAAAATGGTAACAATTTTAAAAAAGAATAAATTTAAAAATTTTCCTCCCATTTTCAAGATTGCTAAGGGGTTGAACTATTTATTTTCAAAAAATATTATTCATCGGGATTTGTCAGCAAGAAATTGTCTGGTTTTTGAAAATATAAATTCAAATATATTGATCAATCAACGGCCAAATATTACTGTCAAAATTTCGGATTTTGGTTTGGCCAAATTGTAAGAAGCATATTTTATTAAAATAAATATTTAATTAATTTTATTGATATTTTTTTCAATAGTATGAAATATACACAGGATAATTTGCATGAAGCTGGTTATAATCTATTATGTTTTACGAAAAAACACAATACATTATTGGGAGAAAGCGTAATGAAACCGACCATAATCAAAGCGAAATTTGCCTGGAGATGGTGTGCACCCGAAACATTGAGAAAGAATTTATTCTCCAAAAAAACTGATATTTGGTATGTACATTATAAATTTAAAAATGCTATCCATAGTAATTGAATTGTAAAAATAATCTATTTTAAAAATATATTATAATTTTTAATTTTGTAAAATTTTATAATAAATCAAGTTTTTTTAAAAAAAAAAAATTAAAATGTTATTTTTATGCTCATCGGTTATTATTCAGTAAAAAATGCAGCAATTTCTTAAAGATTTTCTCAATTATGCATTTTTTGCTAAAAATTATTTTTTAAAATTAATTTTAGGAAATTATATATTTTTTTTAAACATTCAATTTCATTTTTTAAAAATATAATATTAAATTCTTAAAGGTCTTTTGGCGTGCTACTCTATGAAATTTTTTCTTTTGGAAAGTTGCCTTATGGCGATATTAGAGATGCTCAAAGCAGGGAAATTCGTAAAAAAATTATGGACGGACAATTACAATTGGAAATTCCAATGAAAACACCAAAATCCATTGAAACGATTATGAAGGCCTGTTGGATCATAAATCCAAATGATCGAATAAGTATTGAAGAAATCCGTTGCAGATTGAAGAAAGCGCATGATGATTTATTTTTGGATTCAGATTCGGATTAATTTGAGAAAATTAAAATTCACATAAATAAATTTCGATTTATGTTTGCTAATGAATTGAATCTTAAATTTAATAAAAAAGCAATTTAGTTCCCTTATTTATTAGGTGGCATCCCTATAAACATTAGTATTATTCTTTCATTAATTCATTAATTTAATTATAATTTTTTATTCCAGTTCCAAACCATATTCAGAGTAGATAGATCCTGAAGAATATGTGCTGTAATTTTTTTTTAAAATATTAATATAAGAAAAAAAAAATTGTTGGCATATAGTATTTTAATATAAATTTAATTTAATATTGGAGAATATCTATTTAATTTAGCGAAAAATAGTAATTACGGAAAAGATCATAATTGCTCAAAAGAAGATTATCCAAGAATCCCAAACTTTATATAGAATCAATGAACAAGACGCATTGTTTAGTATATAATTTGATATTAATCAAATAAACTATGACGCGTATATTTTATTTATAACTTAATATTAATAAAACAATGCGTCTTTATGAGACAATTGAGTTAATTTTTTGTGATAGGACCATTGACTTGAGCCTTTATAAACTTTTGGATATTTTTAGAGTAGATCTGCTCGGTTTTTAGACTGTCTCGGTTTTAAAACCCGTTTCCGTCTTTAAAATGTTAATTTTCAATTTCGGTTTCATTAATTTTCGGAGAAAGAATTCCTAATTTCGGTGTTAAATTACATCGATTTTCTCAAACCAATTTTCCAAAACTTTCAATACCTTTTCCCTAATTAAATATTTTCCTTTGAAATTTGAGTTTGTCTGTTACCATTTACCAAGATGATGGTATTTATTAATTTTTTTTGGTATACTTTATTTCTAAGTTTAATTTCTAAAGTTTTATAATATCTTTTCTTGCATAAATTTTTATATTCCAAATTCCATTTTATTTTTTCCATAGCTTCCAGCGTTGTCGCAAATATGAGTCCGTTCCAAATGGCTTCTGATTTCGTTGATAATCAATATTTGCACGAAATCCTTTTCCATCATTCGGAGTGTATTCTTTCTTTCGCATTTCAAGCAAATTCTTATACTCCGATTCATCAAATTTCTTCAACATTTTTGCAAAATCTACGCACTTCGTTGTACCATTTTTTGACCATTTTATAATATCTATATAATTGAATAATTTTAAGCAAGAATTTACAAAAAAAAAAAAAGAATTAAATTATAAACAGAGGAAAAGTTTGCTTTTTTATGGCTTAAAAACTTGAACCAAATCCAGTCTTCTTGATTTTTATGATTTCTATCCGAAGTCCGAACCTAACCTAGCCCTACTTATATCTAAGCCAAACACCGATCATAAAATTGCATTATGATCAAGTTATTTTACCTCAAAAATAATTTTTATAAAATAATTTTTTTTATAAATTCAGTCTTCTTTGTAAAAATTATTTCATATTTCAAATTGATTATTTATATATATTTTATTTTCTTATTTTATTTTTAACATTATCCAATTGAAAATTAAAATAAAAAGATTTCAAGAACGATTAAAGCCAGCAAAACAATTGAACAAATTTATATTTTTTGGCGGATTTCTGATTTTGGATCAAATATTGTTTCTGTTCTTCTTCTTTCCCCTTTTTTTTTAAATTTTATCAAAAATCGCTTTTCAATTTCATAGAAAAATAAAATATTTAAATTGTAAATAATAAATGGCAAAATCTCTTCAAAAATAATTAACTAGATCAAAACTTTATGAGGATTATCACAATAAGTTAAGTTAGTTTAGGCTTTGGCTTTTAGATAGATTAGGATTCGGACAGATTTTTTTCTTAATTTGGACAAATTCTTAGCTTATAATTGCTGTTTTTGAATGTGAAAATGAAATTTTTCCCTATTAAATTTTATTCATAAATTTATTTTATAATTATTATAAAGAAATTCACTTGGAGCATTCAAATGGCAATGATGCTGTTTCATTTGAAGCATCAACGGCTCTGTTATTCCATAAAATGCACAAGGATAATGCTCAATTTCTATAATTTTATTTTTTGATTTAAAATAAACAATTTTTTAAACCCATTTTTCCTCTCCGCAATGAGGTAATTTTAAATGTTTCAAATTCCGTATTCGATACGCGAACCATGAAAGTGCCCGGTCCATTTTTTGTTACCAATTCTTCTGCTTCTTTTTTGCAACAGTAGAATATAATTCTTAACATTTTTATTAATATTCAATGTATTTTTATAAATTTGTCTACATTTTTATTTATATTATTTTAATTTCATGTGAATATACGGTATATTATAATTATTTATTTTGAAAAAGTACCCTTTGTTCCACAATTTACAAAAGAGCTTTTTCTGGCATATCAATTTTGGCAAACTCAAAAACCATTCATTAAAAGGAACTGCATCACCATTTAATTTAGTCATCAATGAGACTTGCTTAAAATTGATTGTGGTTATTTTTCTTATTTTTTAATTTTAACAAAACTTTAGAGCTCAATACATGGACAAAAAAAGGGCTTATGTATTTTATTTTCAGTATTATTAATTTTAGGCTTCCGAATTATTTAAATAAAATAATTTTTAGTAGAACCTGCAAATAATTTTCAATTTTGACAAATCCATTTTCAGGAACATTCGCTCCAATCATCACAGTTAAATTTTGAAAAAGAATTGGAATGAAATATCGAATTAAAACATTTCTTTGAGCAGGCATTTCGGCAACATCTTTTGATCGATTTGATGACGATGTTGAAGAAGTAGCCATAATTGGCAACGATGTGGAAGAGACGGAAATTGATTCGATTGAAGAAGTATTGTTGAATCTATTATTTGCAATTTCGTCGATTTCTTCTTTTTCTCCGCATTCCTTAGGCGGCTTTGTGGCTACCGCCTAAATAAGTTGAATATTCAATATTTAGAATAGGATTGCTTAATGTTTGTTTAAAACAAATATTTTGTAAAATTCAGTATTTCTAAAAACTTCATTAGGAGTCTTTTATTTTTTAATATTTCTTTTGATTTTAAATTTTTTGTTTTTATAAAATGATAGTTTAACTCTATGAAAAAAGAATTAATATCCTTTAAATTTTTCCAAAAAAATAAAATCAATTTTTTAGGTTAAAAAATAAAGATGGCTAATGAAATATATTAGCGAAAAATATGTTTGTCTTCAGTTTATTTATATTGCATATTAATTTATAAAATTTTTATATTTAAATATTTATAAATTTGTCACCTGAAATTTTTTCTCCAATGCTTTCAACATAACATTTGTTGTTGTGTACAAATCCTAGAATTTGAATTTATTTAATATTTTTTAAAATAAAATTTTGAAATTTTTTAATTTTTATTTATTAAATTAAATGATCGAACATAATGCGTTTCACTCTATAGTAAGAGAGAAAATTTAATGGAATTGATGGAAATTACAGAAAGTTTTGACCAAAAAAGGCTTGAATTGGTCAAAATTTGGCTTTTTGTTTTTTTTTTAATAATTTTTATCAAAAATGTTTTTGAATAATTTGTTCTATAGAAGATATTAACTAAGTGGTATAAGTTTTTAATAATAGCATTAAAGATAGATGAAATATTGGTCAAATTGAATAAAATTCGAATAGTCAAAATACATTTTTATTTCTTATTTATCCATTTTTTATAATTAATTTAAAAAATAGACTTCGGTATCCATTTTGCTAGGAAAAATCCGTTCAATAAAAGCTTGTGCATCCAAATGTTCAATATTATTGGTGGCGGTTGTTATCATGAATGGAAAGGTGTCAACATTTTTATCCAATTCTATACCATGTTTTAGCAAAACATGTACTGACCATCGTATGAAATATTGCATCAATGGAGTATTTCTTCGGCATGCCTTTCGTCGCTGCATTCCCTCCTGCTGCTGCTGTTGGTTATTTGTCTCCTTTGCTGATTGCATTCTTCTGCAGTTGGGAACTTTCCCACAAATTCTCTGCAAGAAAATTAAAAAATTGTATTACATTTACATATAAACCAAAAGTGATATTACCAAATTTTCCGAAAAAATTTTGTTTCAAAAAATTGAAATTTTTGAGGCCATAAATGCCAGCCTAAATTCTAAATCTACGTAATATGCAAATTTATATATTCTGAGAATGTAAAATTTTCCGTAAATTAATTGTTTTTCAAAAAAACTCACAATATTTTGAATTTTATTTTGATTAAAATATGATTATTTACTTTTTAAAATTATTATTATTATTAAAAATGTGAAAAAATAATTTTTAAAATTTAATTTAAATCACCATTTTATATCGTCGAAATATAATATTATTAATATCCATTTTGCCATTTTGTAAATTTTTTATTTTAGAGACAATTTTAAAGTGTTCAGCTTCATAACTATAAAAAAATTGAAATTAAATATGCTTAGTTTAATGTATTTACCTCTCCAAATCATTCTGTCCATCTATTTCCATCAATTTAGATTCAATTTTTTCATTTTGTTCATTATTATTTAAGATAAAAATATTTGTACCAAAAATTCTTAAAAAATATAAATTAATATTAGACAAAAAAAAATTACCCAAATTCCGTTGTGAAATCATAAATACTACTTTTTATTCCTTCCTTTATTTTGAGATGCATTGGAACCGGCTGGATGGTTACGATTAATAATTGCTCGAATAATTCTTTTGTAAATCGGCGCAACTCATCATAGGATGGATCCGCCCATTGCACTTCATTTTGTATTCCAGCATAATTTCCAATATGAGCACAAATTTGGTCAAGCTTATCATTAATTTGAGTGCTAATTTCCATGAAGCTACAAATATTAAAATTTTAAATTCAATTTTAAATTATTAAAAAAAATTTCCTTGCGCTTATGTCTCGCAGAAATTTTTCATATTCATTCTTCCTATTTGCTTCAGAGCCAACTGAAACAAATAATTGTTCGGTTAACATATTTTGCAATTTTTGGTCCATTAATATTCCAAATGGTAGTGTGCTTTCTCTAGAAATGAAAATTGGATTGTTCAAAAATGCCTGGAGTCCTCTTAGAATTCCGATGGAAATCTAAAAAAGTATATAATTGAATAATTAAATAACTTTTTACGTTAATATTATTTGTCAATCCAGGCATTATTCGGTACCTTTCAATGACTCCATATAATAAATGGATTAATTGGGAAATTTTTTGATAAAATGATGCAAATGGTTGATACGAAGCATTATCTGCAATTTAAATTGATAATAGATAACTTAAATATAAATAAATTTTCTAAATAAATCTTTATACAATTATATCTAAAACAGAAATACCAAATGCATTTTCCACAAGTGCAAACATTTGTTGCCCAAAATTCAAAATATTGCCAGCGGGAAAATAATTCGCACTTGGAACATTGACAATAATTTGCCGATGCAATATCATGTTTTCGGGATTTGCTTCTCCTCCTTCAGCCACATATTGAATTGGTGGATTTGCCATTGAAATGGAATATGGATATGGATGAGAATTTTCAGGGTATTGCGGGACATAATTTTGAATTTCCATTTCTTCTGATGGATTAGTAAAATTTGGCGTCGACAATCGGGAATTGTCCGAATTATTTTCTTCTGCCATTTTATAACTTAAAATTTTGTTTTATTTATTTTTATTATTCCCCTTCAAAAATTAAACTTTTATGAGAAAAAAGTGATATACCAGAATGAAGGGAGAATGTTGCTCATAAATTCGCTACTAATAAATGGCTTATCAATTTCAGACGATTAAAAATAAGAAATAACACTTTCCTCCCTATTTGATCACACCTCCTTATTTCACTTCCTTATTTGTCAATTTAACAAAAAATTTCCTTTCATAAGAAAATGATAAACATTGGAATGAATTTTATAATATTTGGCAAATTAGATGGAAATATAATATTTTTAATAATTTGTGCGATTTTTAACGCATTAAAGTGATGTCAATTTATTTGAATAATTTGTCAAATTAAAAAAGGAAACAACAAGACTTATATATATAAAATAATTGAATCAAAAGTGATTATATTGAATAAAATTTAATTTTGAATTCTCACCAAAAACATTATATAAACAATTAAATTTAAATGTCTACAAAAAAGAATAATCCAGCCTTAATTAAACAAGTCTTCGGTGGCAGTGTTCGCAGAATTCGACATCTATTGCACAATTCAATTGCAGATTTTATGATTGCCATTCAACATCCAATTCCATTGACATTTTTTATTTAATCAAGTAATTTTTTTGCGTTAATAATAAAAGAGTTTTTATTGCAACAAAATTTCCTTTCAAAAATATCCATTTTTACGAACTAAGCAATCTCATTTTTATTATTTTGAAAAAGCTTGATTGGGATCTAATAATTATACTAAAACTTAATAATAAACAATATACATTATATAGATATTAGGTATATGGTCTCAAAAAGCGGTCTATGAAATAATATTTCTTTAAAAAATTATTTTATTTCAGGAAAAAACTTCACTGAGTTCGAATTCAATTTGAAATTATGCAAAAATGGAGATGAAAGAATTTAATTTATTATAAATTGATATTGAAAAATGTTAATTTTTAAATTTTGATATTTTTGCATGAATCTGTTATAAATTTTTTTATTATCTTGGCTTTATCTAAACTAATCCGTAATTAAATAATTTTAATAAATTAAGAATTTATGTCTTCTCCCATTTGGAAATAAGAGTGTTGAAATTGATTTGTGATTGTTCTTTATAATCCTCTCGAATTCACTCGTTAAATGCTTTCAAATCGGCCAAAATTTATACATATTTTACGCGACTTGGTTTTTTGGTAAGATTTCCTTTATCCGGAATGGTTATATGATATCAATTTCTATTGTTTAATGCAATATTTGAGTTTTTAAGCTTTATTTCTATTATTTGAATGCATTATTTATATTTTAAGAAACAGAAAAATCATAATAAAAAAATGATATACAATTTGAATGAACCTAGGAAAAAAAATTAAGTTAACATTTATAGACAAGTTATGTATTCTCTATCCAGCGGGACAAAAAAATTTTAATTTTTATTCGATCTTATCATTGATCATTCGATACATCTCGATTTAATTCTTGATAATAATAATAATTTAAATACAATAATATATCAAAGATTACAACTGTATAAATTCTGCTAGCCATATTAAGTTTATAAATTATATGTAATCAGTTAATGTCAAAAGATTACAAACAATTTTTCTAAGTAAAAGTATTTTTATAATATTTTTTAATTACTAACTATCATACGCCACAAATTTTTGTATGTTTTTCATTAATTTAGCAAAAAAAAAATGAATCAATTTTCTAAAATATTTTTATGGAAAATTCGACATTTTTAAATCAGGCTCAAACTATCCAGAATTTCCTATTTTAAAATTATAAATTCCACTTCTTCGACCAGAATAAAATGGCCATGATCCATGATCAAAATACAATGACGTATTTGAAAAATTGCAATAACAATTGTGAATGATAAAGAGAATAATCATAATAACAAATAACTTTTCTGTTTATTGTTTTATCTATAATGTATGTTTGACAAAAAAAAATGTAAATATTCAACAGAAAAGCTTGCAAAATCTATCCAAATTTACCTGTCAAAAAAGTTGCTCATAAAATAATGATTTGATAGCCTATTTGATAAATAGATTTTATATAAATAGCTTTACATGTTTTATTTATTTTCATTTTGATGTGTCTTTAATATTTATCATATTGCATTCTTCATTCTTTATTAGCCGAAAAATTTTTGTATAAATACTGCATGAAATTTTTTTATATCTCATTCTCAGCAATTTCCAAAGAATTTTTTGTCAACAAAATTAATATAAATCATTATCTTAATCATATTATTTTATATCACTATTATTTAGAAATACTAAATAAATTATAAACCAATTAATCTATAAATATAAATAGTACAGACGTAGTTGTGATATTTTGCATTCCTATGTTCTTTATTTCGAAAAACTCTCTTTATAATAGATTTTAACCTTAATCTCTGAAGTTTCTTATAATTTAAATTAATCATCGAAAAATTCAATTCCCCTTCAAATATGCGAATCAACGCATTGGCCTTCATTTTCTTTGTAATTGTCATGATCACCATGTTAACTATGTGTAGCTGTTATCAACAAGTGAAAACATCTGTTAACCAATCGGACATTTTTGCCAAAGAAATCGAAGGGGAACAAAAAACGGTAGCTAATAAGAAAAATGAGCTAGAAAAACAGGAACAGCAGCAAAAAATGAAACAACAATTTGCTTCTACTGAATCCCCCATCAAAAATTTGTTGACATTCCTTGAGGTCAACCGTGAATTGCTGGACCGAATATTCGTCAGTTGTTTGATTTGCCTAATCATATTGGCCAATGTTTTGATGGGATGTGAGGTGACAAAATATTTTTTATAATACCCACTAATTTGGAATTCTACTTTTTACAGTTGGATTTGAACATTGTTTTGCAAACAATTCGCAGACCAATTGCCCCTACAATCGGCTTTTTCACTCAATTTGCTTTGATGCCCTTGGTTAGTTCACAGTTCATTTGAACATGAGCTTCCTTACTTATCATATTAATAAATACTATATAAAATTGTAAACCTAATTTGTTATTTTAGAAAATAGACCTAAAAGAAAAGAAAAGGTTTCTCTCATTAGGTCTAATTCAATTTTCTATTTAAAGTTTTCTTACGGAAAAAAGAGAGAAAAAATAAATTTTTTAAATTTTATGTCCTTATATAAACAGTCAAAGGAAAAGGCTCATTTTTCAGTTGGCATTTTCCATTTCGCTTGTCATTCTATCCTCGGAAGGGAAGCATTTGCTGGCTCTAGGTTTATTCGTAACCGGCTGTTCACCTGGCGGTGGAGCCAGCAATTATTGGACAATTCTGCTGGAAGGCAATGCCAATTTATCCATCACAATGACATTCATTAGCACAATCGCCGCAATGGGTAATACTTTCAAAGAAAAAATATTGCAAAAATTCATTTAAAAATAATTTGTAAAATTTTAAACACCGATTTTAATTTTTTAAAAATTTAACCTAAATACGGTGCTAGGTCGATTCCACAATTGTGCAAATATGGGCGATTGCACAAATTCTGCATCAAGTAGTTTTTGACTTCGAATAAATCAGCAATAGGTTTTAGACCCTACAAATCTTATACAATTTTGTAGATCTCATTTAGTCGTATCGAATGCTATATAAAATATCAGTTTTTGTCCAAAAATTAAAGAGTTAAACCGTTTAAACCTTATTTTTATGTTTTTGGTTTGAAATTCTTTAATTTTGGATCAAAATCAGACATTTTATATAATATTCGTTGCATTTCGAAGAGATCTACAAAATGGTATAAGGTTGTAGGGTCTAAAACCTATTGCTGATTTATTAGAAGTCAAAAACTTATATTTGCAGAATTTGTGGAATCGCCCATATTTGCACAGCCTTTTGTCTTTTGTGGAATTGACCCCGGACGCTAAATACTTATTAGTAATTTTCAAAATTTTTTTTAAAAAAATATTTATAAAAATTAATTAATACAATTCAATTTTTGATTTCAAAAATTTAAAAATGTTCCTAAAGTGATGATGCCAATTTGGATTCCAATTTTGGGCACCAAATTGTTGGCATCAGTCAACCCAAATGCCATAGTCGTAATTCCTTATCATAAATTGGTTGCCTCAATGTTAAGCCTGGTTTTACCTTTGCTTGTCGGATTGTTGATTGCCAAATTACGGCCAAATTGGGCAACCAGAATACGAAGTGTATGTCCATAAAATGGTTGCAGAGAAAATTTGCAATTTATCATCATTTATAGTGGATTCGGCCATTCATCATTTTCGTTCTCCTTTTCATCATTGTCGTTGGTGTGGCCATCAATTTTTGGCTCATAAAAATGATCACTTGGCGAATTTTCTTAGCGTCAGTAAATGATTGAACTTATATATAAATTTTAAATTATTTTCTAGTGGAATGCTTTTACCATTGTGCGGATTCATATTTGGCTGCTTTTGTGCAATTTTGTTCAAACAAAATCAGCCCAATGTGATTGCAATTGTGAGTCGCTTTTAATCGGAATTTTATCAGAGAAAAAATTGATTATTTAACTTTTTAAATTAAATTAAAAATTTTTCATAAAATTATTTTGAATTTACATAATTTTTATTCAAAATCAGCACACTCTTTTTCATTAAGTAAGTAATAAAGAAAACACCTGATTAATTTTGACCTCATTTCTGTTCAATTAGTCAATCTTTGTTAAATCCAATGCCAAAATATTTATCATTCATTTTTCCCATTAAAATGTTGGCATTTGTTTATCAAATTTGAGTTGCCAAAAGTCTAATTTTAATATGGTATCGGTTTAAAACCTAGTTTCATTTTTTTAAAAATGTCGGTTTTCGTTTCGATTTATCCTATTTTCAGTTTTTTTTAACCAAAAATTCCAAATTTCGTTTAAATGCATAATTTTTAAAACCAAAACCAATTTTGGAGAGCCCTAATCAAATTGACGAATATGAATGTAATTGGATTAAACAATTTAATAAATTCAGTTATTTGAAGCGAATTTTTAATTAAAAATGTTTCAATATTTCCTCTTTCAACTTTTTCAATATCACATATTTTTTTATTTCCAAGGCAATCGAGACGGGTGTTCAGAATACGGGAATTGCGATTATGGTATTGAAATTGACATTCCCAGGAGCGCAAGGCGACATGGCCAGTCTTTTGCCCATCGTAGTTGCATGTGGCACACCAATTCCCCTCTTTCTTTCCTATTTTGCTTGCCGAGTGAGTCGAAGATTTCAATCGAAGGCAATTGATGAACAAATTGACGATGAATTCGGTAAATAATGAAAATATTCTGCATCTTAATTTTTAAATTCCATTTCTAGTTTTTGAAACAAATGTCAAACATAAAAGCATTGTCAAACAAGAATTTAAACCGAAAGATAAATCAATTGGGACCCTAAAATACACGACAGTACCAGTAAAAGATTAAAACATCATGTAAAGACAAAATAATTTGCAAAGAAGACCAGAAACAAGAAATGTCATCAATAATTGACCTATTTGATAAATTTATTAATTTGGTTGCAAAAACATTTTTAAAACTTAAAAGGCTTTCCTTCAAGATTTGGCCTCGAAAAAGATTATAATAGTTCAAAATAAAAAATAAAAATTTTTTCTGCCTTTTTCTTTTGATATGTTTTATTTTTTCTAATAAATTTATTTATTTTTGAACACTTTGAAAACTGGATGAAAATTTTTCAGTATATACATAAAGTATTTTAATTTTGTTTCATTCCATTTTCATTTTAATTTTTGAATTCATCAAAAATTATTTTCTAATTTCGATTCTGCTTAGTGTAGTTTCCAATCCAGCCAAATCAACAATTTTGCCGATTTCTTCATTTTTCAGTTTTCGCACAAAACTTTGCCCTCATGTTTTTGTAGTTTATTTTGTAATAAATTCTAAACCCAAATTATTTTGATATTTATGGAGTTCTATGAGAATGATCGATTTGGATGATTAATTGATTGCAGTGCAGATGATAAAAAATAATTATTACAAGCAAGAATAATAAAATTTAAAATTTTGAAAATTAAAATAATTCTTATTACATCTTAATAATTAAATAATTTGTAGATTTTTTAATTTTTCTTTTTTGAAAAATAAAATAAAAGATCATAAAATCATAATAAATAGGAGATTTTAATTATAAAAATTATTCCTGAACAGCTTCGAAAATTACAAAGGAAATTTTGAACAATTTTAAATTAATAAAAATTTCACAAGAATTTATTAAATTATTTAATCTTTACATTGTTTCATATTTAAAATACATACATATGTGACTAGTGTTGTGTTCAGTACAATCTATTCTACAGGACAATGATTTTAAATTGAAAATATTTAAAAGCAAGCTTTAAAAAGTTGATAGTGGAACAAAGAAGATATTAAAATCAATTTCGAAAATTAGTAATTATCAGACATTTCAATATTGGCCTAGTATTGATTTCGAAACCGGCTTATTTTGAAAATCTCATCTCCTAGATCATACAAAAAAATACTCTTGCTAATTTGCTATTCTTATTCTTATTTAAGAATTGATTCAACAGAATAATTACAATAAAAATTTTCACACTGCGCAATCTCTTTGATGATATACCTTCCTTTCTTTCTGATAATCGATAATAATGCATTTGTTTATCAAATTTGGGTAGTCAAAAGTCTAATTTTTCGTGAGGAAAATATTAATGTCTAACTATAAAAACCAAAATTTATTTTTAATCTTTTGAAAAAATTATTCCGTAATCGGTTTAACATGTTTTAGATTAAAGAATAATTTTAATTTTACATTCATTTTTTAAAATAAAAATTTAATATTATTCTTATTCATTTTTCTTATATTTATTTTAATTCTGAACGAATATTTTACCATTAAAAGCTGTCAATCAGAGAAGGGATATGGTGATTGACACAATTTTCGGAAAATCTTCTCCCTCCATTTTGGAAAAACGTGTACCAATCGTTTAAATAATTTTATTTATTTATTTTCAAACAATTAAATTTGATATATAAAATATTTATTCAATTTATAAAATTTTATTATATATATATATATATATATTAAACTAATTAATATATCAAAAAAAATAGTCAAAAATTTGCGAAAATAAAAGAAGATAGAGCTTAAAAATCTGATAAATATTATTCATATTGCCTTTCTTGTTTCTTCGACAATTGATTCATTTGGGAAAACGAATGGGTCCATGGTATGGGAATTTCTGTAAGTTGATTGCATTATTCAATCTTTTAATAAAGTATACCGGATATTTCCAAAAAATTATAATTTTTAAAGTCATATATTTTTTTCAAATTAAAATAAAGTATTTTGGCTTGGAATTTTGATATTGATATAGATTTTTAGTTATCTTTTTAAAGCTTAAAGCTAAGACATCACAGCACAGAGCATAGAGTTTAAAAGAGTTAAATTTTGTTAATTCATATTCTGACACATCGTCGATGAACAAAATATTAGATAAACAGTCAATGTAATAAACAGTAGCACTGACATTGATTTATGGCACATCATTTTTATGGGTAGCTAGTATAAAAATGATTGAATAAAATAAATTGAATCGTGATTAAAATAACAAAATGAAAAAGCAGACCATTTATATTTTCATTCTGTTCATATTATCATAAAACAATCTTCCTTTTACTAATCTATTTCTTTTTAATTTGGCAAATTAAAACGGATACCGATGAGGAAAATAAAAAGGTTTTTGCTCGTTACTCCCATTCGAATTTGTCAAATAAACCAACTATTTATCATTGATGATATATATGAAAAAAAACCAAATAGCATTTTTGTTTGCCAATGATTGACTTGATTACAATTTATCAAATAAAAAAAATGATAAGGAATTTGTTAAATGAGAATAACAGCTATGTCATGCATTTAGGAAAATAATTATATATAAAATTCGTAGCATTTAATCTTTTTTATTCAATTATATAAAATTTTATTCCCTCAAAAATTAAAATTATTGATAATGATTACGACAATTCTATTAATCGCATTTTTACTGCCATCGGCATCGCCATGGATTGGCGGAATGGACAAAGAGATTGTGACAACATATTTTTGGTTTGCTGAATATCGCAATTTCTATACTGATGAACCACAAGAATTCACTTCAATCACCGATTCTGATATTTACTACACACATTATGGTCTTGGCGTAACCACAAATGCAAATAAAAATTAAGCAAATTCCAAACGATTTAATTTGGTTAATTGTGATTTTTAGGTATACCATTGAAGCAATAAAAAATATACGGAAAGTCGCCAGTTTTCTGGAATTCGAAAATAGACTCCCTTACAAAGCCGGGAAGACTTGTAGGCCAGCACGTCGAATTTCACTGCGTAATTTGATGGAAATTATGGAAGAATTCGATGGCAACACTCCCGATCCTCCTGTAAGCAGAGAAGCTACTAGTCGAATGATCGCTCATCTTGGTAGTGATGATATTTTTGCAAAATGTACTCTACCGAGTACTTGAAGAATTGTCAAAATCAAAATGAATAACAATTCATAATTTTATTTTTTATCTCCTCATGAAATTTTCAAATATATTTTTTTAACAAATTACCCAATTAATATTTGAATAAAATTTGTTGATTGAAACAATAGAAAAAATAATAATTTACAATATATTTCGGGATAATACTATATGGCGATAAAATTGGATTGAATTTGATTAATAATTAGTTAAATAAGCTTTGCTACTGAATCTACAAAGAGAATGAATAATGGAAAAAATGATATTTGAATTCCAAATTATTTATGAATGGTCTTATTATTAATTATTAAGGAATTGTCGAAGGTTAGTGGTGTCAACCTTTCATAATGTTCAAATTGAATAAACTTATTCATAATAATTTTCTCATTGAGTTTGAGAGTTGATACTGCAATTCATTCATTTTACTAATATTAGAACATGACCGTTAATTTGGATTTGGATCTAATAACTCTATTTTGAATTTTTTGTTATTTAATTAAAATGATTTCTTTTCAGAGGATGAAATTTGATTATTAGAAAATTACAAACCAATTCTAGTCTAGAAAATATTTATGACAAGTTTTGTATTATTTTCGAGCTCTGTTGCATGGAATCAGATGATTAGAGAATGAAGTGGATTTGATAGACAGATATATTATTCATCCAAATATTCAATATTTTTCAATCGAAATTTATTTAAAAAAAAATCAAATTCGTCAGCTATTTTATTTATAACATTTTATTTATTTTGAATGGTTTCCCATGTTTTTTAATTTTTTCCAAATAGGCAAGGGGTAATATGGAATATAAATGTTTTTAGGCCGTGATGTTGATGAAAAAATTTGCAATTTTTGCAGTTATAGAATATTGTTTGTTAAGGAACAATAAAAAAAGATGATGCAAAAAGGCAAATGAATATTTAATATTTTGCAAATTAAGATATT
Source organism: Pratylenchus scribneri (assembly GCA_030063045.1). Lineage (NCBI taxonomy): Eukaryota > Metazoa > Nematoda > Chromadorea > Rhabditida > Pratylenchidae > Pratylenchus > Pratylenchus scribneri. The sequence continues at coordinate 363,128 of JAQSEB010000203.1, forward strand.
AAAATTTTATTATTTGATATTGCAACCATTTCATTTTATTATTCTTAAGATATCGAAATATAAAAGTCATTTTTAAAAATTTCTTTTGTCAAATAAAAAATTTCAGATAAAAATTAAAAATGTTGTTTTTCCGAAAAATAATACTATTTGATAAATAGTTCTCAAGTGATGTGATGATAAAATATTTATTTGTTAAATAACTGTTAATATTTATAATCATTTAATGGGCTATAGCATACTATTTAAGCAATGAATAAATGAATTGTATCATTTCATTATTCATTTCAACAAATATTTAACAAATATTATTAATTTTGCTACAATTGTTTCATTTTTTTGAAAGTAAGTTTATACAAAAAACCATCGATCTTAATATCAGTTTTGATATTAGCCTCGCAAATATGCAGATGACTCGAATAGAATTGAAAATTTCGGTGTGGGAGGATTTTTATAGATATTTTCAAAAAATTAAAATTTTAAAAATAGTCTATCCCATATTAAAAACTCTCCTCTTTTTAAAGTTTTAAAAATTAATTTATTTCATGCTCTATTAAAATTTATTTTCATTGCCAAGAATAAAAATAAAAAAGCTGATTATTTTCCTGTGAACAAAAAAAACATCAGCATAAATCTCTGCTGGTGATATCCAAAATTCTACTATTTATAAAGCAAATGTTAATGATTTTTTTGTGTAAACGTAGTTTATCAATAATTTGTGAATTCCTTTTTAGTTTTTACAAATCCTTAATGATGGTGAACACGCCATTACATCGTGCCGCATGGGAGGGAAATTCGCAAGTGTTGAATGTGCTCATCAACAACGGTGCCAACATTGAAGCAAAGGATCATTTAGGACGAACTGCCCTGCACATTTCTGTATTTCAAGGATTTTTGGAAACAACACGAATACTTCTGAACCGACGAGCAAATCCAAATGCGAAAAATAATCAAAATAATACTCCATTGCATTTTGCAGCGTGGAAAACATTTGGCACAATTATCCAATTGCTCATGGAAAATGGTGCAGATCCGGATCTTATAAATTCAAATGGGGATACACCCTTGGAACTTGGAATTCACCACAATTTGCGCCAAGATTATGTTCTTTATATGGCAAATCGTTCCACATTCCCTGCCCATCGAGCTGCGCGTATCAAAGATCTCGAAAGCATCAAAGGATTAATCAATGCCAAATACGACTTTAGCCGAAGAGATTCTGAGGATTGGACACCGCTTGAAATTGCTATTAAAAATTGCAGCACTGAAATAGGTAAGAATATTTTTTGCTGTTAACAATAAAATAAGCAGACTAAAAATTTCACATAAAAAACTGTTTTTAAATCAAAAATTTGTATTTGCTTACATTGCATTAATCTTTGTCTTTGTCTTTGTGGAATTGACCTCGGACGAAGAAAAATATTTTTATTATTTTAGATTTTTATATATTTGAAATAGTAGTTTTAAATAATTATTAAAACATTTTTACAATATTTTCTGTTTTAATTGATGAAAAATATCTAATATATATTTGCTGATTAAAATGATACAGCATGTTGGGTTGAATATTTTAAACGAAAAGGGAAATTTTAATTAATCCTTTTCCTTTTGTTTATTCTCCACGTGCAATTGTGCTTGCTTTATTAAGTAATTAGGTGCAATAATCTTTGCAGTGATCTAGAGGATAGAAGCACGAATTAAATTATTGATTTTTTTGAAAAGACAAAATATAAATCTATGCTAGGGACGAATTGGTTTAGTTTATTAAAAAAATTTTTTAAAAAAATTTATTTTGCTAAAATTTTCAGTATTCGTCATCGGTTATCATAATGAAAATCTACTAGAAACAAAGGACAAAAATGGATGGACTCCACTACATTGGGCTGCTAAGTATTGCCCTCATTTGGAATTTAATTTAATTTGCTTATTGGGAAAAAAATATGGACTTTATAATATTGATAATGAAAACTGCACAAATCTTAAAGAAAATATTCATATTGTATATTACATCAAACAAACAACAAAAGACGGAAAAACTGCTATTGATATGACGGAAGATGAATTTTACAAAAGAACTTTACAATATTTAATTGGAGGTAAATGGAATTTAAAATTTTAAGGCTAAAAAATTGAGAAAAATTATAAAAAAATTAAAAATTTAAGTAGAAATTAATTGTTTAAAAAATCAAAATGAATTTTAATTATTACATTAACTAGGAAAACTTCCAATAATCAGGCTATTCTTTAAAATTCATATAACTTCATTGTCAACGAGTAATTAATTTTCCCAGGAAAACAATATTGAGTTTGTCTTTGAATATAAAAATCTGAAAGTAATAATATGCGAAGTGTCGATTGATAGAAAATAACTTTATTCAAAAATGGGAAATGACAATTGGTGGTATTTGGGGAAATGGGGAAAGAATGAGGAAGAATGAGACTGAATAAAGAGACAAAGACAAGGAAAATGGGAAGCTTAAATAGTATAATTACAATATGAAATGGGGACAATAGGGAGTACAGTATAATACAATAATACAAAACAACAATATACAATATAATACAAACAATCACTATCATCTCATTATTACATGAATGTGGAAAACCGTGTTTTCAAATTCTTTAAATTTTCTAAAAATTAATAGAAATTCCACTTTTAGAGAACGTCGCTTTAGAATTGGTTAAGGCCATAATGAGAATGAATCGAAATAAAAGGCAGGTCAATACGGAAATGCAGCAACGACAATTGATGATGGACTCAAATTCTATGAATAATTTAACAAAGTAAGATAATTCACATATCTTGAAAATAAGATTTTACCTAACTAGAAATTATAATAAAATATTCTGATTAGTAGTTTATTTTAATGCTTATCTAAAAAAATATTCCTATAAAAACATATGCTGACAATTTTAAAAAATTATATAAAATTTATTGTTTATTTGTTTTTTTAGTTTACTCGACAAAATAATGTGGCAAAATCCGCAGCCATTTAATAATTTGGAGCAATCAAATGTCACTAAATACATTGAAGGTAATTTATATATGATATTTCAAATATTATATATTTTTAATATTTTTTTAAAAAATTTGAAAAAATGATAAATCAGCTTCAAATTAAAATTTAAAATAATATTTTTTATATATAATTTGAAACTTAGAGATATAAACGAAACGCAACCACACAATACAAAAAAACATGTTACCACATTGGCAGACCCGCCACTTGTGGACGGAACGGTTTGGTGAAGCTGACGGTAAAGTTGATACGGAATTGTTTATGGCAAGATATAAAATTAGCTATAAAATGACATCAAAAGTTTTGACCAATATTGCGTATTCAACGAGTTATGGCCAAAAACCTTTTGTTTAATTAAAATTTTGTTTTATCCGTTTTTGGCGCCATAACTCGTTGAATATTCAATATTGGTCAATGCTTTTGGTGTCATTTTGTAGCTAATTTTATGCGTAATAATATGCCATAAGCAATGCCAGAGTAGTTTTCCCATTATCGGCACCAGACCCTTTCGTCTGCAAATGTCGGGACTGGAAATGTCGGTAAGCCAATAAACATTTCTTCCATAAAGTTTTTCAAGTTAAAATAAAGCTAATAATTTAATTTCTAATGCAAATTTAGGTAGGATTTAATAGATACTTTTTGAATTTACCTTGAGCGAGTTAATTGGACAGAATTAAAAATGGTCAGCAGTTGTCTATCTTTTAATAAGAAGAATACTAACTAAAATAAATTTGAAAAATAATACAAAATAATTTTAAAAAATCACAATTAGGTTTAGGTCTAATAAAACAAAAATAATAATTTAGAAAATTTCTTCTCAAAAATAATTATTTTTGATGCACAAATGTTATAGATAAAAATGAAAAATGTCCCGATTTTGCTGCTTTTTTGTTCATAATTTTTTAAATTCAACTCAAACTGAAATACACAGTGATATAAAATTTGTTTTAAACCAAAATTTAATGAACAAAATTCGGGTACTCAAATTTTTTTTAATATTTTCCCAAAATAGAAAAATGAACAAAAATATTTAATTTAAATTTTCAAAGAGTCATCGTCTTCCGCATCAAAAATCACAACTTCTTTGATTAATACTGAGAATTTTGCCTTTTTGCATTGCATTTCCTCTGCCCTTAACCATTCTGCTAGTAAGAATTTCCATCAAGCAACAAACAACGGAGTAAAATTCTTTCCAACTACAAAAATTGCTATTGAATTTGCCCTCAATGACTTTAATGCATTTGTGCAAGAAAAATTGGCCAATTTTACCGTAAATGAACGAAAACTCATTCATAAAGAGTAATTTAATAAACATAATTTTTTAATAGCCATTAATTGATTAAGATTCAGAAAAAAAATTCTTTTTTTTTATTAGCTTCAGCAAACATTGTTGTGGTAAAACTTTAACATTAAAAATTCCCTATCATTTTTTTAAGTGAATATTTTATTATAAAATTAACTCATAGAATTTTTATTTACAAGAAAATCATAAAATAAGATTTTTAGAGTAACTATTCATTTTTACAAAAATATAAATTTTTGACTTTAATAATATTTATTAATTATTTGATTCAAATCAAATTGATCGGCTCAGGTTTTATCAAAAAAAAAAAATAAAGAATATCATAATTATGGCAAAAAAGCATTTAAAATGACAATAAATATAATTAATTTAGCAAAAAGTTTTTTAAGTACAATTATTTGAATGTAGGGAAATCTTTAATAGAGCATATAAGCTTATTGGATTTTAAAAAAATTCACTACAAATATTAACAAATTAAATTTTTTCAAAAATAAGTTTGATTATAATTTTTGATAATATTAATTAATTTTTAAATTTTAATTAAAGAATTGCACTGGCTCGACCAGAGATTATTGCAAGTCTTGAACGCGGATTGGCTTTCAGTGGCAACATTGGCTTAGATGATGTGCTGAAGCAGTGTAAACAATGCTTCATAGATAACTTCACGTGAATGGTAATAATGAAAGCAAATTATTTTGAATATATTCAGTCACTTACTTACCAGGAAATGCAAACAATAATCGATGCCCATACTTCTTAAATTCAAATCATGATGATGATACCATAGTTCCAAACAGATCACTAAATCCAATTTTCAATTATATTTCGAATTATAATTTACTTGCTTTTAGTAGACTAACAATAACAATTATATATTCTGTCTTTTAATATCCATTCCAATAGAATAAATATGGCATCGAATATTATTTTTGTATTCCTTTTGTGATTAACAAACAATATCTAAGACCGAACCTTGAACAATTACACAAATGATCATTGAATCATCATTGGAAATGAAAAACATATAAAAATACTTTTCATTTTATTACTCCGTTCCGCTGGGGAATAATAATAGAAAAATTATTCTAACTTTTAATCATAAGATATAGTAGTCTAAAATTTTATTCTCGCCGAATCAATTGAAGTATAAAAAATTTTGAAATTTTTGATCAAAGAAGGAACTCTTCATCTTGGCGATAATTTATTTCTTTGAGTATATTATTAGATTTGATATAATTAAATCGATGCCAGATTCAGCTTCGCTGCTCGTGAAAATTTTATTTTTTAATTTTTAATTGAATTTCATTAAATTTTCCAATATTGTATAACATTGATAATGTTTTAATCTCATTTGGTATAATATGAGCTCATTTTCCGAAAACTAAAAAATGGGACTGAATTAAACCTCTTATAATTATTCAAGTTAAAAAAAAACCACACAAAAATGAATTGAATTTTGTGCCCTGTGAAACAATCTTACAAGTAAATAATTGAAATAAATTAATTCTCTGGAGCATTTTGACATCAAATTAATTAATCAAATATATTATAGGAGGCTAATTAAAAGAGTATATGCAAAAATAAAAATGCCATGGCCTATTTATATTTTGCCTTTTGTTCAAGATAAATAATAAAAAATACTATATTTTTTTATGAATCAAAGTGAAAAATTGAAAATTTCATTATAAAAAATATCTTCTTTCAAGCCAAAAACTCATATTTATTTTTCCCAATATTAAATCCATAAATTGCATTCTTTCTCCTTGCACATCAATGCATTTTCCTCCCCATCCAGGGAACAACCAAAATCTGCTGCAAATTCGGGCATATTCGAAAAAACGGTGTTAATCCGACAATGGCCTGGCGAATGCGTACTAGCTTGTTCAATTCGTTTCCAATCCTTCTCAAATGTTGAACAAAAGGATAATCCGCGTACAATCCAAAATAATTGATTCTGTGATAAATTTGAAATGCCAGGAAGGCCATTGAATGTTTTATTTGATATTTCCTTTTCGTCTAAAAAGGCATTGTATGCAACATGGATTCCTTCAAAATAAATTATAAATTAAAAATATTATATAGGTGGAAAAAAAGTCTCATCTAAAACTAAAGTCTAAATATCGATTCATTTCAGATGAATTTTTCAAAACGAGGAAAAAAAATGATTAAAATTCTTAAAATAATAAATTTATGAACAAATCAAACGGAAACAAATTCCCGCCTAATTAATTTCAAAAAGGTATTTATTTTTATTTTTTTTTGTTCAAATTTTTCGAATTTTCCTCAATTCCATAATTTTAAGAATAAATTCTTTTCTTTCTTTTTGAGGAGATTAGCAAAAAACTCACTTATAAACAAGAATAAATTGAAGTCAAATGAATTTAAAATATTCTATCATTTTAATTTAAAAAATATGCTGGAATACAGTGAGACTATAACTAATAGTTTGCTCAAGCAAATAATTTTTTTAATAAAATAAATAAATTCACCAAAAAGATCTGCGAAATTTTCATCCAGCGCATCCATTCCTTTGACACAAATATTTTCTTCCCAATTATACATGCAGCATTCACGTTCATAACGATTCACAAGGCACTCATTTAATTCATCAATTGTTTTGGTGGTATTTGGTTCGAATGAATCCATGTTGATGTAATTTAATGCACTTCCATTTTGTTCCATGCTTGTAAATACTTAAAAAATGAGCTCATATTAATTCAAAATTAAAGGAAAATTAATAATTTAATATTAAGCGGTTTGAGGACGGTTATTTCTTATTTTACAACATCATAACTCACTCTTTAATCAGAAAAAATTTTAATTTTATCTAATTTTGAAGACTAATGGCTTTGGAATGTTTTATCCTGTTTTCTTAGATTTTTAATATTTATTTTAAATTCTTTTAATAATATTTTGAAATTATTTTTTAAAAGTTTGTTTATTAGATTTCATTTATTGAGATGTTTTGCATTATTTAAGCAAAAAAATACCCACCGAGATCTTTGCCGTCGAAAGCATGTCCAATTTCATGGCCAATGGCATTGCCAACACTACCAATTGGAATGCTGGATCAAAATCTGGCCTGTAAAAAAATGTGTGAAAAATAAAGCTTAAAAATGGTGTTGAGATTTTTACATCAATTGGGGATATGACCATTTAGGAAAAAAGTAAATACTAGAATAGTTTTGGGTGTAGGGCACTAAAGGATATTGATTCAAGTTGGAAATTTCTAGAGAAAATTATATAATGAACAAAACTACATTTTTGAATAAACAAATTTTTTTAGAGAAATTTTCGTTTACATCAAAAAATTTAATGTTTTGGATATTAGTTTGCTTATGTAATTTATAGATATTTTTATTCTAATAAATGCTATATGAACAAAAGTAGCTTTACTATCATCGATAATAGAACTAGACCATTACTTCCTAATTATTTTAAAATTCAAACCAATTTTATACCGAAATGTGTTGTCATTCATTTGTCCATATGTAATATAAATTTTGTTGAAGTGGGGCAAATAATGGCTTAGTTCGGATATTTCCGTGGAAAGCAGAATATACTCTTCAATTTGCTCAGGGCTATATTCAAGTTCATGAAAATATTGACGAATTCTGGCAGCATTTATGGCCAAATATGCATGAAAATAATATTCAGGATGGGATGGCTCCAAAGAAAGTTTGTTGAATTCATCCACATAATCAGCGAATTGGAGTATCAATGCAATATGACTAGTGAAATTTTGCCAACTTGGCCAACCATATAGGCTTTCCATTGATTGTACTGGGAATTATTTTTGAAAAATTAACGTAATTTTCAACTCTTCTTTATTTACATTTATATCGTGTTTAAATAATTTTTAAGCCGCTTACTAATATTATTTCGCAATTTATTTTACTTATTATTAATATTAAAATGTTAAAGAATTTCCATTTTTGTCTTCATCTGTTTTTCAATTAAAAAAATTTTAAATTTCAGTTTTTAAATCTTGTTGATTTTCAGAAACATTGACCCTGAAATATATCCTAAAGACAAGGGTACGTAAGTTTAAAAAAAATTAACATATATTATATATTATATTAATTATGTGATAAAATTAAATTTTGATAATTTTTTGTTAAAATTTAAATAGGATAAGGATACTAATACTATTACTCACTTCTCTTTTATAGTTGCTAAAGTGAATTCATCTAAATTTTGCTACTATTAATTAAGATTAAATTAATAATCATATCTCATTGTTTGAAAAGTGTATAATAATACCAGTATATAAATATCAAAATATTTTTGCTTAAGATTTCCTTTTTATTTAATTTTAAAAAGAAAGAAAATAAATTTAAAATAATCTAAATCTACCTTTTTCCAAAGCTTTTTGACGGAATCCATTGTCAATTTGTCGACTTTCATTCAACAATTTTTCCACCGTCAAAAAAATTTTTTCTCCAATTTTTTTGGCGCTTTCAATTCTCCAATATGCTTCGGTGAGATTTAATTTCGCCATAAAATAAAGATCTAAATGGAAAAATATAAATGTAATTTTATATTTCGTATTTGCAATTAAATTTATTTAATTGGCCAAAAATATTAAATCTGACGAAATTTTGATATCATCATGCCTTTGGAAATTATTTTCTCCCAGTTATATTAATTCTTCATTATGTCTATTTTTTCCTCAAATGAGTCAAATCAAAATCCTTGAAAATAAAAAAGTGTCAGTATTTACTCAATATTGTAATAAATTATACTTAAAAATTTAAAAACATTTTCATGATAAAACTTACTATCCTCATGAATAGAATAATATTTGGACTCCATGCAATTATCATATGATTCCTGGGCAACTCTTTTGAGTTTCTGTTTAAAATTTTTATTTTAATAAAGAAATGTTACTTAATTTAAAATAATTCTTAAATTATTTTTTAATAAAGCAATCTTATCTATAATTTTAAATAATTTTAAAATAAAAGTTTGCACTTAATTTTCCACTCTAGCTTCACAAATTATATTGCTAAATTTTATATTCTTTTTAACCAACCAAAATTATGCACATTCCCAGGAAATCGAGCACATGTTGTGGTTCCGTTTTAGAGAGTAATTGGTCTAATTTCAATAAATAGCTGAAATTTAAGACGCGAATTTCCTGATTTTTAGTAACATTTTTCAGGCCAAATCCCACAAGCAAGCTTGCCAAATCAATATATTTGAATTTACTGTTCAATTCTTCCAATTTCCAATAATGTCCTGCGTTTCGTCGAGATTTCAACTTTTCCAATACTGAATTCATAATATGCTTTTTATATTTTTAAATGAATTAATATTTCAATATTTACCTGTATAATTATTTGCTTTACTATCATCAGCATCATTGAGTAACAATATATCTCGCAAAGACAAAGCAAAAAAAGACTATAAAAAATGATTGGAATTGGATAAATTTAAATTAGATAAATTTTATAATCAAAATTCATTCTCTCATCCCAATGGTATGGTATATGTTGGTATTATTAATAAAATTGGCCTAAATTGTTGACAAAATGGAGACCAAATTTATGTTTCGCATTCATAATCACCCGAGGTAAAAGCTTTTTCGTATAAAAATAAAAACATAAAATATCTTTACTGAAATTTTCCAATTTTGATGGATCTCTCCTTTAAACATTTTCTATTTTACTCTTCCTAATATCTCAACAACATCATATTTTTTATAAATTCACCGTTTCCTTTTCAAATGTGATTTTGTTTGTAAAGGACAAATCCAAATTGAATTCATCTCGTACAGTTAATAGTTCCATTAGATAGTCAAAATATGTCGGAGAAGTTGGAATTGGCTAAATTATAAAAAATTTAATAATTCATATTAAAAATTTACCTTTTTTAAAATTATAACACGCCTTTTATTTAGTTGATTTATTTCACTCGAAAAAATTATCAAATCGGCTAGCATAAATTGCCGTAAAACAAGGCCAAATTTTTTCCAGAATGCAGCAATCCCAAAATCATTCCAATTCATTTTGGGAATCGTGTCAATAGAAACATTTCTCATGAACATTCCAAATTCACTATGATAAAATAGAGGATATTTAATTAAATTGAAATATTTATGATTAGCTCAATGATAAATAGATTCTTACAAATCCCTATGAGGGGTTTTAAATAAATATATAAATTTATTATTTTTGGTATAAAATTAATGGTGAAAAAATAATTTTAAAATTTTATATATTTTTTTGACTTGCTTTCTTAGATGGGAAAGCACGCGGTCATTTGCCATTAAAAATGGTCCGCCCTTTTTCATTTTTTGCGTACAAAAGCCGTGTAATGTCGATTTTAGTGCACGGAAGATGTTTTTGGACTAAATGAAAAAATTGTATTAAAAAAGGTCGAATGAAAAATCAGTTATATTTATCCCATTATTATTGATTAAATTGCCCCGGAATATTTTATTATATATATTTCGAATATATACCTTTTTTTTCAATTTGTTCATTCAGTTTTTCGGTATCATTGCTCGACCTTTTATTCCGATTATTCGATTTGTAGTAATTAGAGCAAACAAAATCGTTGAAATTACTAATTGGATTTCGGTTAAAATCCAAATTATTCAATAACAATTCTGCCAAATCCTGGAACGGGGTAAGATATTTTTCAATTTAATAATTTTGTAGAAGGAAAAAAAACATACACATTCTGCTTTGCTAAATTTATTGCTCTCATTTGTGAAATCATATATGCAATCGTCAAGAATGTGCTAAAAAATATGAGAAAAAAATTGAAAATAGACCATAAAAAACATCTAATAAAATTATTTGTATTCATTATATTAGGGGTTGCTTTCGGTCGGTTACTGTTTCAGAAAATCGGTAAAACTTAAAACCGAAAATTGAACTTTTTTTCTTAAAAAAATAAAAACTGGATTTAGACCCGAAATTTTATCATGACATCCATGATTATTTTATAAGACCCAATTCTCAAATCATATTTAATCCCTTAATTGTCTTCGGAATATTAAGTAAATGGCGAAATTGATTATAAACTTTCACCATATGATAAGGGAAATATGAATACAAAAATAAATCATTTTCCCCATCAATGATGGTAAACAGAACCAAATCAATAAAATACATAAGCCCCATTTTTTTTGTTCATGTTCATCAAATAAATTTTTTGGATTTAAATTTTTTTGGTCCTTTTTGAGAGAAACAAATAAATCAAAATAAGCGACCCGTTTTAATTCAATAAATTCTCGGAATTCTCTGCATTTAATTCTTCCAGAATTTTCATTGATTTTTCCAAGCAAACAAGTTTACCCACCGGCTGTTTTCCACAACAATGTTCGTACCAATCAGCCATATTCTTTTCAATTTTAGGCCTGAATGAAAAAAAAATATTTTAGCAAGGAAATGGGAATGAAAAATGACTGCAAATGCTAATTTAAAAATTTGCTTAAAAATACTTAATAAAAATTTTCAATTATTCAGGAAAATAAATGAAAAATAAAAAGCCAAATTTTTAGGAAATAACGTCAAATATATGCAAAAAAAATTTTTTGAAAAAGGAAAAAAATAAAATGTTTTCAAAAACAAAAATCATAAAATATTTGAATAACATAAAATGGTCTATTTTATTTTATTTCAATTTATGAAAATTTTAAATTTACTTTTATGTAGCTTTATGGATTTGACTACATATTGCGCTATAAAATAATCTCATTCTTTTCTTATTTAAACAATTTTTTAACAAAATTTTTACATTTTTGTTAATGTGGCCAATGTGATATTATTTGTCGGGTTCGGCAATTCCTTTCTCACTCGAAGTAATTTTTTGTTGAACTCTTTAGCAGACTTTGACCATTCCGCATCTTAATTTATTTTAAATTGTGGACTATCTATTTTGAAAAAAATGTCGAAACATAAATTTTATTAATGTTTAATGTTAAACTCTATCGTAAAAATTTGATAGTGGGCAATTAGCCAAAAATGAAATTGATAATCAATTAATTTTTTCTAAAAAATTATTTTAGAAATTTCAATACTAAAAATATTTTTAACTTAAAAATATTATTTTTATGCACATACAATTAAAGAACAGGAAGACTCCGATGAATGTCAGCAGTGCCAATGCCAACAAAATAATCAAAGAAAGAAGAAGGCATTTCTTGTTGATGTTCGCAAATAAAATTTTTTTGTTGTTTTGTTCATATCCCTGTCTTGTTTCAATAAATTTGACGCGTTCTCCTTTATTGACAAAATTTGCGTTTTCCATCAAAGCAAGGGGATGAATATATAAATAATCAATTTTATTTTGATTTAATTTAATCTATGAATTAATATAATAATCAATGATTTTAGTGATCAAAGATTTTTACTATTATTTATTATGTAATTTTTTAAATGTTAACAATTAACATAGTTAAGTAAAAGGAACATTTTAATCAAAAAAAAAAACATGAAATGCACTTGAATGGGCTTTTTTTATTATGCTTGCTGCTGGCAATTTTGTTTGTCAAATAAATAATTTCGTCTATCACAAATTTTCAGCAATTTGATAAAAACGAATGCGTGAAAAAGAAAATATATTCTCATTTGATAAATTCAATGCACCCAAATTTATGAGAAAATTTATGATATGATAATTGACAAACTAAAATTAATATTTATTTTACAAATAAAGGAAAAAAATGATGCACTCATCAATATCACAATCAAATCAATGCCTCATTTGATATAAAAAAAATATAAATTGACAAAACTTTGATTTATTTTAAAACAAATTCCTTCAATCCCAAAATACAAAAAAAATTTAATTTCATTCTATTTTTTTTAATTAATAGAAAGTATTATTATTTTTTTTAAATGATTTAAAATCTTTTAAAATAAGAATGGAAAATTAATTAAAATATTTTTTTACATTATTAAACCATATACCATTATTAGATACAACTCGTTAAAGCACATCAAAATGTTGAGAATTTCTTATTATTTTGTCAAAATGGAATGGTTATTAAACCGTTTAAACTGATTTTGTTTTTTTGTCCAAAATAGATATAAGCAATATTTCAAAAACCCAATTCAAAATAATAATTACACATTGTGTTTAGGCGATATCTATTGATTTGTTATAATTTATGTGGCTAGGACCCGTTATTTTATAAAATTCTAACTTATCGATATTTTATTCAACATTTTACAAAATAAATATTTTTTTATTTTAACAGAGATTAGTCTCTGTCTATTAAAAATCTTATAGATATAAATTAATTTTATAAATATTTTTTAATTCTCATAATGAATAATGTTTGCTTTTTATTTTATAAAATTAAGAAAAATTTATAAATGAAAATTGACAAAACAATATGCGATTCGAATGGTTCCGCTCAAAATTCATCCCTCGACTATTTTCGACAATGAAAGCTTAATAGAAGAAGTTTACAGGGATACAACGATAATCAGGTGAATTTTGGTTTCTTTTATATAAAATAAGTTTAAAAAATTGTTGAAAATCTTCAGGATTGATTCTCCAAAAATAGCAGAACAGCATTCTGGATGGATTTGGTGCATTTTTAAGCTGCTCCATATCGGTCTTTGGTTCATTGCGTTTTTGTCATTATTAGTTGGATTTGCTTCTGTCATTTCATGTATGTTTTGAAAATATAATAAGCATTAAAGCTATTTTTTACTCATTCTACAAATTTTAGTATTTTTATTTTTTAATGAAATTTGAAATTTGTGTACAAAATCAAATTTTTCTATTGAATATTAACTTTAGTTAAAATTTGTCAAAGTTGTTAATATTTATCTGCTGATTGGAAGAATTGATTTAAAAAAGTTATTGGATTTAATTGGAAATTGACAAAAGTATTTGACACCAAAAAATCGGCAAAATAAGATAAAATTTTATGGTTTTGTTTTTGCCCATTAACTTTTGGTTAATTATATTTGATATACATATAATTTTGATTTGTTCTCCACTCTGAAGGTTTTTAACAAATTGTATGAAAATATTATAAATTGCTTACTTCATATAGCTTTCTTAAATTCTTACTTTCTCCCAGATCTTTTTGCTGATTTTAAAGAGGGATTTCCTAAACCGAAATTCCTTCCACTCTTCTCCAACAAATCAATGAATCTATCGGATATGAAAAATCAAAACTACAGTGATAATGGCAATTTATCGTAATTGGAATACAGGCGATGGCTGCTTTACCATGATGCAAAATGATGTTAATTAAAAATAGATAATTTTTTATAAATTTACTAATAAATATTGAAATGCTTGTTTATTAAATTACTCTAGCAAAATATATTTGAATATTTGCCCAAAAGATTACATTCATAATTTTAAAAAAATAAAATAGATAATAGCAGTTTAAATTAATTTATATTAAATTAACTTTAACGAATTTATTGGAAATTGATGCATAATAATAAACAAATAAGATATATTGAAATTGGCCATCTTAGAAATAACTTTATGCGAATGCAGATTGCAAAAACATTCATATTGATAATAATTGTAAAAATTAAATTATTTTAAAATTGCAAATCATTTTATAGATTATTATGAAGAAGAACTAAAAATCGAAGTAGAAGAGGATGAAGAAGATGAAGACAATACTGAACACAAATAGAAGCAGCACAAAATAATTGTAGGCTTCCAAATTCTGTTTTATTTTTTATGTAACTATTAATATTCAATAAATCCGATAAAGCCGATATCATTTCTTTTTTATTTTTAATTTCTTTTTATGCATACAATTTTTATTTATATTGTTTTTTTTTTATTTCAAGATAAATTCCAAATTTAAATTATTAACATTTTACACCAATATTTGGCTTAAAATTTTTAACATAATTGACAAAAAAATTGTTCTCTTTTTAATTCGTAAATCCAGCTTTTAATTTCTCCGGGTCTTCTAATAGAAGAAATAGGTAGAGATTGGACGGTAAGAGATCCCGATCGGGATTTTTCGTGAATCCCGTACCGAGGTACCGAACGGAAAATTTTTTGATTTTTCGGTATTTTTCGATACTTTCGATACTGGGAAAAAGGTCATTTTGGGGCATTTTTCGTTAAAATTTTTTCCCTGCGGGTCCATTTTTGGTAAAAATTTTTTTTCATATCGGATTATTTTACTTAAAAAAAGTATGCCTATGGCACAAAAAATGTAAACACTCTGAAATATATTTGTATAATTTTATTTTATGAGTAATATTTTGTTAAAAAATGAATGAATCACTTTGATTAAGTGGTTAATGTTTGAGTTCATATATTTGTATCCCGGGACCATTCTTTGGCTATAGCTGAGCGAGGCAATGACCTGTCAGTCTGTCAGGGACAGGGATCCTTTATTATTAGGCTTTTTTTTAAAATTTTTTTTATCAAACTTTAAAATAAATTGCATGTCTTTGGATGAAATAGACTCGAATTTTTGTAAGAAATGTCGCTTTTTCTGCAAGTTATTTTAAAAATTAACTAAACTATTTTGTAAAAGAGTTTTAGAATTATAGAATAATATTAACATTAACAGATTGGTTATTATTACTCTGAACTATGACCAAAAGGATGGTCCGGGTACTCAAAATTGAGGCACAAATATTACGGTCCGGGCTATATTGACCTATATTCAAAAATCTATGATTTTATAAAAGCATTCGATAATCTATTAAGTTTTTTGATTAACCTATAGATTGAACATTGGATATTACATATTATCATAAATTGTGCTAATCTGATTCTATTCAATTATTACTATTTACGAATTCTGCTCTATATTCTATTCTTCAATTTTAAAAATCATATTTCTTTTTTTTGATATTTTTAATCATGCGATTTATTCAAAATTCCATAATTTTTTTACTTTTTCCAAATTTTTTCTATACTTTTACTTTTATATTTGAAAATTTAAACCTTCACTATGATAAATATATTTTTTGATAAAATAATTTTGATTCAACGTAAAGTTAAGCTCTAATAAATTCATTAATTCGAAAGAATGATATTTTATAAATGTATTATTGATTGCCCCCCCCCCCGTTGCTTTTTATATTTCTTCGTTTTTAATCATCCTAATCAGCAGCACAGTTGGTAGATATTTGGGACTCTGAACGTCAAAAAATAGAAAATTCGTTTGCCAAATCAAATTTGCAAACATTTATCATAAATTATTTGACAAACAAAAATTTTAATGCTTACCTATTTTCCCGATTTTGATAAAATTCGTTTATCTTATTATTATCTCGCCCAATTTTACCCTATTTAAGTTTTGATATTTCCTCAAATTATCTAATCATATTTAATTAATTAGGTATCAGTAAAATCAAAGCCATTTAAAATGGTTTGGAGAAATATTATGATCCCAAAAATTATAATTTTTCTACACGAAGATTATGGTGTAAAATAATCCTTTTTTTCTTTATAATAATACTTAACTCCATTTTAGGCTCATTAAATATTCAAGGGGCTTCCTTCTATAACAATGTCGAAGATAATTATCGTTTACCTAATCATTGCATTGGCACTTTGTCAATTAAACGAAGGAAAAAACAATGAAAATGATAAGCAAGTTTACAAAAATTCACGCGGTCAATGCTATTACAATACATGCCGAAATTGTCGGGATGGCGGCTGCTGCGCTGTTATTGTGCCATGCTATGATGATGCCGATGGCAATGACAATGACAATGACAATTACGATGATTGAAAATATTTTATAATGACGAAAGAAGAGGAAAAAAGATAGACAATGAAAGATACTTTAGTTTACATGTTAATCAAACATTATATTACTCGAAATATTTTTCGATATATTAAACAATTTTAAAAAATATTTGTGAATAGCTATTAATAAAACTTAAATGATGTTTTTCGACAAAGAATTAGAGTTGTCCATTATATCCCTTTTACACACCAATCTCTTTAAAAATAATTTAAAATTAATACAAAGCCATTTTGTAATTGGAAATTCATCTTTTCAAAATTACATATTCTTTTTCAAATTGGCTCGCCCCAATGCGCACCGATTTGAGCAAAAAAGAAAAAAAAATGCAAATGTAATCTATTCTAGTTAAAATTTTAAATTCTTTTATAATTGGAAATAAAAATTTTATTTTTCAATTTCATTTTGCTGATTCTAATTCCAATTTTGAATGGATAAAATATAAGCAGGATATGTTTTAATTTATCTTTTAGAAATATCCTTTTTATCTAATATTAAAAAATTTAAATTAAAAAATCATAGCTAATCTTATCATTATAATTTTCATATATTAATAAAATATTGCAATGCTCACTTCCTATTCTTATTGAATGCTCAGCAATTCATCGAAAAATGACTTTAAATTTTTCAATCGAAATATGTTTTTTTCCTAGTTTAACATTTGAGAAATCGGGTTTTGAAACTTTTTTAAAGGGTATTTCAATAAGCTGAATCCAATTTCATTATTGTTTTTTTTTGATTAAATCCCAAACTAAAATAAAAAAAATACCGAAAACCGAGTTGGATAAAATGCTTTAAACGATTTCTTTCTTTGAATTGAACTTGAACCCTCTTATTTGAGAAATAAAAATAATATTAATTATTATTATCAAAATTGACCGATTTTTACTTCCTACTCTTATCTCTTATTTGACAAAGGAAAAAATATTCTTCAATATTACCATTCTTATTTGAAGAATAAAAACTTCAATATGATAAGCACATTTTAGTTGTCAAGGAAAAGCTTATTTATAAACTAATCATCATTTTATTGTATTTATTATTATAAAAATGTCGAGTGAAAATGAATTCCTATTTACTTTTCTTAGAACTAATTAATAATTTCAAAAGTTTAATTATTATTAAATATATGTATAGCAAATAAATAAAATCATACGATATAAAAGAATTTCATTTTATAATTAAAATATTTTCTTATTTAGCAAATTTGATTTATTGAGGATTTTTTTAGCAATATTAAATTATTCAAACTTTATTTTCAGTCAGTAGAAAAATAAAAGAAAAATGTGGTCTGAAAATACCAACTAAATAATTTTTAAAAATTTTAGAATTTAAATTATTACTAATTAATTCCAGAAAATAATATTATTTTACATATATAATATTTACTCAATTTTCTAGGAAACTATAATTTATTTTTCAAAAAAGTGCTTTTTTTCATTTATAACCAAATTATAATTTTACATCCCATGCAATTGATTGACAATTTTGCAACATTTATTTTGCTTGTGATTATCAATCTATGGACATTGGCTGCAAATGCAAATCATGAAAATTATGATCACAAAAGAATTAGACAGTTCCGTTGTTTCTGTAAAACCATGTCCATCGGTGATGGTTGGTGGAATTTTGGTAGCACTGTTGGCCATGTTGGTATACAAGTCAAAACAAGGGATGGAAATAGGTATGAGAACAAAAATATGACTCTTCTTTTTATTGTCGACGAAAAATAATAATAAATTGATGAAAAAATTATAAATTATTCAATAATTAAAAATTATAATCAAATTTAATTTTATAATATTTACCAACTAATTAATTTTTTCGATTAAACAGCAAGCAAATTATTTAAAAAATTTATGAAAGTCGATGCACAAATGAGAAATCCCATCAGCAGACCTCTCTGTTAATTAATCCAATCTTTCAGCTACACCATTCACAATTTGGGACCATCTGGCGAGAGAACAACGGTCTCTACTCAAACAGATGGAAAGGATTATTACAGTCATTGGTTTGAAGCACCTAACGGTTATACAATTGGACAACTTCGCAGAATTGCCGATGGCAGAAACAATGATGGCTATTCATTTTTATCAAACAATTGCTATCATCATAGGAATCGAATTTTGCATCAATTCGATTTCAATATTCAGAATTGTCCAAACCCCTATGAGGATACGACGATATTAATGTTGTCATGTTCGCCTAGTTGTGAGGATGTGAATGGTTATTGTGTTCAACAGTATAGCAAATCATTTTACAACTGTCTGAATAAGCCCGGAAAACAAATGAAAGTTCTACGCGGTTGCAACAACAACCAAAAGAAATATCATTATCTATGCTGCTATGATGATCCTCGAACTAGAAAATAAATGTACGATTGGCTATGCTATTGAAAAAAAATTAAAATATACTCAAAAAATTTGAAACATCCTTTTGATAATTGCTATTGTTTAATAAATAAATATTTCTATTTTCTGTTTGTTTGCTTGTCTTAAACCATTGCAATTTTTGTTATGAATGAATAATATAGTTCCTTCCTGCTGTTAGACTGCAAAATCTTTTTAAATTATGAACATTATTTGGCATTAGTTTAATAAATTCATCAAATCGAAAAATTATTACAGAGTTATTTGATATTAATACTTAAATAAATTAATTATTTCTATTATTATTCGATAATAGCAATTAATTATTAAATATTTTGACTAATTCTATCGATTTTCTAATTTCAATTTCGAATAAAATTTCATAGATTAAAAAGCTGGCTGTTTATGTATAAAATGCTACTAAAAAATGTTGACTATGAATAGACTTATTGTGTATGGAAATTAAGGAATACGGACTCACTGAAGAATTTTAAGAAAAAAATTTTCGTTATTTTTTATTATTACATTCAGCCCACATTTTTACAAATTCATTCGATAAAAAATTGAAAACATTTTAGTTCATTCACATAAATTCAAATGTCCAAATATATTAATTTTTTAATCGCCAACAAAAGAATAAAAAAGTAATTTTTGTTTTAGTTTCTCTTCCTGTTTTTAATTCTTTTCACATTTCACAATTTCCATCCTCGCAATCAACAGCATGTGAAGGAAATTGTTTAATAGAAAGATGCCAACAAATAAGATGAAAAAGGTCGATAGGGCGATTAATCGGATCATAATTAATTTTTTTATTGAATTTTAAAAATATTCTCAATTATTGAATTTTAAAAATATTGTCAATCAGCTAATTTTCAAACATAACTAATAAATAATTATAATTTATTTTAAATAAGCTAAGTTTTAATTGATAGATAAAAAAAATAATTAAGCTGGATTAAATAATTTATTAAAAATAGTGAAATTTATATAACAGCTGGAAAAAGCATTAGAATTGGTGAATGGTCATCAAAAAATCCGCAGTAATAGCAATATTTGATAAATATTATCAATTCTACAAAATAATTTTTATGGAAATATTCTTGACAAAATATCATATAGTATTGAGAATTTCATTTTAGAATTATTTTTATCAATAATTTATTAATTAGTAAATAATAAAATAAAGATTATTTCGCATTTATTTGAAAGCATTTTGACAATTGTTTAATATGAAATTTTGACAATTGATTTAATATTTTTTTTAATTGTTTAAAAAGATAAAAAACAAAGGCCGATTCCTTTTTGACAAATTGTATTATTTATTTAATTTTGTAAAATACATATTTTGTTATGCAATAATTGCCAAAAAATTTATCAAAAGATGGTCGACGAACAAATTATTATCAACCCTTCTTTTCTGTGAGAGAAATATAAATGATTTTAGTTTGTCAAATTATCTTTTTGCAAGAAACGTTTATCAAATGCATTTGACAAATAAAAATTATTAAAGAAATTGGAGCTATAAAAAGCCAAAAAAAATGCACTAATTTTCTCATTATTAAATAATAAATAAAAAATTACTTTTAATTCAAAATTCAAACTTTCCATTTAATTTATCCCAATATAGCAATAAAATTATGAATTTTATTATCTAAATAAATTTTTCATTCAATCGGTTATTTATCAATTACTAAAAATATTTTTAAATTATCAGAAAAACATCACCCAAAAATTTCAAAACAATGTCCCGATTTTTGCTCTCAATTTTATTTTTGGCAATTCTCATTGCCATGGACAATGCTTCCCGAATTGACAATATGTTCGTGTATTAATTTTATGTATTTTTTTTTTCATTTCCATAAATTTCTAATAGGGATTCAACTGCTGCTGATGATTATGTTGAACAACCAACTGCTCTGCTGACTTATGAAGGCCGCGGTCCTCGTATTCGCCGTTCGTGCGCTGCACTTTGCTGTGGGCATTGCTGTTCCCGCTATCCAACCATTACTAATTGCTGTGAATGCTGATGAAGCTATGAAAAAATGACGCACAATTATTCAAAGTGCTTTAGTTTAGTAAATTCATTAATCGAAAATCAATACACAGTTATTTGATATTGATAATTAAACAAATTAATATTTTTATTTAAATTATTCGATAAATTGTAGCAAAGTAATAATATGCGAAGTGTCGGTCGATAGAAAATGGATATAAGTGGACCGGACACCGGATTAAGCCCAAAAATAGATTGGAAATAGACCGGAGGGCAGTGAAACGTCGGGAAGTACCACATATTTTTCTTATTAAACTATTGTTTTGCATTATCCTTATTCTTTTAGCCCACAAAATTTTTAACAAATTAAGTTAAAATTTTAGCTGACCAATGCGAACAATTTGTATAATTTTTCAATGAGCCTTCAGTAATAAAACAGAGACTCGAGTAATGAGCCTCATTGGTCTCGATCAGTTACATAGGAAAATATTATTCAATCCAATCCAAACCCAGAAAATTGAATGGAAAATGCCAAAGACATGGGAAAATATTCTCATTGAAAAGGGTCATCATAAGTGAACATTAACAATAAAAAAATGATTTAAATTTAATGTTATCTATGTTTTTGAACTGAATTCGAATCCATCCCTCACAATCACAATGAGTTCTAACAATGGATTGAATTGTAAACGCAACTTTTCGTTAGTAGAAAAAAAGAATTAATTAAATTAATTATTAACTTTTTGATTTTGAAATCAGAAAATTATTAGCAATATTGTGGAATTTAGATAGTTTTTAAGTCCTGTAAACTTCAAAAAAACTTTCATTTTCTTTTTGGCAATCAAATTAAAATTAGGAAGTTTTTCTCTATCAACTATGAGAGTTAAATGAAATATAAAATATGTGAATTTTTTGGAAAAAAATAGTAAATAATAATTTTAATTTTTTCCCGAATTCAACTGTTTGAAATTATGGAGAATAAAGCTTAGGGTAAAATTGTTACGAGAAAAATAAATATTTTTTCTCATGGGCAATTTAGGGAATATCAAAAATAAAATTAATCCCTCTCTAAAATGTTATATTTGACTTTGATACGGATGAAAAAATATTCAGATCATTCATTAGGAAGAAATATCTGCTAATTTGAGAATTGGTTGGAAAATTTATTAAAAAAATCATTTATCTATTTCTATAAAAATTCATGAAAATTGATCGAAATCGAAACGTTGCATAAATTGAAACATTGAAATTATTAAGAAGCCGCCAAATTAATATGGACGCACATAAACATTTTTATTGTCATAGCCGCCTTTAATGCAACGAACTCGTCCGCCGGCTCCATTCACATCCAAAAATTTGCAGGGACAACCGCCGGCAAAGCCAGCATAGATTGCCACATGGCCTAAAATAATTTTAATTATTCTTTTTCATTAAATTTCTAATCATAATAAAATCCATGGATGCCAAAATTTAATATTTATAAATAAATTTATATATTAATTCCGAATTAAAGTCTATTTTCTGAAAAATTTTTTAACAAATAATTTGCCAAATAACAATATTTTTGCCAACCTTGAAATCCTACAATTGTGCCAGGTTGAACGTGTGAATATCGATTATTTGTGCCAATATATTGACCCCAGCGATAATTGCTTGTCTTAAAAAAATTTTGAAATTAATTAATCATATTTATTTTTCAATTTTTTCAATTTTAAGTATACATGTTTCCAGGGCATTCCCAACATATCCGCAACGAATCCACTACATCCTCGACTATAACGAACGTTTATTTTGTTACATGCTCTGTTTACACTGGCAAGAGAGGCATAAGCATTTTGGCAATTGTTTAATAGAAAGATGCCAAAAAATAAGATGGAAAAGGTCGATAGGGCGATTAGTCGGATCATAATTAATTTTTTTTTATTAAATTTATCAATCAGCCAATTTTAAACTTTAAATTAATTTATTTTAAATTAGTAAAGTTTCAAATGATAAATAAAAAATTATTATGTGGAATTAAATAATTTTAATGAAATTTTATAGAATTTTCTGCTAGAAAAAGCATTTGAAAATGATTATCAAAAAAATCTACAATTTTATCAACGCAGAAAATTGTCTTCCTTGAACATCGGCAAGGAAAGTTAGTTTAATGAAGGCAGAATTTTTCGGAGGCATTACTGATATTTTTGATGATGGAACTACTTTAAGAACAAATTTGATCGAACCGATGACTTTTAATGTTTTTCATCCATTATCATTTAATGAGTTATTCAAAAAGTATTAAAATATACAGTTTGTCAAATAGCTCAAATAAATTGAAAATTTTGGCGTCAATAGATGACATCAAATTATCAAATCAAATCGAAACAAATTGACAAATAATTTCATCACTAAAATGCTCATCAAATTTGATAAACAAGTCCAAAATCCATTTGTTAAAATAAAATGAAAATAATAAGGAAATAAAGTGAGGTGAGATGTTATGATCAAATTTGATGGAAAAAGATGTTTATTTGTTAGTAGTCTGCTGAACATAAATTTTAAATGATAAGCCATTTAATGAGAATAAAAAAAATGTACTTTTATCGTTGAACGATATGTTCTCCTTTTCATTTTATTTTATTATTCTCTTAATTTAATATAAATTTTCGATTTTAATTTAAGTAAAAAGTTGCCAAAATGGCAGAAGAAAATAATTCAGATGACTTTCGATTGACTACACCCGATAACGATATGATGGATATTAATAATCCACTAGAAGAGATTGAAATTCAACAAAATTTCCAACAATTCTCTGTAAATTCTCATCCATATTCTATTTTGATGTCCAATCAACCAATACAATATATTGGTGAGAACGGCGAAGCAAATGCCAGCAATATGATAATGAATCAGCATTTAGTTGGAATTGGAAATGTTCCAAGTGCAAATTATTTTCCAGTAGATTTTAGTATGTAATATGTGTTTCTAATTTGTGCCATAAAATATTTACTAATTATGAATTATTACATATATATTTAAATTTAAGCAATTAATATTGATCTATTACATATTTTATAATTTAAAATTTAGCAAGTCCAATTTCCTCAGAATCACGAAATGATCAACAACAGCAGGAATCAGGTAAAGAAATAAAGTTGTATAAAATATTTCAAAATATTTCGAGAAAGTTTTACAGAACAAATAATTCTTAATTATTGAAAAATTCTCTTTAGTTTTGGCAGAACAAAGCCATTCTTGCTCTATTGGAATTGAAAATATGAATTTTAATTTCAATGAATATCAACAACAACAAAGGTTTGTTATAAAGGGAAATGATGAATATTTGCAAACGATTTTAATATAATTAAAGATGGCTTCAAAAGTTGAAAAGAAAACTGGACTTTTCAAAATATTTTAATCAAAAATTTAATAAAATTACAGAAAAAAACTCTTAAAATCGAAGACATTTTAGCATCTTGCAAAAAAATTAAATATCATGAAACTAATTTTAATTTTCTACAAATATTAAAATCGTCAGCAAACACTATGTGCATGCTTTTTTACTATTTAATAAAACGAATAAAAATAATTATGATTTTAGTGGCTCGAATCAGTATCAAAATTTTCAATTTGCTGGTACCCATCAGCAACCCTCAACAAATCAAAATTACAATGAATTTTTAAATATAGAAATGCAGCAGCAACAGAAACAAATAATGTATAGGCTCTTTTTTAATAAATTAAATTTTTTTTATTATTCAGTTATTCCATTTCAAATGTGGACGCATCACCATCAATCGAATCTTTAAAGGAATTTCAAATTTAAATTTATTACATTTTTCATAAATTAATTTAAATTTATATATTAATTGAATATGAAAAATGAAATGAAAAATATATTTTTTTTATAATATTTAATTCTTCAGAATCATTGTGAAAGTGTCGTCAATGTCAATAGCCAATATTGGAAAGATATATTGCAAAGTGAATACAAACAGCGGATTGAATTATTTGATCAATATTTAACTGTGCGCTATAACAACTATTTATATAGAAATAATTTAAATTTAAAAAAAAAAACTATATATATGAGTCCATAAACATCAGGGCTGGGGCCGGAATTCTGATTCCTAATGCCGGAATTTCGGTGTTTGAGTTCCGATTTTATGAAAAAAGCAAAGGTAGCTAGAGCTACCTTTACTATGCGGTTCCGATTCCGAATGCCGGAATTCCGGCTTTTTTGAGTTCCGGCCCCAGCCCTGATAAACATAGATTATTATTATAATGGGTATAAAGAGTAAAGAATGATATATAGAATTAAATTATTTAGGTTATAATTTTGTAAAGTTTACCAATCTTGGTTTAGATTTCTCAATTTTAGTTTTGTTTTTCGATTCTGTTCCATAAATATTGCCCAATCAAAAAATATTTAATCCTATCATGAGTATGGAATTAAATTCCTTTCCTCACAGGTTGTTGAAATGAAGAAAAATTTGATGGTGGAATTAAATAATTATTGTTTGGAAGAGTTGAACAGCGAAGGAAATTGTTGTCAACTCCAAATGAATGTAAATGTATTGCCTAAAACTGATGATGTGAAAAATTTTCAAAAGCATTATGGTAATGCAAAGCAGGTAAAAAAAAATATTTAATGATAAAATATGATGAATATTTATATGGTTACTTGTGGCCATTTTGATGAAAATTTGAATATGTTATTTTAAAATATAAAGACAATTCTATCAGTAAATATTTAATGACATCAATTAATCTAATACAATAATTGATATCTTAATATTTTTATTTGTTAAAATCTAAAATTTTTAAGCATTATTTAGGAGAAATTAACTATAAATTTTAATATATTGTGGATTAATTTTTAATTAATATTATTTAAAAGTTTTATAATTATTCTTCCCAAAGGCGCTTGATCAGTGTCTCCTACATATTGATCAATTTGGAATTGGTATATTCGAATGCGACAGCCAATCGGCATCGACCTCAGCAGCAGATATAAATGTTGCCGGCACTCTATTCGACCAATTAGGACAATGTCAAAAACAACTACAACAAATTCAGGCCGATATTAGGAAATGCTTTCTATTGTTGCAACTGGCCGTAAATGACGGAAAGGAATTGCAACAAACACTAATAAGAACAGAAGAAAAAACAGTTGTGGACGCATATTTGGCAGCACTTAAGAAAAAATGGGACCTATTAATTGTTGCATTGGATAATGTGAGTTCACGAACTCGGAGGATAAATTTTATAAGGAATTTTTATAAAATATATTTAAGCTGTTTACCCTTTACATTTATTAAGAATTAGGCTCATAATTCTTAATTTTTGATTTCTATTCTATTTGCTTATTTCCCTGTTTTTGTGCAATCTAACAATTGATAGATTTCTTATGCATGGATAAGTGCTAGGTTTTACAATATAAATTGGAAAGTGTTGGTTGAGGTATTGCCGAATTCTAACAAGAAATTCAAAAAGAGTTAATTTTTTTTAAAAAAATTGAAAAATATAGAAAATAATACAATATTAAAAATTAAATATTAAATATTATATAATAATATGAGTTATTATAGTACCAGCCAATTTCTTCGTCTGATTTGATGTGTATATTTGAACAAAATGCGAATTGTTTGAAGGAATTTTTATATCAATGGATTAAAGGACAAAAGATGAAAAGTGTTGACACAATAATTATGCAAAAAATACACAACAACGAACTTGAAGAGCTGGATAAAAAGTGAATTATTAAGAGATTTATACTTATATTAAATCAAATTCAAAGCAGATTCGGAGATTTTTATGGACGATTCGAAAAATCGTTTCATAATCTTCAATTTGGTCAAATTGAGAAGCAAAAAATTGAAATCAAATTAACTGAATTTATTTTATATTTTATTGAAGCATCGTCAATTTTTACACATCAACCACCGGCTTTCATAAAATGTGAAAAATTTGATGATGATAAAACGAAAGAGCCATCAGCAGAAAATCCAATTATAAATCAGGCAGAAGAAAAGGCAAAAAATTCCATGACAAAGCGAAAGGGCAGCAATATGTTCCAAATTGAGATTGGGTGATTATAATTGTGTAAATTTATTTCTAATATATTATTCTTATATTTTTAAGTATATTGCCCCGAACATTGTTTGCAGAGAACTTTATTAAAGATAAGATTTCTTTTTATTTGGTTATTGAAGAAGGAACGGAAAAAAAGAATTCGTCGGGAAATAGGTAATTTCATGAAATAAATTTTTTAAAATGTTTAAAACATGTTGTTTGAGTATGAAATACATCGAAATTATGAAATAGTAGATTAAAATTATCAAAAAAATGGAAATTTTTTAATCCAAACCAAAATTGAAAAAAAAATGAAATTCGAAAATTTCTCGATCCAATTCCTTTCAAAAAAAAAACTATATTTTATTAATCTAAAAATATAATAAAATTTCTAAAATTTATTTTATATCATTTTTTTAGTTTTTCCGGCATTAGGCGTTGGAAGAAATCTTTAAATTTTTTACGGAAATTGGAAATAAAATTTAAAATTGTTTCAAAAATTTTTGAAATAATTTATTTTATTAAGAATTATGACATATGATGGAATAAGAATAAATGCTTATAATGAGGAACATAAGCAACTTTCGAATGTGAAATTCTTATGTGAATCTCTCCATTTCAAACTTGAATATGAACACATTGAACAATCAAAATATAATATTGTAAGTTCATATTCCAGAATAATTTTTAACCAATAGAATTTCAATATTTCTCTATATTAACTAATTAATATATCATTATAAATAAAAAAAATTATGTAAGAATTAATTAGCTCCAAAAGATATAAAATCCCGTGAGTAATATTTTGATATAATATTTATTGTTTATTTATTAATACACAAATTTTAGATCATTAAAAGATTAAATACAACTGAGCGTCGTCTTCCTCACCCGCGCTATTATATTATTTACACAATGAAATTAATTAATGTAAACAATTTTTTGATTTGGGAAAAAGGAAATATTATAAAATTATGCACAATTTCTTTTCCTTTTGGCATTCTTACTGCGATGCGAAAAGGAGGAAATCAAGATTTAGAAAAACAAAATAAAGAACCAGATGCCGACTTTCTTATTCTTCGATATTTTGGCTCGTTGGTATGTGATTTTTCGTATACTAATTGTAGAGATTATAAAAGGACAATATGATACTGTAATTGATAGTATGAGAATCTAGAGAGGAACTCCTCGGTTTCTTTAGACTAGTCGAAATCAGATGAAATTTTCTCGAAGAAATGAAAAATTTCACCCAAGATTATGGCACTTTATAGAGAATTATAGTGAATTTCAAAAAAACATTTTGAATTATAAATATAAAATTCATTAATCATTATTATTAATTGATGTTCAAATTTTTTATTTTATTGTTTAATTTATTATTATTTTAGAAAAAACATTCGAACCAATTGCCTAATATATGTAGATTATGCCATGAACAAGGGGCGACGAAAATGCATTTAAAAAAATGTCATCCAAATTTTGTAATTGATAATCGTAAAATGGAGTTATTGGCAGCATACTCTTTTGAAAAATTATGTGTAAAAACTGTTTATTCCGAAAAAATAATCAACTTCTTAGAAGCCATTTTTTTGGTTTGTTGGACCTTATAAACTTGAGATTTTTACATTTTATTTCAGAATTTTGTTGCCGATTCTGCCAAACATAATAATATATTAATTGGAAAAAAAGAAAGGCGATTTGGCCAAAAGGCAAAGAATTGTCTTCAGGCCAATTATTTTGATCTAAAAACGAGCCAAAAGATTCAAATAAAGAAAATAATAGAGGTAATTCTATAATTATAATAATATATATTTTTAGTAATATTAATCCAAATTTAATTTATTAAAAGGCAATAAATTTTAAAGCAAATAAAAATTTGTAAAAAAACCAAAATATATATTTTTACTATTAGATTAAATTGAAAGAGGAAGCTTTTGTTTTGCTGAAGGCCGAGAGGAATCCGAAAATGGACTATTTATTTTATAAATTATATCGAGGACTTGCTACATGGGTGGGCAGAAAAGCTTATAAAATGTGGTCCGAAGGGTAAATAATATATTCATATTTCATAATTTTTAATTGTTCATATACATAGTGAAAACTGAAACGGGGAATTTAAAATTTTATTATACTCTGTAATATTAATATAATGAACAAATATATAAATGATTTATTATTATTTTCAGTTTTCTTTATGGTTTTTGTGGTAAATTTGATGCCGAACAGACTTTGCTTGAATATTATGAAAAGACAGGCAAATATTCAATGATGATTCGCTTTTCCGGCATGGCTCCAGGCATTTTAATTGCAAGTGCCAATCCTGGAATCTATGTTACTGATAATAAAGGTAACCCTGATTCCAGAGAGATTACGCGCATTTTCTTTCACTGTAAAAAAATAGCCAGAACATTTTTCAAAATCCTCTTGGCTTAGCATATGAATATATGAATTTTTTTTAAATAATGACATTTTTTCCACAGATGGGCGCCTAGTCATCAAAAATCATTTTGCTGAATCTCAATCCACATTGAGCGATGCAGAATTGGCAAAAATATTGAAATATTCAACTAATTTCACAAATGTCAACACTGTTTGCACTTATATGAGTGATGATGAAAATGAAATGCTTACATTTGTTCCAAAAAGCACAATTTATGACCAAATTTTGAACGATCCAATGGAGATTGATCGCAATGAGTTCGGGAAATATAATTCTGATTATTTCCAATTTCATCAATTCGGAATGGGCTAATATGAAATAAAAAGCGGTTTTTATATACCAAATGGCATTCATAAAGATCAACAAATATAATTCTAAAGTTGATAATATGTTGATAAAATTATAATTTTTTTATTTAATTATATATTCAAAGTTTAATATTTAATTCCAAATTTATATATTTATATATATATTTTTTACTATATTATTTTAAATTTTATAATATTTATTTTCCAGGCATTGTGATATGTTTACAGAAATTAAAATATTAATAATTATTTTTTCCATATTTGAGAAAGTCCATGCATCATGTCATCCTGATATGTGTGTAAAGGAGAGTTCATGTCTTGGTGGAAATTTTATTTTATCAAATTGTTCGAACACAGAAAAAGGGTAACATTTTTTTATAATTCGATAAAAAGATTTATTATATAATATTAATAAAAATAAAAAAAAAATTTTTCAGTCGATATTTGAAATTTTTGACAAACATAGAATTTTTAAATTGTTAAATATGAAAGATGGGCATTTAATACCTTTTTATTGGTATTGTGCAAGTTTTAAAAATGCTTTTCTTTTTTACTTTATTAAAAATTAAAAGATTTTGAAATTCTAGTCTCAAAGGCTAACAATCTTCCTATATATTATAAAATAATTCAATATTTAAACTATTGGAAAGTAAAAAAATATTGGAAAATAAATTTTAAAATAGGAAAAGTACATACTCATTTATTTATTGATATTATAATAATAATAATTTTTCAAAAAATCATTAGATTTTTATTTTAAAGCTGTTGCATAACAAATAGCCATGAAGAGCAATGCATTCCCTACAATTATGAATTCTTATATAACTGTATCTGTGATAGAACTTATCGTGTAAACCATCCAATTACATGCAATCCATTGATTCAATGTAGCAACCGTTTCAAATTAAATGCACTGGAAAATGATTTCTGCTACTCATTGAACAATGAATCTTTTTATTGGTTGACCTCAATATTTTTATTGATAAAATCAAATATTTTTAGGTGTTGTCTTTCAAAAAATGAAATTGCTGAACTTGAGAAGAAACCTAGTGTAATAATAGAAAATAATTGTATTTTTTGATTTTTTTTTTTATTAAATAATCAAATTTAGTATCCAATGGTCAAAAAATTATATTTGCTTTTTCTGTTGGATTTATTATTGCTCTAGCGATTTTGTCAATTGGATTTTTAATATTTTACAAATTTTATTTTGTTAAGAAAATCACAAATATTGACCATCAAGGTATGTTATTTTTTGGTCAGTATTAATTAATATTAATAATAAATAACAATTATATATAATTATTTTAAATTTAAGCTGTGAACACTCATTTATTAAATGAGGAAAACGACAAAATTGAGGACAGTAAGAATGCCGAAAATTGGACTAGAGGGGCGCTAGTTAATTTGGTAAATTTGAAATTCATAATAAAATTGAATATAATAATATTTGAATAATATTTTGTATATTTTTAGTTGCCAAAGATTCCATCATCGGAAATTTCAATGGGAAAATACATTGCTAAGGTTTTTACAAATTTATATAAATCTTCTCTTTTAGGGTTCGGTTAAAAAAGAATGAAAATAAACCTTTTAAATTTTAATAATGTTCATTGATTAAGTATCTAATAGGGAATTTATTTAAAAAAATTTTTAATCAATTAGGAAAAATATTAGTTATATTTTGAATTTAATCTTAAACTACATTTTATAATAAATTACAATATGAACAATAAAAAATATTCTTACTAATTGAATTTTTTTAAGGGTTACTTTTGTGATATCCATCTGGCGGAATGGGAGAATCAAATCGTAATTTGTAAAATGTTAAAGGATTCAGTCAAAAATAAAATGGGCGAAATGTTGCTCAATGAGGCTGCGATTCTATTGAAAATTCAACTCACAAAAAGCGATTATTTTTGCTCGTTCAAAGGAATTTTTTATACTGAAGATGGAAGAATGGGAATTTTGTTGGAATACATGAATTTGGGCAATTTGAACGAATTTTTAGTGAAAAACAAAAATAATGGTTCTGAGTTAAACTTCAGAGAATTGGTGGATTTGGCCATACAGGTATTGTTGTATTGTAAAATTTTAGCGTGAGAAAAAAAATTGAAAAATTCAATTTTTTAAAATATTTTTTTATAAATTTTCAATGTTTTATAGAATTAAATTAGAAAATCTAGCAAATTAATAGTATTTGATCTTCTATAGCTAGAAAATATTATATTTGGTAATTTAAATATATAGATTTACCTTGATTCTCTTTTTAATGAAAATAAAAACAAATGTGGATAATTTTAATTTGCAGCAAAACTATTAAATTTACAAACCTTATTAAAATCTTTAATTTAAGGCTAGTAGAATTATTGAATTATGGAAATATAGCTTTTAAAATGGAGACAAATTTGAACAAATTTTACGGCTTCCGATTTTTCTATATGAAAAAATTTCTTATAAATTGTAATTTTTTTTCAAATTAAATGATTAATTTTTAAGTTGTCAAAAGGATTCCATTTTATTCAATCACAATATATTCTACATGGCGATATTGCTGCTCATAATTGCCTTCTTGCAAATGATCAAAATTTTCCAAAGAAAATGATTATCAAAATTTCGGATTTTGGACTATCAAAAATGTATATAAAAATTAATTTTTTAATGAATTTTGAGTTAAGGTTTGATGATAAGGATGGCATTCTAATGTATAATGGAAGTGAAATGGAAATGCCATTACCAATAAGATGGATGGCCCCAGAATGCTTTTTTACAAGTGAAGAAGTAAAATTCAAATTCACATTAAATTCCGATAAATGGTTAAATTATTTTAAAATTGAAAAAAAAATTATAAAATTTAGGGCATTTGGAGCTTTATTATTTGAGCTTTTCACTCATGGTTCAATCCTTTACCAAGGCAAAACTAATCAAGAAGTGATGGAAATGCTGTGTAATCCACGCAACAATCCACTGACAATTTGTCTGAAGGATCACCCCGAAATCATTAAATCCTTATTATCTACTAACAAATTATATAATGCTGTGTTCAAACTAATAATTTTGTGCTTCAAACCAAAACCTAAAGTGCGACCAGATGGCATGGAACTTGAACAATTATTTTTAAAACTATTATAGAAATTGACGGAAAAATAATTTTGTATTGTCTAGCAATAAATGTGATTGGCTAAATCATTAACAATTCTCTCTTACTCAAGCCTACACATTTAATTCTAAACTTATTCAGACACTTAATTATATATTTTTTTGATCATTCAATAAAAAATAAAATTTTATCATGTGAATTTGTCAGCCAATAAAAAAATCAGAGAATAAACCCACAGGGTAACTAAAGTATACAATAATCCAAATATGGATTTAACAGAAAAACCTGACTTTTTTTATAAATGTTATGTCTTTATTAATAAAATAAAAGGTAAGATTTTCAATTCTATGAATATATCATTAAGGTGTGAAAAATCAAAATTTATAAATATTTCAAAAATTTCCATCAATACAATGAAATAAGAAACAAAATAAATAAATTCATCAACAAGATTGTGTCTTCCGAATTTTATTTTCTCTCTTCCTTCGCATCATTTTTATGGGTCATTGCTTCCTTTTTATTTATTGGAACAACTCGGAATATAGGTTTGCCATATTTTTTGCTAATATATTGTGGGAGCTTCATTCCAATGGAAATTAACGGCCTTCGGATGAATTTTAGAAGACAAAATGTGCCAAAAATTACGACCAAAAAGTAGAACATTTTGCTGAAAAAATAAATAAATATTAAAAAATTAATTTTTTGATCCGGATTCCGGAATCAAGTGTACTTTTTGTTCCCTGGTTTTAAAAAATATTTTTCTGTTTAAATCAAATAAGAGGGGTTATATGGACTTTTGAATATTTCATCCATTTTGAACTATGATTAATTTTTTTTTGATGCCCAACTTATCGCCGTTTATAACTCATTAGTCTCATTAAGGACTTGAATAAGCAGTTGTTGACTATCTAATAAAAATTAAATCTGCTTTAATTGATATCCTATTAGTGTATTTTCAATGGTAAGCTTTTTAGGGACAACTTCATCAATTCTTAACCAGAATAAAAATTAATATTCTTAAATAGCCCAAAAGTTTATTTTCTAATTAAATAACAAAATCATCAAAATTGATTCAGTCTCCTTGGTCAAATTTTAGAGAAAATAAATTTTTCTCAGTCACAAGTTGAGGTCAAACTAATATGGATTTTAAAAGTGAGTTGTTTGTCAATGTTCAGAGATGATAAATTAACAAAAAAATTAGCAAGAACCGAAGTTGACTAACAGTCTCCCCCCTATCTCTTCATAATTTATATTATAAATTTTAAAAGGAGATTTTTGCTTCCAATTTTTAAAATTTTCTTACTCTTTAAAATCAATGTGGTCAGTGACAATTGGAATGGAGTCTCGTAAACCAATTCGACGTTGCTCATTGTGAATTCGTTGGGTTAAAGCCATTGGCACAATGCGGAATGATTCATCCAATTGAACGTGAAAACCGGGCCCAGTGAACTGATTTTGAGAAGAAATTTATGTATATATTTTTGTGTTTTTACCGGTTCTCCATTGATTACAGCGCCTGGACGGAAGAAGACGACAAGCATGTTCTGTTCCGTATAATGGAAAATATTGTCAACCTAGGTGAAAAATAAAATTAAAAAAATTATTTCCATCTATTCCATAACTCTACTTCATCTTATTAATTTTGTGAGCTCTTCCTTTTTTCGTTAATCCTTCCCCATTTATTTTTGTTATTATATCTCAAGAACTTCTTATTCGGAATGAATTTTTCCTTTTTCTCTTTTAATTTTTCTTCTTCAATTAATTATGAATACATATATACTTTCCAAATTTTGTTACAATTTTCAGGACAATTATTATAATACGAATACGCATTCTTAACCTATATTAGGGTGACATAAGTTCTGATCCAAAAATATGGCGCAGGATATAAAAAAATATGGAAAAAATAAGTCAACATTTTTCAAAAATATGGCTTTTTTAAAAAGCTTAAAATTCCATATAAATTCATTTAAATATTTTTCCCTTTAAATTTTTCGATTGTTTTCACTTTCTTTAGTAATTTGTCATTACCAAAAATTGTCTCTTAGGGAAAAATTAGACAAAAATAGCCATGCGGTGGAAAATTTTAGATAAACATGGTCTCACAGGAGAAAATATGCCCAATTTTCCAAAATTTCAAAAATATGGCAAAACATGGCGAGATAGTCAAAAATATGACAAATGCCATATAAATAGGGTAAAATGGTCACCCTGCCTATATTTTAAGAGGACAAACTTCTCCAGATGGCAAATAATCTTGCACGAATTGACTGAATCTGATTGGTGGTTGTGCCACAATTTGTGCATGTTCAGGCCTCACACTGCTTTGTGGTCGAAATTTCCAGACCAAATAAAAATAAAGCAGAATTAAGCTGGCGGGAACAACAGTGATGATCAAATATAGAGCCATCTTCATTTTCCGAAATCCTGAAATAAAATAAAAGATCATATTATTATTGGAATAAATTTAATTTACAAAAAATATGGCTGAATTTACATAAATTCTTTAGTGCCGAAAATATTATATTTTTTGAGGCCACTTGGCCATAACTAGGTAATTAGGGCTCAGGATTAGGTTCAGGGTAGGATCGAATTAGGAGCTAGGGGTTAGGGATTCCTAAAGAAGTCTGATTAGGCCAAATTATATCGCCTCAAAAATATAATATTTTTCGACATAAAAAATTTTCGTCAAATTAATATTTTTTTGGAAAATTCCCAGAGTCACAATTTTTGGACCGAATTTTGAAAATCTTCTGAAAATTCACCGAATTTTCAAAAACAAAAACATTTGGGAAATGCACAATATTTTGGGAATTTTTTTAAAATGGCTTAAATTTCGAAAAGATATTTAAAATTCTTTTCATTTTCATTTTAAAAATCTAGTCAAAATCTATTGAATTTAAACATTTGTTTGAATTTTGAAAATAATTTAATAATTCTGAGCATTTTCAAAATCTTTTAGGACCATATTTTCAATATCATATTCAAAAAAGTCTGGAAAAATATTTTCAAAATGATAATCATTTTCAAAATCTTTTAGGACCATATTTTCAATATCTATTCAAAATGAGGAGGAAAATATTTTCAAAATTACAAATCATTTTCAGAATATTGCGAGACATTATTTTCAATATCTAGTCAAAATGGGGAGGAAAACTATTTTCAAAATTACAAATCATTTTCAGAATATTGCGAGACATTATTTTAAATATCTAGTCAAAATGGGGAGGAAAAATATGTTAAGAATGAGGATTAATTTCAACAATATGTTGTTACCTATTTTTTAGTATATGATGAAAATGACCTCTATTATTAAAATATTCTTAATATACTACCTAAATTCATAATATTTTTACCTGTAATAATAAATTAAAATTTTTATTAAATACTTTATAAATAAATTAAAATTGCATTAAAAATATCATAACTTAATCATGATCAAATGTGTTCATCGGAAAAACATAATTCTTCATCTCACCATCATTGCCGTCGTATTGAACCATAAGACTTTTATAGTGACTCAATTGAATAAGATGAAGGTGAACTAAAAATTTGCATATGATTATTTCGATAATTTTTCTATAAAATAAACCTGGCCATAATCCTCTTATCTACGAAAGAATTGTAATTTGCAATATAAAGCATTTTGCTGGTGTTCCATCCATTCAAGATTTTGCTAGAATTTTGTCCGAGTAATTTATAAACACACAAATTGATTGCAATTGAGAATTCTAGAAGAATAAAATAGATTATTTATCTAATTTTTCAAAGCTCAATTTATTTTTCACCAAATTTATTGGAATTTTAATAAACTAATATATTAAATTTCATTTGCTCTTCTTAATTCTAGTCTTTATTAGATATTCAAAATCTTCCTGTTTTGATTTATATTTTATTTTTCACAATTAAATCCATTTCAAATAAACATTCTCCTAAAAGCCAAATATTTTATCCATAAAACCTTTGTTTTTATTATCCCAAAAAATTTTGTATACCCTCAAAATTTGTTACTCAATAACTAGCGTAACCAAAAAATCTTTAATATTTTTGGCCCAAAATTGAAAATACCTTGGATTTTCCGTAATGTTTAAAAACTTTAAGGTTCGAGTTATGTTAATTTTGATATTTGAAGAAATTAAAGGAAACCTGGACTTTTAATCCTGGTAGCAAATCATCAGTGCAAATTTACAATTTTCCCATTTTGCAGCATTTTCAGCACCATTTCCAGTGAAGTGAACAAGATAAAATAATTTGAAAAATAAAAAATTTGTATTATTTAAAAACTTACAATTACTTAAATCAATTAAGTTGAAGCCCATAATCTCGCTAAAATTTCTTATTGAAGGTCAATTGCAGCGAATTCTAAAATGGTTCTTCTTTCTTCCTTTTCACTTATCATTTGCTCATTAGGGAAGTTTGATCTTTTTAAATTATTGAAATTAATTATAATTTAGAATAAAATGACCTGATTAAATCTTGGTATCCTTGATCCACCATTTCCAATGAGAATTTAAAAACATCGCATAATATTGAGAATTTTTGATTGAGAATTTTTGCTTATATCACCAAATTCTTGAAAATTTAGAGTTCTCATTCATTCTTCAATTTGTTTTAAAGCCGAAGGTGTATGTGTAATTTTTGCTCCAACAAAACTCTCAACTGAAGTTTAAAAATAAATAGTAAAAATAAATAAAAAAGTTACGAAAAAACAAGAATTAGAAATGGAAGAGCCATATTTTTTGCTGCAATTGACCAAATATAAATGCAGATGTGCTTTTTGGGTCCAATAGAATTCACTAAAAAATAATAGATTTTTATCAAATAATTGGAACATAAAAAACCTTAATTTCGCATTTTTGGAAAATATATGCCGGCATTCATAGAATTTCTGTGCTATGTTATCAGCAATAGCTTCAATGACCCGAACATAAAAATAAACAAAATTATTATAGTAATTAATATATTAAACCTTGAATTTTAGACTATGTATTTTGGGTCTTACTTCTCTTTTCGATAATTTCATGAATTTAGCCAAATTGGTCTAGAGTTCATCCCAGTCCGGATTAGTTTCATCGGCACTAAATATTTAATAATTTTACTGTTTTTTTTAAAAAATCTTACTATACTTCTTATTAAATATCACCATCGAGCAAGAGTCCGATTCGAGTTCATTGACTTCATCGATGTTCATAAAAATCAAAGAGCTGGTATCAGACATTCCATCTTCTTCTTTGATTTCATATATCATTTTGAATTTTTTATTTTTTAGTTTTAAAGATTCATTTTTTAAACCTTGAATTTCTCGTCCATCTCCATTGCAAATTTTCGATCCTGAAGATTTTCCAAATCTTTTATTGGGTTGGCGAGCATTCCATCCTTTAAATTTTTATAAGCTTTAGTGTTTAATTGAAATTACCTGAGAATTATTTTCGTTGCAGTCTTCTTTCTATGGTAGTTAGTGTCATAGAATTCCTTATCATCACTCGATTTGATGTTTTCGAAGACCATAAAATTTTTGTAAATATTTCTATTTTCTTAAACCTGCATATCCTCATATTCAGAGTTCCATTCGCAAGGCAATTTGTAAAGATTGTAGAAGATCAGACATGCCAGAAAAACATTGTTAAATTCAATTCTGGTTGTGCCTTCTTGGACAGCTGTGAAGACTTATTGACTTAAAATCTTCGTTTAAAATATTTTTATATTACTAATTAAACCTGTTAATGTATTATGTTTGGACGCTTTCCTGTGACTCTCCTATGCTCTGAGATTTTTGGACTATGGATGATTTGCAATCGCCATGAACGCTTCGAAATTTCCTGATCATCAGCAAGAATTGAGTAGCCACCAAATTTCGAACAGGAAGCATTCCTCCAAGATCAGGCAGAACATTCTCTGAATCATAAGCATTCTTTAATCTGTACTTACTACTTTTATTATGTTTAAAATTAAAAATACCTCAATTATATCCATGCTTAAATAAATTTTGACCAGAATTCTTTGATAGAATTAAAATTTGTCCGGAGAATTCAATTAATAGAATTTAATCTTTTATTTAGACTTCGAAAATTTTATTTCAATTATTTTTATTATTTGTTTTGTTTTTATCGATGTTGATATTTGTGAATTTCTTCCAATTCTCTGACTATGTTATCTCTCACTTTTCATGTATGATTTATATAGTTATTATTTCTTATTAGCTCATAAATAAGATATTTTTGCAAAAATATCTACATAATAATTGCTTACTTGTTTTTTTGATACTTAAAATTCTGAAATGTAAAATTATAATATTAAAGGTTATAAAACCTTTGTTTTTAATACATGATGAGAAAATTAATAAAATCGTATAAAATTTCTCAAATAAATAATCTAAAATATTTTACAGTCTAGTTTAATTCTCTAAATATTTTGCAAATTCTAAAATGAAAAAAAGTGAAAAATGTCAAAGACTGATAATGGAATTCTGAACCAGCATCAAGACTCAGCTAGGTAAAAAATAAAATCAATATTTCAATATAAAATTATATTGTACAAACAGGTGAGAAAAATGATTTTGGCCAATAATCTGGAAGACTATGAAGAGGAAAATTCTGATGATGAAATGCAGGAAGAAGTACGCCAAGAATTCAAAAAGTTCGTTGCAACAAACTTCGCCGACCAATACGAATTCATCATAGAAAGTCTTAAAGTAGGTAGAAAATATTGTAAAAATATTTCTCATTTTTAGAAGATCAGAGTGATTTGGTGCGCAAAATATTCGAGAAATATCAAAAACGTACATTCAAAATTCTTCAAAGTTATGAGCAAAATGACCAATTCTATGATTTCGATCAACAATTCTCAGAAAGAAATTGCTGACGCGATCATACTAATGGTGCAATATATGCCCTACATCATCAAAAACTTCAGAAGAAAGAAATGAAAATATGAGCCGCAAATCTACAAAAGAGGAAGTATAAATTTATATTTAAAATAACGATAAAAAAATAATGAAAATTTAGGAACTATTCAAAAAGAATTCCGTTATCGAGGTCAACAATGAAGAGCGCGCTTTGCAAGAATTTTATCGACAAGATGTGCAGCAAAAAAATTCATTAATTATCCTATGCAAAAAAAAATTATAAACAAGAATTCTCAGGTTTTTTATTTAAAGAATAAAATATAAGAATTTTTAAGAAATATTCGCAAAATTTATAGGAGTTTTGAACAATTATAACAATGCTCAAGGAAAAAGAAAAAAAGAATCTTTTTTCATGGCAAAAACTTTTTTGCAATGCAGGTTTCTTTTCATTTTCTTCCAATTTTATGGCAATAAAAATTTATAAATTTCAATTTGTTTAACTTTTTAAGAAATTAAAGGTTTCCACGAATTTAAAAAAAACTAAGAAAGATTTTATGGATAATTTTAGGTTTTTATAAAATATTTTTAGAAAAAGTTGGATATCAAAATTTTAAAAATTTAATGATTTGAACATAAAAATTTAATAAAGACTCAAGTAAACAAGAGTAAATGAAATGTAAAACTTTTTTCTAAATTCTCAATAAAATTAGTACTGTGAAAAAAAACCTTAGATTGAGCTTTGGAAAATTGCTTAAATAACCTTAATCTATATTATATGTCTAGATCTTTCAATAAACATTGTGGAAAAAGTCTAGCAAAATCTCTTGGATGTATTGAACGGCGTCAGATTCAATTTATTGACACATAATAAGTCTTAGCCAAATGATAAGAATATGGCCAGGTTTATTTGATAAATTATAAAAAAATATTCATATGTAAATTTTTAGCTCGCCTTCATCTTCGATGGTATTGTGGCCAAAGAATGATGTCTCAAATGGACTGGGAAGACGATATAAAGAAAAATGTGTTTTTTTCTGATCGATGAATAAATTTGATCATGTTTAGGTTTTTAATGAGAATTCTTTTATTAAATTATTAAAATTGTAATTTCATTCTAACAAATAGAAATTTAAGTAACAAAATTTTGGAATAAAAATCTTTATTTAAAAAACACTTCATTTCAATTAAAAATATTGTCAATTCTCATCTATTTAAAATCTGATAAACAAATTCTGGCTATAATTTCAATTTTACATTTTTTATTAATGATTTTAATTTCTCCTATTTAAAGGAGAAAAAAACAAATTTTGAAAATATTCTAAAAATTTATTAATTTTTGAAAAGATTTTTGGTAATTTTTTTTCAAAAAATTTTGAAAATTTTTTAGAAAATGATTGTGAATATTAAATAGTTTTTCAAAATATTTTTAAAATCGTATCCATTTTAAGGAGCATTTTGGGTCATATTTTCAAAAGATTCTGAAAAGGTATATGAAAATAGTTTTCAAAATTATTAAATTCTGAAAATATTCCTAAAATTTTGCTATTTTCAGAATATTCTAGAAATTTATATATTTTCATTTTATTTTGAAAATACGAATAATTGTGAGTAGATTTTTTCCTATTATTTTCAAAATCTTTTGAATTTATTTTGACCTTGAATTTTCAGAATTTTACTCATTTTAAAAATATTTTGACAATTTATATCTTTTCAAAATATTTTGACAATTTTCTCATTTTTACAATATTTTGAGAATTACATCAAATTTTCAACATATTTTTGCATCTATTTTTTTTGTGACTCCGGGTTAATATTATCTCTCAAATTTATATCATTAATAGCTAATAATAAAATAATCTGCTCTTTAATTCAATATAAAAATTATCAAAATTTGCTCAGTTCTAAATAAATTAGTATAACTGGCACCAAGTTGGGCCAATCTATATAGGTTTTAGGGACAAAATGTATTATGTCATATTTTTTATAATATTTTTAGACGCTAATTTTTAAATAAAATTCGGCAATGACTTCAAAGAATTTTAAATAATTAGAAATCCTTTTAAAAATTAAGCATAAATTATTTTTAAATTACCGAATATTTTGATCATTCTCAATTCATCCTTATGCACAAACATTTTCATTTTTATCATCGTTTTTTTCGTTTTCTTCTTCCGTCCAACCAAGGGTTTCGGTTTGTTCAATTTTATAGCCGCTTTTTGCATATTCATTGTTGAAATTTTTTATGAGCTGTTTGAATAGGCGATCATCCATTTCTTTTTTGGCCTTTTTTTCCTTCCCCAAACATTCGACAAATTTCGCTTTGAATTTGGTTGCCAATTGTTGTGGATCCATTTTTTCCGCATCATCCTTTTCATTTGCCGAATATCGAAGCCCGCGGGAATCTAAAAATTTTT
The DNA here is from genome assembly GCA_030063045.1 of Pratylenchus scribneri. NCBI lineage: Eukaryota > Metazoa > Nematoda > Chromadorea > Rhabditida > Pratylenchidae > Pratylenchus > Pratylenchus scribneri. The sequence continues at coordinate 405,688 of JAQSEB010000203.1, forward strand.
AATTGAAAAGACAATTAAATTTCCGAAAAAAACTTGAATGAAAATGTTTAAAAAGGTTAACATTTTTCAGTACTTTGTCCTATGACCTATAAACATTATAATCAATTATAATTATAAGCAGAGTCCTGCATGAAAAAAAAGTGCCAAAATAAAAATATGCAATTTTTCGGTTTTTATTGCATTTTTGAAGGACAATTTTTACCAAAAAAAAAAGGCGAAAATATGCGAAAAAAAAGTTAGCCCTAAAATGATATGTCATAAAAAATTCATTTATGTAATGTACCCAGAAACCCATTTAATGTTTAAAAAACGGATAAATATATCAAATTAATGAACTTTTTTGAACTAATTATTAATTTGTTTATTAAATTTCTAATAAATTTAAAAATTTACGTATAAGAATGCATTTTTTATTGGCCATATTATCCAAGAGAAGGCAGCATTTTGCATTGTTTGTTGTTTTCATTGAATGAAATGCTCGAAATGGATGGCAAAAAAACAGTAAATTGCAATTTCGTTGGTAGAACATTTGTTGCTTTGGTTGACAACTTCCTGAATTTTTGTATTATTTAGATCTTATTGAAAAATTAAAAAAAAATAAAAAGTGGAATTCCATTAAATAAACAAATAAATAAATAATCATTAATGTGTTAAAAAATAAAATAAATTTTATAAATAATGCAAAAATTTCTTAAATAAAAAATCAAAATAAATTAATCCATCAACAAAGTTTTATTCTTCCATTTTTATTTTCTCTCTTCCTTCGCATCATTTTTACGGGTCATTGTTTCTTTTTGATTTATTGGAGCCACTCGGAATAAAGATTTGCCGTATTTGTAGCAAAGAAATCGGCAAGTCAAGAACACTATAAAATACAAAAGAAGAAATGTGCCGAAAATTGAGGCAAAAAAGTAGAACGCTTTTCTGGAAAAAAAATAATATAAAATTTGTTTTTCAATGAACTTTAATTAAGTCCTAGCTTCGTGAAGTTGCTTTTGGCTCGTATTTCCGCCACTTGCGGACGAAACGGTTTGATGACGCTGACGGTAAAATTGATGCGGAATTGTTTATGCCATTTTATTTGCCATAAAATTAGCTGCAAAATGACATCAAAAGCTTTGACCATTATTGAGTATTCACCGAGTTATGGCCAAAAAAAACAATTTTAATTAAACTAACGATTTTTTGGCCATAACTCGGTGAATGCTCAATATTGGTCAAAGCTTTTGATGTCATTTTATAGCTAATTTTATGCCTAATTAAATGATATAAATAATGCCACAGCAGTTTTACCACGATCGGCACCAAACCGTTTCATCCGCAAGTGGCAGGCGGCTAACCTTATGTATAGTAAAAGAACCTCCTAGAATGTCTATTTTTAATTAACTTACGTATTGAAATCAACTTGGTCAGTGATAATTTGAACAGAATCGCTTAAACCAATTCGACTTTCCTCATTTTGAATTCGTTCGATTAAGGCCATTGGCACAATGCGGAATGATTCATCCAATTGAACATGCAAACCGGGTCCATTAAACTGAATTTTGGTATAAAATTGTTAATTTATTTTGTATTTATATTAGTATTTATTTACTGGTTCATCCTTGTCATTTGCAGAATTGGGGGAGGATGAGTTTGTCGTGATTTCTTCTATCTCATTAGTCTCCTTGTTTATCCTGTACCGAAGTCCGCGAGAGTCTAAAAATTCATATTGAAACAATGAATTTAAAAAAAAAAATATTGAATAAAAATGTTAAAAAAAGGGGTTAAGTTTCATTAGTATTTTTAACCTAAACCAAAAAACCTTATACTTAAATAAACCAAAAAAAGGTTATATTTAATCGATTGATCTCATCAATACACATCATTTGATAATGATTTGGCATAGGTTTAATCAATCGGTTTAAATCGTTTAATACCTTATAATTTTTACCAAAACCATGACCAAATTATATGATATTCGATGCGTCTTAACGAACTCTCTCCATTGTCATATATATGGATTGTGAATTAGGAAAAATCTTGGTTTTTGTCAGGTCTACATCCGTGGTGTTAGGGGATATCTGAGGTGATTTTCACCCATCATATCCATTAACCTATCTTGAATGAAGAATTACCTTAACTTAAACCTGATGAACTTATAGGGGGGAGGGGGGGGGGAAGACTCTTTACTTTCCAAAAAAGCGGATGTAAACTCGACAAGTAGCCAAATCTTCCTCAAACCATTACTTTATATACCTTTAAATGACAAAAAATTTACCAAAATTTGTTTAATTAATTTTCAGAATAAATTTACGTGTAAGAATGCATTTTTTATTGGCCACATTATTGAAGAGAAGGCAGCATTTTGCATTGTTGATTGTTTTCATTGAATAATGTGCTCGAAATGGATGGCATAAAAACAATAAATTGCGATGATTTCTATGGTAGAGCATTTGCTGTTGACTTTGGCTGGCACTTCTCAAAAAATTGGTTGAAGAAATTTTTAGAAGGCAATACATTTTGGACCTCGGATTTTGCAGAAAATACCTAAAATTTTAATGATTTTTTAAATAAACAAGTAAAAAAGTAATCAAATGAATTAAACAATGTGAAAAAATTAGAAAAAAGAAATTTTAAATAATAAAATTTATACAATGGAAAAATTAATAGCAATTTTTTGTACTTCCAATTTAATTGATAAATATGATAAATGATATTTAATCCATCAAACCAACAAAATTTGCGAACTAATAATAAATTTTGTTTCGCTTTTTTAGACATTTATCCTTTTGAATTTATGGGCACGACACGGAACCTCCGCTTGATAAATCGTTTTTTTTCAAAACGCACCAAAGGCCTTTGCAGGAGCATCATGAGTAAAAATGCGCCAACGTAATAGATCATTTTGCTAAAAAACAATTAATTAATTACTAATAATGGAATCTTATTTTTTTGTGCAGTAATGCGCTAATCTATCCTATAATTGGTAATTAGGCCAAGTTTCTAGATCAGAAAAAAAAACTACTTTATCCTTAAATTTTTTTGATTAATTTTACAAAAATCTAGGAGGCTTTGTGGCTGTCAAAAATCTGAGGACAAATAACTGATATGTACCCCTATAATTTTTTAGAGTGAAATACTTCGGTCTTCGAATTTGCAGAAAAAAAATGATTGAAACTGTAGAAAAGTTTATAGCGGTTTAGCATTTTGTCCTAGCCCCCAAAACCATATACTATACCCATTCGATAGATCTCTTCGAAACTCATCGATTGGATATATAACTTGCCATGTTTTAATTGGTTTTGAACCAAAACCCATAAAATGATTTATCATTTATCAAAGAGATCTATCGAATGGATTTAGGGCAAATATTCTGCATTTTTAATATTCTTTTATGGAAAATAAATATTTCCCAAATAATTTTCTTATTAGACTAGATGTCTTATTCAGGATGCAGATAAAAAAACATCGACTCTTCCCGATTTTTTGAGATTTTGACAACTTAGCCAACGGCAATTCCGAATTGCTAAGTGACAACGGTAGAAAAATATACAGAATAAAAGTTTTAATTAAATTTTTATTGAATTTTAATTTTTTAGGTGCCAAATTTTGCCTTTTCAGATATTTTTGCTATAAGCTTGCCAAAGTCAGACTTATCGGCACCCTAGTCTTTCCTCAATTTTTGAATATAAAAATGTTCATACAATATTCCCTGCTTGTCAATTTGCTCAGTGACAATTGGAATGGAGTCTCGTAAACCAATTCGGTGTTCCTCATTGTGAATTCGTTCGATTAAAGCCATTGGTGGTATTTTGCGGAATGATTTATCCAGATGAACATGCAAACCAGGCGCATTGAACTATTTTTAGTAGAATTTTTATTAATTTTTTTTGTTTCTACCGATTCTCCATTGATTAGAGCGCCGGAACGCATGGAAACAGCAAGCATATTCTGCTCCGGATAATAAAAAATGTTGTCAATCTGCGAGAAAAATATCAAAATTATTTATTAAAAAAATCGATTTGACAGGTTTGAAACTATAAGTTATGAAGAGAAAACTTAAATTTGAGCTTTAAACCGATTTAAGCCATTTCTAAAAGAATTAAATATAGCGTCCGAATTAACATTTCCCAACTATATCGAACTTGTCGAATCAAAATTAATCATAAATTAGTACTCTAGAAAGGAAAAGGATGTCCTGCCTTAAATTGAAATTTCCTAGACTAATTCGACCATGCCGAGTCGAATTAGCCCACTTTCAAATCTGTAGGATGTCTAGAAACCGAGTTCCCGAAACAGGCTACCCTGAAAACTGGCCATCCCCAGGAATGGCTAATTTTCCCATTGGCCATTCCCGGGAATAGCCAATTTCCCAAAATCGCCTGAAACATATCCGTTTTAAATCCCTACGTCCATTTATTCATTTTAGGTAAGAAAAACACAAACCTCTCCAGATGGCAAATATTCATTCAAGAATTGTTCAAATGTAATTGGTGGTTGTGCCACAATTTGTGCATGCTCTGGCTTTACATTGCCATTACTGGCTGGACGAAACTTCCAAATTAAATAGAGCAAAAGAATGGTCGGAATGAAAGGTACAAATAACATTGGAGCAATTATTCCAAGAACTCTTGATAAAACTGCAATGAAATGAAATTAGAGGTCATATATTATGTAATTGATTTTCGTTACCAATTTCAAATTCCTTCCGCTCTTTTTTATCAGGTATTAAAGTTGATTCGAGTTGTTCCTTCAGTTGAAATAGAACTTCAAAAGCATTATTGGCATATTCAATTTTGTAGCCACTTTTTGCATGATTTTTGTTGAATTTGGCCATGAACTCATTTAAAGTGCCAGGTAATTCGTTGAACACTGTTTTTCCGTTCCTCATATTGTTCCGAAATTTGCTTAGGAATTCGAACAAATCCAATTGGAATTTGGAGAAAATTTGTTGGGAATCCATTTTGTCGGCGCCATTCTCATCATCGGTAGAATTAGAAGTATCTGGCGTCTTTTGCTCGTTAATTTTGGTCTCACTGCTGCCAACACTGTGTCGACGAAGTTCGCGTGATTCTGAAATTTTTTTAATGATCAAAAATATTACATATTTTTTTCTTTTTTGTTTTAAATTAGCTGCTTTTTATACATCAGAGATTAGCCTACATAGAAATTTCATGGACATTTTTTCATTGAATTAAAATTAAACCCAAAACATATTTATAAAACCTTTAGTAAAATAATTTTAAAAAAGTTGTCTAGACAGTTATGAACAAAATCAAAAATTCCTTAACATTTGCTATTTTTGTCATAATTTATTAGTTATTTTTCTAATAATAAATTCATCCCAATTTATCAGGACTATACAAAATTGTAATGAATTTGATAAATTTTAAGGCTAATATTTTCTAGAAAAATTGAATTTATGTACAAAATTCGGGTAAAAACCTCAACCATTTCAGTATATTAGCAGAAAATTTAATTTTCATAAATTTACGGATTAAAATGCATTTTTTATCGGCCACATTGTCCAAGAGAAGGCAGCTTTTTGCACCATTGTTTATTTTCATTGAATGATTTGCTCGAAATGGATGGCATAAAAACAGTAAATTTCGATGATTTCGATGGTAGAACATTTGCTGTTGACTTTGGCTGGCATTTCTCAAAAAATTGCGTGTAAACATTTTTAGAAGGCAATACATTTTGGTCCTTTGATTTAGCAGAAAAAACTGAAATTTGTATATAAAAATTTTGTGATATTTTGAAACAAGTAAAAGATGGATTTTCCATTCAATCCACATCAGTGATTAGATTAATCAATAATTTATATAAATTTATATGAAAAAATGAAAACAACAAAATGATATTCCTAAAATTTTTCTCCTTTTATTCTTCTCTCTTTCCATTTCCAAATTAATTTTATGGCCATCTTGAATTTAGAGGAACGGCCCGGAACATCCGCTTGCCAAATTGTTTCAGTGTAAAACGTCTCAATAGTTTGCTCGAGAATATCATCAGAAAAAATGCACCCAAATAGTAGAGCAATTTGCTGAAAAAATAATTTTAAAATAGATGGTATTTAATTTGGCGGAAAAACATTGAAAATGGCGAAAAGATTATAACGGTTCAATGGTTTGTCTAGACCCCCAAGCCGTATACCCATTGGATAGATCTCGCCAAGTCGCATCGAATGGTATATATATTGTCGTGGTTTGATCAAAAATTAAGGGTTTTAAACCACTTAAAACGTTCTATGGGTTTTGGTTCATAGCCAATTAAACCATGACAATTTATATACCATTCGATGCGTCTTGACGAGCTCTATCCAATGGTATATGATTTGTGAATTTTGGCCAAACCTCTGAGCTGGTATAAACTTTTCGCAATTTTCAATGTTTTTTTTCGACATTTTCAATGTTTTTTTCTACATTTTAAATATTTCCCTTCCCATTTAAAATATTCAAGACATTAATTTTCTTTTGAGAAAACTTTTTATCGTCAAACTTATAATGGTTTAGGAAGTGATTTTCACCTATTAAACCATTTAAAATTTTTATAAGGCTTATTAAGGTGCATCAATTCATATATAATTTATCTCTTTTAGTTTAAACCTGAATGAGTTATACAACCATTTAAACCATTTCATATTTTTTGTTTAAAACTAGTTTAGTTTCAGCCAAACCAGACAAATTATGGAATTGATGCGCTTAATAAGCTCTATAAAAATGTTAAATGGTTTGTCAGGTAAAAATCGCTTCTTTAAACCGTTATAAGTTTGGCCGACAAAAAGGACACACATTTTTGTTTATTTATTATTCAATTTGGAATTATAAAAAATTCCATTGGATCAGGTGCTAGCATCTTTTTAAATTTTTTTTTTTCATTTGGAAATTTATTGGTGGGTTTAAATATTGAATCAATTTTAAGTAATTAATAAAAATTTACGTTTTTAAAACATTTTGGAGATGGACTTTTGGAACGGGGCCTCGTTCATCATCACCATTTCGATGCATCTCTTCTTGAATTCGTTGGGTCAATAATTTTACCATTTCGCGGACAGAATGTTCCAATTGAACATGCAAACCGGGTCCAGTGAACTATTTTTTGTGGATTTTTATATTAATTTTTTTATATTTTTTTACCGGTTCTCCATTGATTACAGCACCTGGACGGATTAGGACGACAAACATGTTCTGTGCCGGGTAATGAAAAACATCAGTAACCTAAGCGAAAAAAAATAAGGAATTAATTAAAATTACTTTTTTGGGAAGAAATATTTCCATATTCTTATAATATTCCCATGAACAATTTTTCTTAGCCTCTTCCTCTTATTAATTCCATGAATTCTTCTTCATTTTTTGTAAACATTTTCTCTTGTTAAACCCAAGAGATGTTTCTTTTCTCAATTCCACAAATTAATTCTTTCTACTCAATCAGAAGAGGAAGAAAGCTCATAGGTTTTTGAAAAAGAATAGCTCAAATAATTAAGAAGAGTTCATCAATGCACTTTATATTCCAAAAGTACTGAAAATGGCGAAAATATTATAATGGTTCAATGGTTTGTCCTAGGCCCAAAGCCTGTAGCTAATTGGTAGCTCTTCGAGAAACGTCGATTTGATACATAATTTTCCATAGTTTATTAAAAATTTAAGTAAAGGTATTAAACCGTTTAAACCATCTTATGGTTTTTGGTTCAAAACTAAGTTAAAAATTGGTTAAATCCAAGTAAAATCATTATCAAACAATGCATATAGAAGGGATCTATCGATTGGATTGATGGTTTTGTCGTCTAGAATATAAAACTGAACAATTACAAATCATTATTTAAATCCTTTCGCCATTTTCAATACTTTTTCGACTGTTTTTTTTTCTCAATTTTATTTTTTTTTATCAATAATATCTCACAAACCTCTCCAGACGGCAAATATTCATTCAAGAATTGGTTGTATGTGATTGGTGGTTGTGCCGCAATTTCGGCATGTTCCGGCTTTACATCGCCATTGCTGTGCGGACGAAATTTCCAGAAGAGCAAATAAAAAAGTAATAGCATGCAAGTCGGTTCAAAATAGAAAATCAGCAAAAATGTAATCCAATATTCTATAAAAAAAATCGATATATAGATTTTTTATTGATTTTTCTACTTACCGGCATCCAATTTGACCCATTCAATTCTCCTTTGATTTGTTATTCCTTCGTAAATTTGTTCCAGGAATAATTTTATGGGAAGTGTAATTTTGTAGCCACTTTTTGCATTTTCTTTGTTGAATTTGTACAGAAACAGGTTGAATTCATCATAGAAATTGGTAAATTTTGTCATAAGGTTCATCTGTGTTCTGTTCTCTTTTCGAAATTTGCTTAGGAATTCGGCCAAATTCAGTTGGAATTTGGAGAGCAATAATTTTTGAGGATTGTCATTCCCATCAGTAACAGCAGTGGAGGACTTTTTTGTCTTGATTCCACCAGCTTTGTTTTGAAATCCATTTGATTCTGAAATTTTGTATTTATAAATATTATTAAATATATAAATATGATTAAATTTTGAGCGGTTACCCGACTTATGCACTTTTTCCATTATCTCATGGAATCTTTTACCACAATAGCCTTTTTAAAATAAAATGATCGGATCAAATTATAATTGACCATAAAATTATAACCAAAAACAATAAAATAAGCCAAAATTGAGCTCTTTTTGGTCATAATTTTTGCAATTTCCATGAAATCTACTAATTCTTCCTCAAAAATAAATTCATCCCAATCAGTGGAATTTAAAATGGTACATAAATTTGTTTTAAATGATATTAGTAAAAATTCAAAACCTCATGAGTACAGCATAATTCCAGTAAATTTACGAAATATAAAAATTATTTACGGATTAAAATGCATTTTTTGTTGGCCAAATTATCAAAGAGAAGGCAGCATTTTGCATTGTTGTTTATTTTCATTGAATAATATGTTCGAAATGGATGGCATAAAAACGGCAAATTGCGATGATTTCGATGGTAGAGCATTTTGTGTTGGTTTTGGCTGGCACTTCTTAGAAAATTGCTTGTAAACATTTTTAAAAGGCAATACATTTTGGTCTTCGAATAGTAGAAAAATAATAAAAATATAACAAATAAAAAAGGTATGCTTTTCAATTCAATGAATAAAATAGTTATTGTATGAAAAGAATTGAATTAAATTTTATAAATAACTTTCAAAATTTCAATCAATACAATTATAAATTTAAAAAATCAATAAATTAATAAATCAATAAATTAATAAATCAACAAGATTAATTATACAATTTTTATTTTATTTCTTCTTTCAAATAATTTTTTGAGAATTTCTTTCTCGTAAACCTAGTTTTGATATAACTCGCTGGACATTGCCTCTTTTTGATTTTGTGAGTCTCGTTTTCGTAAACCACTTCGACGTGCCTCATTCTGAATTCGTTGCATTATTTCCCATGGTGGCATATCATTGAATGATTCTGGCAATTGAACATGCAAACCGGGCGCAGTGAACTGATTTTTAGGGGAAATTTAAGTATTTATTTACATTTTTGTGTTTTAACCGGTTTTCCATTGATTACAGCACCTTTACGGATAAGGACGGCAAGCAATTTCCGTTCTGGATAATGGAAAATGTGATCAATCTACGCAAAAAAAATAATAAATTTATTAAATTTTTGTGAAGAAATATTTTACTTATTTAATTTCCACTAATACTTCTCATCTTTAATACAATAAAAGCAATTTTTTCTTTATACCATCAGTTTAGAAGAGTTGTTTATTGGAAAAGATAAATAATTCAAGGATATTTAATACTTCCAAACTTTTAGTTTAGTTCCTGAATTGATATTGCTAAATCCATTATTTATTAATATACATTTTCATGATTAAAAAATCTCAAACCTCTCTAACAACGGACGGTAAATAGTCTTTCAAGAATTGGTCGTATGTAATTTCAACAGGCTTCTCCTTTTCTTTCACAACATTTTCGCGCTGGCGAGACTTGTTAAACTGCCAGAACAAATGTACAATCACAATTATACCGATGAAAAACACAATCTTCCCGAAAATTACTAGAACAACCAAATATTTTGCTAAATAAAGTGAAAATATTTTAACCTGCTTTCTCTTGGTTTGCATAAAAATCATATTCTGATTGACGAAAACTTAAAATAATTAAAATCAAAATGTTAATAATTTTACACAAACTTTTGTTCTGCCGGTCTGCTGCCGGGCCGGTTTTGCCGTTTGCCAAATTCGGTTTGATCAGTGTCCGATGTGGTCGCTTTTGGTGCTCGAGAATGATCATATTCCTTTCTTCTTTTCGAATCGCTGAGCACTTCATATGCTTCGTTGATTTCTTGACTTTTTTCGTTGGCCCCTTTCTCTTTGCTCACATCGGGAATCGGGATGATATTTTTTAATCCGCTTTAATTTATAGAAATTAAATATTTATAAATAACTAGAGATGGGACAGAACTTTCTAGTCGAAAAATCCCTCTTTAATTTATGCTTTTTTTCAAAAATATGGCATAAACCGGATTTCGTAAGCTCAAAATTAATTTTTGGTTTTTTGGCTTGTTCGTTTTTTCAATGAAAACTTGCTCAAAAATTATATCAAAAACATGTAATAAATACTCAAAAGAATTATATTTTTATCATTAAATCTCAAAAAAAATCAAAACCTAAAAATCCGGTTAAAAATAATAACCTTATTGTGAGCTTTTTTGATTTCCTTCAACTTTGCTGTCTTTGGAACACCCAAAATTTTATAATAATCCTTGAGCCGAATGATGGTGAAATGTAGAAATCGACGCGATATAAGCATTGATTGGCAATTTTTCCTAAAATGAATTTTGTATTTTTAAGTATTAACAAATAAAAAAGGTAAGATTTTCAATTCAATGAATAAATCAATGTGTGAAAATAGAATTAAATTTTATAAATACCTATTTGAAAAAATTTACGACGTTTTCAATACAATAAAATATAACAATAAATTAATTCACCAACAAAACAAAAATATTTTTTCTCGATTTTTATTTTTCTTCTTCCAAATCATTTTTACCGGACATTTTCTTCTTTTTGATTTTTTGAGTCTCGTTTTTGTAAATAAATACGACGTTCCTCTTCTTGAATTCGTTGCATTATTTCCCTTTCTGACATATTGCGGAATGATTCCGGCAATTGAACATGCGAACCGGGTGCTGTGAACTGATTTTGAGAAATAAAATTGTTTCATTGTGTTTTTACCAGTTTTCCGTTGATGATAGAGCCTTCATGGAGGAGGATAAGAAGCAAATTTTGTTCCTGATCCTGGTAATGAAAATAGTGGGCAATCTACATAAAAAATTGTTTTTATAAAGATATTTTCTTTATATTTACATTAATAATTCTTAAACCAATGACTTCTTTTCCTTCTTAAATTAATGAGTTCTTTTAATTCTATTTGATCAGATTTCAGAAGAGAAAGAGGATAGTTTGAATTTTGGGTGCTAATTTTGCCCCAAAGATTAGGCATTCTTTTGCCGAAAAATCACATTCTTTTGTCGAGAGTTTAATAACTTGTTACTACTTGATCCTAGACCTCCAAACCTTATACCCATTTATAGAGCTCATCGAGACGCGTTGATTGATATATAGTTTGTCGAGGTCTGGTTCAAAACTAAAAGAGTTATAAACCAAAACCCAAAACACGATTTAAACGGTTTAATACTTTGAATTTTGGGCAAACCGTGACAAATTATACCTAAATCGATACATGTTGGTGAGCGCTATAAAATGGGTATTAGGTTTTGGCTCTAGGATCAAGCATAACTAATTATTCAAGAAAAACCAATCTTTCGACAAAAGAATGTGATTTTCGAAAAGAAGTAATTCATTAGTCAAAAAAAAATTTACTCGTTGAATTTTATTTTAGATCCCGAAATGCTAATTACATTTGCCATTCCAATTTCATTTTATATTTAATTATATCATTTTCATAATGATTATAAAGAGCTCAAACCTGTCCAGACGGTAAATAGTCTTGCAGGAATTGGTCGTATGTAATTTTAACAGGCTTCTCTTTGACTTTTACAATATTTTCATGCGGCGGGCGAGACTTCTAAAACTGCCAGAACAAATTAGAAAAGTATAATCACATTCATCAAGCCCAAACCTGTCCAGGGAATAAATAATTCTGGACGCGCTGTTGAATACGCCAGTTTATGTACAAGCTAATTGGAAAAGATATTATAATGAAAATTATGATGATGAAATATTCTTCTTTGGTGATTGGGTCAAAATTGCGGTCACGAAAACTTAAAATAATTATGTAATTAAATCGAAATATTAATTTTTCGCAAACATTTGTTCTGCCGATCTGCCCGGTCTGAACTGAAAGTCGGCTTCGGTCCCTGATGTGCAATGGCTAACTAAAATTAATCTGGTTAAGTTTTTTGTAAATTTTGTTAAAATATTTTTCGGTGCCTTTTATATTAAGTTTCCCTCTAAAAGTGCCGAAATTGGTAAAATAAGTCAAAAAATTATGTAAAAATATTAGTACTACTATTGCAGTTTACGGGCTGTAAGGGAAAAAGGATGATGAAGATGAGGATGATCGTCTTCGTCATCATCTTCGTCATATTCCTCATTATCATCCTCTTCATTATCTTCTTCTTCGTCATCCTTCCATCCCATAAACCGCAATAATACCAAAATATAAAAAAGAAATATTCAAAAACATTTATTTATCCACTCAAAATTTCACCAAAAACTAAAAATCTAGTCTCTAATTCTCAAAAATCAAACGAAATTCGTTAAGTTTTTTTTCGCTTACTTGCTTCAATTTTCCCGCCTCTCTCTATTCCGGGATGGAATTTTTCAAGAAATAACATTATGGGATGTTCAATTTTATAGCCGGTTTTTGCATTTTCTTTGTTGAATTTTTCGATGAATTTGTCTATTTCTTCATATAATTTGAAAGATGCAGTCATCGGGTTCATCTGCTTTCTAACGGCATCCTTTCGAAATTTTTCTATGAATTCGGTCACATTCAATTGAAATTTGGACAACAATTTTCGTGGGTCCATTATTTGTTCGGTGCCATTCCCATCATCCGCATCCGAAACCGAAGTATCAGTAGAGGAAGTATCGGCCGATTTTTCTGTCTTGCTTCTGCCACTAGCTCTGTGTCGAAGTCCGCGTGATTCTGAAATTTCGTATTGCTAAATATTTTATTCGACATAAATGATTTTTTATCCAGTCAGAAACCGAAAACACTATCTTTTTTTTGGGTAATTTTTCTGCCTTTTGTAATAACTTTTTTGCGTAATTCTTTTTCCATTCGATTCATCCAAATAAGAGAGCTATGGAATCGTATCAAATTTAATTTGTTTCGGTTTGCAAAATTCGTTTGTGTGGATTTTGATTTTAAATATCAATATTTTAAAAGAATTAAAAACCTCATTACTCCAGCATAATGGTAGAAAATTTTAAAATAAATTCAGTAAAATTATTTACGAATTTTGATGCATTTTTTATTGGCCAAATTGTCCAAGAGAAGGCAGCATTTTGTATTGTTGTTTGTTTTCATTGAATGATGTGCTCGAAATGGATGGCATAAAAACAATAAATTGCGATGATTTCTATGGTAGTACATTTGATGTTGGCTTTGGCTGGCACTTTTCAAATAATTGATTGTTGACTTTTTTGGAAGGCCATACATTTTGCTTTGTAAATTGACAAAAACTAAATTAAAAAAAAATTTTTTTAATTTGAAAAATAAATATTTTGATTGGGGAACAAATTCTAAAGATTATGTAGTAAAAAACATAATTTTATCCATAAATTAATAGAAAACAATTTCATCGATAAATAAAATAATGGAATTTTTTAAAAAAATATCTTGAATTTTGCCGCATTTTTAACTGCTAAAAATTTTCTTCCGCTTCTTATTTTTGCCGAGAGGATTTTTTCTTCCAACCATTTTGACAAATGCATTTTTTTGTAATGAAAGTTGTTGATCAGCATTGAGTCTAAATAAAATTTTTATTAAATTTTTAATCAAAATTGAAATTATTAACCTTTTAAAATCCAATTGAATTTTGTGATACAATTTAATCAAAATATGAGCATCCATGGCCGCATATTTTTTCTCTGAAAATTTGAATTTTTTAAGCGAACTATAAGGTTTGGGCCTCCAAAATCTAAGAAATTTGCACCAAATAAGGTAATTTCGGAATGCTAAACATTATACATATTTTTGTGGCCAATTTGGTAAAGAAGGAATCGCCCAATATTTGTCAAATGTGACCATGTGGTCAATTTTGATAGTGAACTCAACAAAAATTGGCTTAAAATTGCATTAGAAAAAATTGACGGCCAATTATTTTGCTTAGCATTCCGAATTACCCAAAAGAAAATGTTTTTAATAATTGAAAATATACACGTTTTTTAAAATTTCAAATTTGGTAAACTAAAATTATTAAAATTAACGTACGTTCAATTCTCAATGGTCGTGAATGCCAATTACTCATCCTTATTTTTTTCTTCAATTGAATATTCAGGAAATGTTTGACGACGCTACTTAATCCCAATTTCTCCGGTGGATTTGCTTAATTTTATTTATTTTTTATAAAATTAAATGGTTTATTTAGTTTACGTCCAAATATAATTTCCGATGCATTTGGGATACGAGAAATCTACAGATTTAATCAAAAATAATATAAAAACTTTTTGAAAAAATAAACCTGCTGAAATAAGCGGAATAAACACAAAATATTTGCGGATTTTTTAAAAATTTTAAGGGCACATGGAAAGGTTTTCTCCAGCATCCGTAAATCATTTTTGAAATCATAGCCTTAAATTTAAAAATTTTTTTAAAATTTAAAAATTCACAAAATAGAACCGATTTTTACTGTTTCATTGCAGAATAAAGTTTCGAAAAGATTAAGCCATTCTTTCTCGGCTATAACATTTTCTTCACTCAATCTTTGAATATCAACAATGTAAACTGCATCGGATGTTGCAATTTGAAGGATAGACATTCTTTAATATTAGTAATTTTAAATGGATTGTATTTAATTTGAAGAAGAGTATTGAAAATGCAGTAAAGATTATAACGGTTCAGTGGTTTGTCATAGACCCCAAAATCTTATACCCAATCGATAGATCTCGTCAAGGCGCGTTGATTGGTATATATTTTTTTTGTCATGGTTTGATCAAGCATTAATGGTTTTAAACAACTTAAACCATCATATGAGTTTTGGTTCAAAACCAATTAAATCATGATAAATTATATACCATTCGATGTGTCTTGATGAAATCTATCCAATGGTATATGGTTTGTAAATTTCGGACAAACCACTAAACCGTTATAAAATTTTTCGTTATTTTAAATATTTCCCATTAAAAATTTAGGACATTTGACTAATTAAAAACCTTTCTTCTGATTTTGCTACAAAATATGGTCCCCATTCCGAATCAATGCCAATAACTTCCTCTTTTGTGCATTTGTTAAGAACTTCAATCAATCCATTGAATGTCGTTTTATCATCAACATTGAATATTGGTGTTCCATCATCCAATTTGCATTCGGCAACAATTTCCTCATTTATTTGTTTATTTTCATCTTTTCGAAAATTCGTTGTACATATTTTGGAAGTTTGTCGCAAAATTGGAGAAAAATTCGTCACTGATTTACTCAAATTGGATTTGGGTCGAATTGAAGATTTTTTCAACTGTTGTCGATTATTCAAAATCAATTTAAATTGTTTAGAACGGCAGGAAGATGAATTTATAATGGTTCGGAACATTCTGCTTAAATAAAAAAAACGCTTGAAAATTTTTGGGGAAGAAATATTAGATCGGGTGCTGGTTTGTCGAGAGATCGGTTTTTTGTTTCCTAGTCATATTAATATTAGTGTAGGTCTTTTGTGTTGTAATAGGTCTCTGGGAGTAGATCTTTTGGAGTAGGTCTTTGGGTTGACATCAAAATATTGCTATGAAAATCTGGGGAATTTGCCAGTGGCAGCAGGTCTTTGGATTTAGCAGAAAAAATTTGGAATTTTGATTACTTAGAAAACAAAATAATTAATTGTTCATTGGAGAACAAATCGGAAAGGCGATATGCAAAGAAAAACAATAATTTTATTCCATATAAACAAACAAAAATCTCATCAATTCAATAAAATAAGGCAAGTTTTAAATTAAGATTTCTTTAATTTTAAAGCACATTAAAAATTAAACGGTTAAATCATCCTCTTCTTCTTCTTATACACAAGTGCATATTTAAGTAATGAATGTTGTTGGTCGGCATTGAGTCTAAAAAATTTAAAAATTTTTACCAGATTTAAAATTTTACCTTTTAAAATCGGATTGAATTTTCTGATAAACTCTAATCAATGAATAAGCATCCATGGCCGCATAATTTTTCTCTGAAAATTTTTATTTATTAAAAGTAAATTAAATCAATTTAATGTCAACTAAAAATGAGTTTTTTTGGGTAAGGGGGCCAATGCCAACATTTATCAAATTTGTGACCTATCCCCCATTGGTAAATGTTGGCATTGGTTTTACCAAAAAAATTGGCATAAATTGCATTGGACAAAATTTAGGCTAATATTCCTGATTAAGCAATCCAAATTATTCCAAAAAATTTTATTTCTTAAACAGAATTCCAACTTACGTTCGATTGACAATGGTCGTGCGCACCAATTTGTAATTCTTTGCTCTTTGGCCAATTGAATATTCAGGAAATGTTCCACAACGTCAATTAATTTCAATGTTTTTGGTGGATTAGCTTAATTGAACTTTTTTTTATTAAAAATTTAAATGGCTAATTTTACCTCCAAATATAATTTCTGATGCATTTGGGATACGAGAAATCTGCGGAATTAAACAAAAATAAATTTTCAAAAATTAGAAAAATTAACCTTTCGAAAAAAGCGGAATAAGCACAAAATATTTTTGGATCTTTCTAGAATTTTTTGGACATATGGAAAGGTTTTCTTCAGCATCAGTAAATCATTTTTGAAAGCATAGCCTTAAATTAGAAATATTTAATGCTTTAAAAATGTACAAATTTAAACCGATTTTCGTCGATTCATTGCAGAATAAAATTTGAAAGAAATTAATCCATTCCTCCTCGATGAGAACATTTTCTTCATTCAACCTTTGAATATCAACAATGTAAACTGCGTTGGATGTTGCAATTTGAAGAATGGACATTCTTAAAATATAACGTATATTTATTATAAATTGGTGATTTTTTATTAAGCTCTGATTTTAGATTTCAGAGAAAATTTTATAGTTTTTTTTTCGCAAAATTTTTAAAAAATTTCGATGATAGAGGTGGTTTTTGGCTTTTTATGCATTATCAATAGCAATATGGAATAGGGAGCGGATTTTTATTGACCTATTATGTATCAGATTTGATGGAAAAAAAAACAAAAATCGTGTTTTTGAGTATTTATTTTACGTTTTTGAGAGAAAATTTCATTTTAAAAATGCAATAAAGTCAAAAAAAACTTATTATGAGGTTTTTGAAATCTATTTTGGGCAAATTTTCCAAAAATAGGCACTTATTTTGCGATATAAAAATCCGCTCCCTAATCATTAGTAAGTAATCTTTAGTTTTTTTTTCCTTTTTTTTAATTTTAATTCCATTTTTCTAATATAATATTCCCTCAAAAATGTGCCAAAAAGGGTAAAAAGGTCTAGTAAAAATTATAAAATAATAAATCTCCTATAACCTTTCTTCTTTCTTGACTAAACCGATAAATCTTCATCAAATTAATCATTAAATTGGCTAAAAACCTTGCTATATTATAAATTTAAAAAAATTACTGCGCTGTTGAATGCGGTCCCCATTCCGAATCAATGCCAATAACTTCCTCTTTTGTGCATTTGTTAAGAAGTTCAATTAAATCATTGAATGCCGTTTTATTATCAACATTGAATATTGGTGTTCCATCGTCCAATTTACAAACATTTTCGGCATCGATTTCTTCAATTCCCTGTTTATTTTCATCTTCTTGACGAATGTTTGTTGAACATATTTTGGAATTTTGTCGCAAAATTGGAGAAAAATTCATTGCTAATTTGCTCAAATTTGATTATCTAAATAAAATAAGATTTTTTATTGTCGATTATTTAAAATCCATTGAAATTGTTGGGAATGGCAGGTATTAGGAATTTACTATCGCTCGGCTTTTTGCTCGAATCAAAAATTATCAATCAATAAAAGCGCTTGGATATTTTGGGGAGGAAATAGGGCTAGACAAAATCATCGAAGAGAGTGAAAGGGAATGGAAGGCAGTGTGCTGTGAATATGGAGCATTTGACTGTTTATTTGGTTGAGAAGAGTGGGGAAATTGCGGCCTTTTTGTGCCCTTCCAACGCATCTGCAATTTGCCCCCATTCTACTACCAAATTCCCTCCTTTCCCTTTGATCTTTGGTTTATAATCCAGTATTATAAGGTACTTGGCGTCCCTGACCAGGGAAACCTGTGTTAGGAAAAAAACTTAACTTTTTGGAATCTGCCTTCGGCGATATCCGGAGGCTTAAAATGAGCGAAAAAGTGATCTGAAATGCAAAGTTTATTGGTATTATTAATTTGTCCAACCAATTTAGTTAATGAAAATGAAGGGAAAAGGGAAAAAATAACTTTTTTAACTAAATAATATAAAAGTATACAGGAATAAATGAAAAAGATTTATTATAAATAAATGGAGAAAAATACTAAAAGTGTGATTTTTGACCATTAATTATTTTATTAATTGAATCAATTAAAACAATAGAAATCAAACAACCTATTACTAAATAAATTAAAAATGTCTGATCTTATTCAATCACAAAAAATATTCTATGTAACTTCATTGATGTGAAAACAACAATTTATTTATCCTGTTTATTATTTTCGTATTACTATGGACACACAAATGATTTAAAAAAAAAAACAATTTTAAGCACTACCCAACAATGTTGGGCAATGCAATTCCAAAATTTATTCCAAACCACTCAATGAAGAGGGTAAGAAACACCAAGTACCTTAAACTTGGGTAATTAAACCGAAGATGAAGGGGAAAAGAGGGAATTTGGTGGATGAATGGGGGCAAATTGCAGATGCGTTGGAATGGCACAAAAAGGCCCCCATTTCCCACTCTTTCCAACCAAATAAACACAAATGCTACACAAAATCCAGCACACTATCTTCCATTCCTTTTTTTTTCACTCCATTTTGTGAATTTGTCTAGCAATATTTCACTCTTTGGATGAGTGAGAATAAACGAAAAATAGTTAAGGAAATTTTCCGTGAGTAGTATGCAAAGGGAAGGAAGGCACTGTGTTAAATGTGCAGAGCATTTTGCTGTTTATTTGGTTGAGAAAAGTGGGGAAATTGTGGCCTTTTTGTGCCCTTCCAACGCATCTGCAATTTGCCCCTATTCATTCATCAAATTCCCTGTATTCCCCTTCATCTTCGGTTTAATTACCCAATTTGAGGTACTTGTTTTTTCTTACCCTCTTCATTGAGTGGTTAGGAATAAATTTTGGAATTTCATTGCCCAACATTGTTGAGTGGTGCTTAAAATCTACGAAATTTGTTTAATTCTATTAATTTTTTATAATTGTCCATTGTTTTAAAAGAAATTTCAAAATACGTTAAAAATCATAAATTACGAAGTTAAAATTTGCAAACAAATCTAATTGATTTCAATCTTTTTTTACTAAATTAAATTCTATAAAAAACAGTGCAAAAAATTAAATTTTATTCAATTGTTTTATCCATAATTAATATAATAGAGACAAAAGTCCGATAAAGCTGAGGCAAGAAAAAAATTCCTGCATTTTCAAAACCTTATTGGATAAATGTGAATATTTTGTTTTCATAGCCCTTTTTTAATTTTCATTCATCAGTACGCGAACTTCCACTTTCCATTTCGATTGTTGCCTCTTCTGCCATTGTTCCAGTGCAAATGGGAGCAAACAAATGGATGGATGGACGATCAACAAATTGAAATCCGTGAATAATCTTTATGAGAAAATATTTTAATGATCGATTTCTAAGTTCTATCCTAACTTTTTCCTTTTCCATATAATTCTCTTTATTATTATGGAGCGAATTTTTAGGAAAAATTGTTG
This sequence comes from Pratylenchus scribneri, assembly GCA_030063045.1. Classification (NCBI taxonomy): domain Eukaryota; kingdom Metazoa; phylum Nematoda; class Chromadorea; order Rhabditida; family Pratylenchidae; genus Pratylenchus; species Pratylenchus scribneri. The sequence continues at coordinate 425,785 of JAQSEB010000203.1, forward strand.
GTTTTTTTTTTGAAATTTTTCAAAACACAAAATTTTCGATTTTTTTTAATTTTACAATAAAATTTTCCAAAAATGCTAAAATTGGTTAAAAAATTATATCAAAAACTTAAAATTAATATTCAGCCAAAAACACAATTTTTCTGCTTTTCTCATCAAAAAATGTAAACAAAAAATAGGTCAAAAAACTAAAAATAAGCCCCCTATATTTTTTAATATTGTATTTTTTTAAATTCACCTTTTTGAAAATAATGTTAATTTCATTGAAATCGGGCGCGCCTTCGCAAATTGGTTGACGAATAATGCAATCCAACTCCGACCCGAATTCAGTTAAATTATGCGGACAATAACGAAGACATTCTTGGGTACGTTGGTTTCGTGTTTCCTCAATCGTCGGCGGTGGCGGTATGACCCAAGGGAATTTATAATTGTTCCGATGTAATGTTCCAAAAATTACAATGAATTTTTGGGCAACTGCGGCGTTGATGAACTCCTGTGTGCGAAGGTGAATTTGTATAGTTTTGGTTTATTGTTAAGGAGAAAAAGATATTCAAATTACACCAATTTTGAACCAATTTAAATAAAATTAATTGGGAGCGGATTTATATTGACGATAAATCCTGAAATATTGATGAAAAATCGCAAAATATTTGCAAATATTGAGAAAAAAAATTTAAAAAACGTTGTATTTAATCAGAAATTTCTAAAGAAATTTCCATTACTTGTTATCATAAATTTTTATAAACATTTATCAGAAAATGTAAAATTCTTTTAAAAATATGATTTTTTATAAGCATTAAAAATTTTTTCAATACAAAAATCATTTTTCATTATTCTTTTGCCAAAATCTTTTTAAACAAAATTTTTTAAAATTTTTTCTCTAAAAACAATAAAATTTGTAAAATTTTTCAAAAATTTTTAAAATATTGATGAAAATGGCCAAAAAATAAAAACATGTTTTTCGTTGTTTTCATGCTATCTTAAGTTTGAAAACAAAATATTTAAATCAATATAAATCCACTCCGCAAAAAATTAATATTATTAGATAGCAAAGATGCTTTTTAATTGATACCATACTCATTAAAATAAGTTTAGTTCTGCTGGTCTAGAGCTATTTTAAAAGGCAACAATTCGGTTGACCATTAATTAATCCCTTTGAAAATAAATTTGCACCTACTTCAACAATACGATTCTTCATTTCTGATGAAATGATGCCACATAATCCAAACACGTTGTGCCCCATCGGTGGTCGGTGTAAACAACCAGCGAATCATGAATGCTTCATCGAAAATGAAGCCTTGAATGCGAGGGATAGACAAAACAAATTCCTCATCCAACAAATTGCCGCCAATTGATTGACGCGGCTAAATTTTATACAAAATAATTTTAAAGGGTAGATACCAATTTTTATTCCAAAATTATCCCAATTTCATAATTAATTAACATTATATTATTTACTAGAAACCGGCGCCGGACCGGATTCCGTGCCGAATTTGCGGGATTATCACGAGTGTGGAATTTTTGTGGGATTATCCGACCGGATTCGGTCCCTCATGAAATTTAGGGAAATCCCGCGCGGGATTTTGCGTCCCGCGCCGGATTTTGCGGGATTATCCGGCCGGATCCGGTCCGCAAAAATTTTGAAAAAAAAATCCGGTCCGGAATCCCACAAAAAGACATTTTGCCGGTCTCTACTATATACTAAATTCTTACACCCAAAATCCCTATAAAGAAAAATTTAAAAGATAAAGTTTTAGGCTAATTCACGTTAGGCTAGATTTTATATTGTATCATTATCGGCACATAAGGAAAGTGAGAGAAGTCAAACAGCTTAAAATGTTAGTTGAGATGAGAATTCATTTAAGTTAAAACAAAAAATTTGATCTGCAAAAACGGAAAATTTTCGCCAATAAAGAATAAAAATAATTTCCAATAAATGAATAAATAAAAATTTGCCTTGGTGTCTGCAATATCTTCGCAGTCCAATTCAAAACAATGTCCAAGCAATGTTTGACGGGCGAACATTTTGAATTTAATAAAGTCAGCCGTATGGATCAGTTGTCGAAATGGAAATTCACCATTAAAATTCGTTATTGCTGAGAGATATACATTACCTTTTGAATTACGATGTGCATCGGCATCGAATTTTCGAAAGTTCACCTAAGAATTTAGGTACTTGTCTCGTTTAGGTCCCCTTTTTTGAGATGGGAAAAGGGGAAAGGCCCCCTATGGGTCAACAGGATTCGAGTTAGGGTCATTAGGGGTCTTTGTCATTTAGGGATAGCATGGGGTAATAATCATCTCATCTAACCCTAAACCCTATATGGATGGTATTTAATTTGGCAAATAAATTAATGAAAATGGCAAATAGAATTTAATTCGGCAAATAGGATTTTTGGCGTGAGTCCTGCTGAGTGGTTTAGGCTGTTTTGCTTCCGGCTTCACGAGAATCCTATGCTCCGAACCTCCTAACCATAATCCCTAGCCCCTAACTAGGCTTAATCCGGCTTAATCCGCCTATCACGCGCGCCTCCTGCGCAATAATAATAATTTTATTGCTATTTGCCAAATTAAATACTCTATTTGCCATCTATTTGCCATTTTCAATAATTTATTTGCCAAATTAAATATTTCCCTTAAAAAATCAATTTAAAACTATCATACTCATTTTTCATTTAGAAAATATCCAAAAATAACAAAATTCCATTAGTCTTTTATTTAGCTCTGATTTTTTTAGGATAAACTGTTCTGGATGAATGAATATATTGGAAAATAAAGAAAATTAACCACAAGAAGAAAGCCCCGCCGAAACCATTGTCGGATTGCATTGAAAAATGAAAGCACTTGATCATCAAAATGGCTTAAAAATGTAAATAAATTGATATATTTTAAAAAGCAGTTTTAATCTTACTGGACAAAAACTCGATAGAATGGTCGGATATATTCGGGTGGAGGCACTTCGGCAATTGGAAACCAACGATATGCGGGTTTTTGGACCCTAATCAAAAAATTAGAGAAACTTAATTATGGACAAAAAACCTTTCGCGATGATATGGAACTGTGCGGCCTAATTCGCATAATTTTGCGCTGCCACTTCCGCGGGAAAAACGCAAATCTGGTGTCTTTCGGTGGTGTTTTTCTTTCCCATATTTTTTGGCCAAATTTGTGTAAATGATATCATAAAACCAATAATTGACCAGCGAAATGTTTTGAATTTGTGCCGGTTGCTCAAGCCATTTGAAAATTTCCATCCAACATTCGGTGGGCAAATGCATTTGTCGTTGATTTATTATTTTTGGATTTTTTTGAAAAATTATTGAATTGATTTATTTGATAAATAATTGTTGAAAATTGTCGAAATTAAATTTATCTATAAAAGAGGGATAAAAATAATTAATTATGCATAAGAATAAGAAAGAAAAATTTGCTTTTAATATTTTAATAAATCTGCAAATACAAGCAACAAAATTGAAAAAAGCCAAGCCAAATGATGAAAAAAGGTTGAAAATGAAGACAAGTGAGGAATATATTTGCTGCCTTCAGTCTTCACTTCACCAACAAATCGGGTCATTGGTCAATTATTTATGAGAGAAAGGACGCCCAAAATGCTTCAATTTCCCATAGGCAAATTCTCCTCTGCTTACAGTATGCCTTTTCATCCCAATAAAAGATTTTGTTTTTTTTTGGTTGATTGGCGGCAGGGATCTCAGAATGTACCCCTACGGGGGGCATTTGCCCCCTTTTTGAGATTTTGCCCCCTTTTGTGCCCCCCAAGCCGAGTTGCCCCCCAAATGCCCCCTTTTCATTTTTTGTTAAAATTTTCCCCAAATGGGTCATTTTTCTTTAAAATTTTTCGCTGCGCGGCCATTTTTAGTCTGATTTTTCGCTGCGCGGCCATTTTTAGTCTGATTTTTCGCTGCGCGGCCATTTTTAGTCTGATTTTTCGCTGCGCGGCCATTTTTGATCTAATTTTTCGTTGCGCGGCCATTATGGCAAAAATTTTCACATTTTTGGCACTTTTTAAAACTGCCCCCCAAAATGCCCCCCTTTTTAATGAAAATGCCCCCCAGATGCCCCCTTTTTTTCACCAAATGCCCCCCGAACCGAAAAACCATCTGAGATCCCTGATTGGCGGGGAAACTACGCAGAAAATTTTTGATTCATTGAGTCTTGTTTAAACAGTAGAGGATTTGAATTCTAAAAGGTAAAATGAATTGCTTTGGGCTAAATTTTTTCTCAATTCATTGGCGACTTTGGTTTGGTGCAATTCTTTATGCAGCAATCAAATTTACTTTTTTGATTTTTTAATTTGCTGATTTAAATACACCAATTTTGAGTAGATACGCATTTTTTTAACCAAGTGGCTTTATGACGAAGCTGAAATAACTTATCCAACACAAATAAAAAAAAATTAATTCATTTTTTTATCAGAGTGATTTTGATTTTACATTACAAAATCTTGTAAAGAATAAAATGTAGGAAAATTAACATTTTTCGATCAATTAATTATGTATTTTTTTTATCATTTATCAATTAAAAAGCATTGGCTGAATTAATTTATGAATAAATACTTCATTTAGAGCCAAAAAATATTTTCAATTTATTTAGTGGATTTATCCACATCCACATTCATCAATTCTTCTCAAACAATGCGTTCTAATTGGCTCGCATAATGAAGACATTGTTTAATAATTCCTTCTGTGTCCAATGGCTAAATTTGAACAATTGTTTTTTTTATTAATTTGAATTACCTGAAGAATTCGTTCAGCCCCATTTGCCAATGCCAAAGTGGATTGTTCCTTATCATTCCCAGTAATTAGAAATTCTCCACCTTTGCGGATCCATCCACGCTAAATAAATGGGAAATATTTAAAATGTAAAAAAAATGTTGAAATATCGAAAAGATTATAACCAGTTCAATGGTCTGTTTTAGACTACTAAACCCTAATAAAACCTGTACTCGATGGATAGATCTCGTCAAGCGCATCATTTGATTATGTTTTGGCTCGGATTTAATCAATTTTAAAAGAGTTTGAATCAAAAACCAAAATCGGTTTAAACCGTTTAAAACCCTTTAATTTTGACTAAACCGTAAAAATTATACCATTTGATTTTGATGGGTCTTGGCTCTATCCAATTGGATATATGTTTGGGGGTCTAGAAAAAACCACTGAACCGTTACAATCTTTTCTGCATTTTAGTTATTTTTTAAAAAAATATTTCCAATATTTTTTTTTCAATTTAATTACTATCAAAATATATATTCAAATATGTTAACCTTCCCTCCAAATGCTAATGCCTCGTTCTCATCCTTCAGGAATAGCTGCTTCATGGCAATATTGACCGGAATAGTGCGGTAAGATCGCTCAAGACTGACAGCGATTTCATTTCTATAATTTGGATCTTTAAAATAATTGTCTAAAAATTGATCAAACTCACTGGACCGATTGTTTGAGCATCGTCATAAATGGTTTATAATAAGGAGAAGGCAAACTGGCATCAACCAATTTCTATTAAATTTAATTTGACTGATGAGAAAATATAATTTATTAACCAATGAATTGTATGCGCCTTCCATCAGGAAATGTTCAAGTTTGATTGGAGTATCAAGAAATGGATCCGTTTTACGCTTTTCGTGGTCAATTTTTTCGATGAACTAAAATTTTAACACCATTTTAAAGCTAATATTGGAAATTGGCTAATTCGCGAAATTAGCTTTATCTTGGCTACCAGGATATAATAGGAGACTCGAGAATTGGTCTTAATAGATTTGAGTTGATTTTGCCTATGAAATTTCTTTCAAAATAGTATGAACTTATTTTGAAAAGCTGAACCCGTTGTTTAAACACAAATCGGTTTTGGTTTACTAACTTTTGTCTAGGCATTATTTAGGGACCTAAATCAAAATTTCAGAGACTAAACACTAATAAATCGACCATGTTACGTGGATAATTCCCATGTCTAAGAATTTCCTAAAAGACTAAATTTCCAAAATCAGCTAGTTCAGCATCTAACTAATTCCCGAATTAGCCCATTTTCAATATTAGCTTCAACAATCAACACATATATTCAAATTTTAATATATGTCAAACCATATGGAATTCTGCAATTTTATTCTTTGCCAACAAAAACATCAAATGCAAACCATACCTGGAAAATAAAATAATTTAATTGCCTTTAAAAAATAATAAAACTTGCATCAAATATTGTTGCTCAGATTTTAATCCACTGTGGAGATTTTGTTGTGTATCATATAATGCGAGCACTTCCTTGATTGCCTGCTCAAATCTGTCCATTTGGCCCTCATTCACATAATATAGTGCACTAATCTCATTATAGTCCTCTGTGAATATGTTTAGATTAGATTGTATTAAATATTTTTGAAATATTTAAAAAGATGGAAAAAACATTTAAAAAAATGGCGAAAAAGGTATTGAAAATACGAACAAATTTTAATATATACCGATTCAGTGTTTTATCTTAGACCCCTAAAGCCTAAACTTAAATAGCAATCGATAGATCCCGTCGATTTCAGGCATCTTTTGGTAATGATTTGACTTAGGTTTAACATAATTTTAAATTAGTTTTGAACCAAAACTTTTGATCAAAGTAACTAATTATATAACTAATTGATGCGCCTTAACGATATCTATCGAATATCTATTAGTTGGATTATAAATTTGGAGAGTCTAGAGACAAACCATTGAGCCATTATATCATTATATTCTCTTCGCCATTTTGATTCTTCCATTTTCAATGGTTTTCCACATTTTAAATACAACCTTTTGCCTTACATTTTTCAATGGTTTTTCCACCAAATTAAATATTACCCTAAATATTTCCAACTCACTCATGATTGTGAGGAAAGCATTTTGGTTCTTTGGTTGATAAGCTGGATCATACAATGCCTTCTTTAAAGAAAACAACAAAAATATCATGCAATGAATTAACATTTAATCAAAACCTGCAAATCGTCCAAATATTTTTTGACCTGTGCTTGATTGTGATTCCGCCATTCGGCTAGAAGCTTTTTATGAATAGGTTCAATTTCAACTTTAGCCATTTTAAATTTCTTAATTTGAAAATTTTTAGGAATAAAAATGCTTACAAATTCAAAGTATAAGTTAATATGCTTAAAAAAAGCCAAAAGCAAGCCAACTCCAACTTTTTAGCGGATAAGCTCATTATGCCTGCCTAGCAATGTTTCATCAATCTTTATTCTCTATCCTTCTTGTATCCATATCCAACCACCATGAAAGGAAAGTTTGCCTATCTATGCCTTCAAAAGGTGCACTATATGCTTTCTTCTATTTTTCTAGTTGACAGAGAATTTGATGGGGCGAAAAGCGAAATATTGCTAGCGAAATTCAATAGAAAGAAGTAAAAAAGATCAAAGACAGTGCTTGGGAATGTGGAGCATTTTGCCGTTTATTTGGTTGGGAAAAGTGAGGAAATTGAGGCCTTTTTGTGCCCTTCCAACGCATCTGCAATTTGCCCCAATTCATCCATCAAATTCCCTCTTTTCCCCTCCTTCTTCGGTTTAATTACCCAAGTTTGAGGTACTTGGTGTTTCCTACTCTCTTCACTGAGTGGTATTGGAATAAATTTTGGAATTGCATTGCCCAACATGTTGTTGGGTGGTGCTTAAAATCTATGGAAATAAAATTAAAAAATTTTTTTAATTAAAAAATATTTTTGGTGCGAAATAATTTTAACTAGTTAAATGATTTACGAACAGCAAAATTCCTTTTTTTTCGCATTTGTTGTTTTTTCTGCTCTCATCATTCTTGGGAAATTTTTTTAGCTACTGACCGTTTTCGCTACTTGGACAGTTTCTCATCGACCAATTCAGATGACATGCTATTTTTTTTCCGCCAAAAAAATCTTTTTTACCGCCAAGACTTTTTTCCTCCAAAAATCACTTTTTTACCGCCAATGACCCACAAAATTGAAATTTTTGATTTTTTTTCTAAAAATCATAAAGTAAATCGAATGAAGCTCTCTCAACCAAATAAGAAATAATCTTAGCTTTGAAAAATCTTTATTTTAGCCCTGATCCTAATCTTACGATATCCTTATTCTGTTCTTAGCCCCCTCCGACCCTTAGCCCCTAACTCTTAGTACCCATACTCCCAACCTAACCTACCCTAACCATAGCCCTTAGCCCCTAGGACCCATGCTCCGACCCTAACCTACCCTAACCCTAGCCCATAGTCCCTAGATCCGATGCTCCAATCCGTGTCCAAGTCCTAAATAGTTGCCCTAAAACATATTTTGAACAAAAAATTTTAGATTTTTTTGAGCATTGAACGTTTCAAATGGCTTGGATTAAATATAATGATTTTTTAGAAAAAAAAAATCAAAAATTTCATTTTTGGGGTCATTGGCGGTAAAAAAGTTATTTTTGGAGGAAAAAGAGGTATTGGCGGTAAAAAAATTGATTTTTGGAGGAAAAAAAGTTTTTTTTTGGAGGAAAAAAAGGTTATCACATTCTGATGGGAATCTTTTTAAAAGCCGATTAAACTACTCTAGGGGTTCGGCTTTCGGGGATGGAATTGCTTTTTTGATATTCTTTTTCGGTTTATGGTATCAAAATTTTCTTCAATTTTAAATTTTTCAAAATCTTTTTGGCTTTTGGGTATTTTTACGGCTAGACTAGCGCTGTTCTGGTCATGATTTTTTTGTTTGTATGAACGTATCAAGGCTAGTAATGTATTGTAAAATGTATAAAAGTGTCCAAAAGTGTCTAACAAGAAAGTTATGGCATCATGAAAATCGAAAAAGTGCTTGGTCCCCCCTATTGGTCGTGAGCCGGAAAAATTTTTGAAAATTTTTTTCGGTCAAATTATACCCCAATCGACGCGTCTCGACGAGAGAAGTTCAAATTTACCATCGGTTTCGTATAAAATTCAAAACTGAGAAAGTTATGGCCATTTTAATCTCGCTGGAATGTGTTGGAACTGCGGAGGAATGTAAGAGTGGACTCTGGAGTGTGCGTAGCCGAAGCGCGGGAACTGGACGGGCTTGTGGCGAGCGCAGCGAGCCACAAGCTCGTCTGGTCGCGCGGAGGCGGAGCACACGGAGGAGTCCACTCTGAAATGCCCACCGGAGCAGTTCCAATCCGTATTTCCTTTGCGCGACTGTAACTTTCTTAGTTTTGAGTTTTGTGCAAAATCAATAGTATTTTCGTTTTCCGCTTGTCGAGACGCGTCGATTGGGGTATAATTTGACCGAAAAAATTTTCAAAAATTTTTCCGGCTCACGACCAATAGGGGGGACCAAGCACTTTTTCGATTTACATGATGCCATAACTTTCTTGTTAGACACTTTTGGACACTTTTATACATTTTACAATACATTTCAAGTACTGACACGTTCATATCATGAAAAAAAATCATGACCAGAACAGCGCTAGTGTTACCATTTTTACTTTATTTTATTGGAAAAAAAAACATTTTGAGCAACAACATATTTATCGAATTTAAAAAAAAAGGCAGAGTGGATGAATGATGAATGTATTTGTTCGATGAAAGATCGGCTGGGTGATTGGAAATAATCCAAGACAATATTGGGTCATTTGAATGGGTGAAATCCTTCCGCTTTCCGATTTTTAATCTCGCTCTCGAGTCTCAACAATCAACTGCTGGGGCATTCGCGTGCCCAGTGGCCTGAAATTGTATTTTACATTAATTTTTTTTTATTATTTTTTGATAATTAACCTCGTCCACCACAATTATAGCATTTGCTGTTCTTTTTCGTCTCTTCAATGACTGTTCTCATTTCCTTTGTTTTTTCCATCAACCGTTTATCCAATTCATTGCCAGTTTGTTCATTTAAATGTGCTCGGATGGCAGCATCTCGGCCAAAATCTTCGCCAATATCAAATGGAGTGATTGTGCGCAATACGTGTTCCTTCGGGGATTTTGGGCATTTATATTAATATTTGGTTATGTCACAGCTAATATTGAAAATTTCGGCTTCTAGGAGACTCAGAAACATGAATAGGCTAATTTTACTTGGCATGGTAGATCTGGTCTAGTCTAAGAAATTTCAATTTCAAACTAGTATTAATACTTTAGGAAAAATTTAATAAACCGAAACCGGTTTTAGGAAATGGTTCAGCTTTTCAAGAAAATTTGTACCGTTCTGAAATTGAAATTTCGTAGCCTAAATCGATCATGCTTGGTCGAGTGAATTTATTCTCTAGTCTGTGCGAAGCTAAGAAACCGAGATTTCCGAATTTTATTGGCTAATCTTCTAAACTACAGAATTTTAATTTCCAATTTTTTTTTTGAAATATTTCTATTCATTTACAATTAATTTTTGAAGTCCCAGCTGTTCAGCCAGCAGAAACAATTCCATTTTAGGGCATTTTTCTGATTGGATTAAATGTTTCTCGCAATTATTCTGCATCACTGGCATATCATATTTGATACTAAGTTTGAGGATTTCCATTGCCAATTTTTCTATAGAATGAATATTGAAAAAATTATTTTTCGAAAATTTTTCTCGATTACATCTCTTTAAATTAAAAATCACCCACCCCCCCCCCCCCGCGTTTCCTATATTGTAAGACTAGGATAAATGTGGTAAATATTATTATATTCGCGGGAATTGATAATCTAATTTCAAAATATTTCTTCATTTCTAGAGGAAAAATTATTTTTGTTAATTATTTTAAAAGACAAATTGCATAAAAATTTTAACTTTTTATCAACGTGTTCGGTCAAATTTAAAATCCCTTTTGTCTTTTTGAAAATTTACCAAGAGAGAATTTGATTTTTAAATACATTTTTAATGCTTGATCTTAGAACATATAAACCATAAGCCATTCAATACTTTGTTCGTCAAAATGGCTCGATTGATACATTGATTTGTTGTTTGTCACAGTTTGGTCAAATTTAACAGGTATCAAATTCTCTAATCTATGTGCCTCTAAACTTCAACATTCTATATGCCAATAAATGCGTCTAGTAGATGAGCACTAGAAAGTTACAAGGGTCTGAATTCAAGCATTAAAAATTATTAAGTTTTTGGTAAAGAATCTGTCTCACCATGAACTCTTTTTAAAATTCGTTTTCGAATAACGGTATTAAATTCCTCTCTCTATTAAAAATGCTTATAATCTTATTTTTCAAATTTTGATTATAATACATATTCACAAAAATTCCCACATAGATAACTTATTAGCTACCTTTTTTGCCATTATGCAAAATCCCTGATTCATGGATCATACAGCCCATGGCCATTGAAGAATAAACCATAATTGCGAATGCTTTGCTAGAAAAATTGGCCTCCTCCTTTATGACAAATGAATTTGAGTTTGAACGTTCTGACCAATTGCCGAAAAATAAATTGTCAAAATAGTTGGAAATGGAGGCCAAAGCCTTTAAATAAAATTTTTTATAAAGGCGAAAAGAAATATTTTTAAACCAACGTGTTTGTTCACTGTAATGACTCTCTCCATGTCTTTGTTCCCTTCATCTTTATTATCGCTTTTGGCGGGAAATGAAAATCGCAAAACTGTATCAAGTGCCATTATTCTATCAAAAAAGAAATTTTATTTTTATATTAAATGTTTCAACCCATCATTTTTCATGTACTACAATGGATATTATTATCAGAATGATTTCTATATATTCAATTGATAGAATTCGTTGAGATGCATCATTCGAGAATAAATTTTATTCGGGTCGAGTTGTTTTTACCAAAATGGATTTAAATGGTTTAAACCGTTTAATAATTCCTTTAATTTTGATCAAACAATGAAAATTATTATATACCATCAATGAGGCTATCCATCCAATTAGGTAGGTATTAAAGTCCGGTTTTTCAGATTTGCCGGGCCCGGGTCAGGCACGTATCCAGGATTTTTGGATGGGGGGGCAACCATGTAAAAAATTTCTAGGCGGGGTACGCATGTAAAAAAATTTGCCAAAGTAAAAATTTTTGTACAAAAATTGCCCCGCAGGGTAAAATTTCTATCAAAAATTGCCCCGCAGGGTAAAATTTCTATCAAAAATTGCCCCGCAGGGTAAAATTTTGGCCAATTTTGGATTACAGAAGGGTCCCCCCTTTACTTTTTTTTCCTTCCACTTCCCCCAATGGGGAGGGGGGGGGGGGGGTACGTACCCCGTATACCCCCCCCCCCCCCTAAATACGTGCCTGGCCCGGGTACCCGGATTTTTTTGGGGGTCAAGAACCGGGCCCGGAAACCCGGATTTTTCCGGGCCTGAATTTTACCCGGGTCCGGAAACCCGGAATTGGCTCAAAATATCTGGTTTCCGGACCCGGATAAAATCAAGGCAGGACAAATCCTCCTTAGACCAATTATAATTATTTTGACGTTAAAATATATATTTATGCTTAATAAAATTTTAGCTTATGCATCTTTTCAATATTTTCCCTGTTTTTTTCAGCAAATTATATTCTTCCCATTTATTCATTGACATCGCTCACTATAAAAAAATACAATGCATAAATAAAATCACAAACTTTGTGTATGAGCTGCTCTGAATTACTTTCAATGTCAATATCAAATTCATATGGCGTTCCGTTGCAGGCAAAACCATTTTGATGGTATGCTCACGCTCACATCCATTGAAGAAATATATATCTTTCATGCTAACATCATTTTGTATATTCGAAGATTCTAGCGAATAGTCGACTTTGGCAAGCCATAATTGGTTCAAACAACAATCCTCATTGCAACAAATGGAAATTAACAGTTGTTCCTCAATCTTCTTCCTTCCTTTAACGCACCTGAATAAATTATTTTATGGAAGAAAGATTGGATTACCATTCGATAGTGCTCATCGAGATGCATCGATTGGTCTTATATATCAGTATTAGTTGGGGTTTAGATCAAAATCAAAAAAAAAGTTATAGGCCAAAAACTCAAACACATTTTAGACGGTTTAATACTCTTTAATTTCGACCAAATTGTGTCCAACTATAAATCAATCGAAATATATCGACGAATTCTACCGAATGGTATAGGGTTTTTAATTTAGGAAAAATTAACTTTCCCAAAAAATCCATACCATTTCGAATATTTCTTTTCGAAATTATTATTTCTTTTTATATAAGTCATAATTTTTAAAGTTTTAGCTTTTGTGCATTTTATATAAGTCTTAAATTGCATTATCATATAAATTTACTATACAATCCTATATAAAATTGAAAAGCAGATAAATATATATCTGCCCTATTTTCTTTATTTTCTTGTTGTTTTAATTTAAATCATGATTTCTAATATTTAACCTAATGTAAATAAATATAAACCATTTAAATCCGCCAATCATTTCCGCATTGCTCCTCCATTCTGTAACATTATCACTGCTTATGTCGATAGGAAGAATAATCTGGCCAGAAGATTGTTGTTCATTTTTAGTCGCCATTTGAAAATATTTTTGATTAGACAATAATTAAAAAATGAAAGCTAAAAAAAGCTTGATCAGTCTTTCTAATTTTTTTCTTGATATTTTGCGATTTTAGGGGTTTCTGCTGGATTTAAAAATTTCATGATTGCGCGATCAAAAAAATCGGAGCATAACATTTGCTTTCATCTATTTTTCCAGTTGACAGGCAGGAATATTGATTGATGTGGCGAAATATTACTAGACTAATTCAACAGGAGGAAGTGAAAAGGAAAAGGAAGGCAGTGCGCTGGGAATGTGGAGCATTTTGCCGTTTATTTGGTTGGGAAAAGTGAGGAAAATGGGGATTTTTTATGCCCTTCCAACGCATCTGCAATTTGCCCACATTCATTCACCAAATTCCCTCTTTTCCCTTTCATATTCGGTTTAATTACCCAATCTTAAGGTATTTGGTATTTCCTACCTCTTTTGAGTGGTTTGGAATAAATTTTGGAATTGCATTGCCCAATAATAATTTGGTGGTGCTTAAAAATTATAGTTTATTTAGTAATTTAACAAATTTTGGTATAGCATAGAGCTTTTTTTATCGACTCATTCATTATTTTGATTAAATAAATCCTAGAAATGATTAGTGTCTTATTGACTCGAATTAGAAGTTTTGGTTAAATTCAATACATATATTACATTACACACACATATATATATATAATTATCATATTAATTTTTATTCTTCAAATTTATAATGGATAATTAAATATATTTTAAACAAAACAAATTCATCTATCAATATCATCATTCATTCATTTAGAGGAATTGTTCGGGTATTTTAGCGGGTGCTTCCATCTCAATCATCTCTGTTCCATCATGTCGAATCAACATATCGGCCATTCGTTCACGCAAGTCGGGCAATGCTCCCAATGGAAGATACAACCAATTCCATTTGTTATTATATCCAGCCAATCTGTTGTTTGCACGGATTTGAAAAAGGCACAATTGCTTTTGGATAATTTTTTTGCCCATAATATTCGGGAAGAACAACAATTCCAATTGATATTTATGAGTACATCCAATGAATTCCACAGTTTTTCTTCTTATTCCATTATCTATAAAGAAATAATATGAATATGAATTAAAAATGTGCTTGTTTATAAAAGGATTAATTTCCATTAAATTTTGTATAAGCCAGCTTACAATAGTATAAATTTGTTCGGTTAAAATTAGATTAAAATATTTAAATAGAAATGGAAACTTCGGTCTCATCAGCCATTAAGTATTAACTATCCATTGATATATTGATCATCCGAAACTCTAAAATTTTGGCCAGAAATTTAGAAAAATTGGCTTTATTTTTATATTTTTACATTACAATTTTGGATGATCAATATACCAATGGATAACCAATAATTAGGGCTATTAAATGCACTTTTGATTATTTAAATTGTTTAATCTTTAATTGGGTAATGAGCTACAGCTCGTCAAAATCGCTGAGATGGAAATGACCTCAACTGATTGGATATACCGGTACTTATCCTGTTTGGGTCAATAGGGATAGGTTACGTATATAATGGGGTAATAAATCATTCATGTAGCTCTTAACCCTAAACCTAACACCCGAAGGGGGGAGGGACCCTTCACTCTTACCCATCTGACGAAAAAAGCGGACCCGGTACTTGTGCTGTTTGTATCCTCTTTTTTGGAAAGTGCTTGGTCCCCCCTATGGTTTGTCATATTTCGGGTTAGGGTCAATCAGGGTTGGGTTAGGGATAGGGTGGGGTAAGAATCATGTCACGTGCATCCTAAACCCAAGCCCTAACCCAAACCCTGAAACCATAGGGGGGACCAAGCACTTTCCAAAAAAGAGGATACAAACAGCACAAGTACCGCGGACCCAAATCGGATAGGTACAGACTACAGAGATATACCTAAAACCAGTTACTTTCTAAGTTTTATTAAAAAACAAACCATGAATAACAAATTGTTGATCATAATTTCCCGTCGCCAATTCCCAAATGAGTTCATCCATTTTGCGTACGAAAATATAGGCATCCTGAGGGACCGGAATGTTGGGAAAGGAAGTTTTCATGGCGTTGAAAAATATCTTTATAGAAGAAAAAAATTATTTTTAATGCTACCAAATACTTCACTCACATCAATCCTAAAGAATTTTTGCCCACTTTTTCCCTTTTTCAATGAGAGATTTAGGTCTATTGTATTCTGATAGAAGTTGCTGCTCAGCCTAAGAAATTGATGGTTCAATGCTCGAATTTCTTCTTGCTTCACTTTTTGTTCAATCGAAGCTGGTATTTCTGTCAGTGATGAAATTGGTGAAGAAGAATTTGCATCATTATCATCGACGGGAGAAGAAATGTCATTATTTCCAGTACAAAATTGAGAGCGCTGGCAAAACTGAAAATGATTAATCTAATAATTTATATAGGATTTTCTTTTAGATTTATGACTCTCATCAGATGGTTTTCCGGCATTAGCAAACAATTTTACAAAATATTGCCCATTCAATGGCAATTGTAATAGGAAAAATATTTAAAATTGCGAAAAAAAACTTTGAAAATGTCAAAAAGAATAAATTTTGACGGTTTAATGGTTTGTCCTTGACCCCCAAACCAAAAAGGAAAAACCCTATATCCAATCAATAGATATCTTCGAAATGCATCGTTTGATAATGATTTGGCTTATGTTTAGGCAATTTTAATTAGTTTTGAACCAAAAACCATGAGATGGTTTAAACGGTTTAAAACCCTTATTTTTTTTTATTAAACCATGACAAATTATATACCAATCGAAGCTTCTTAATGAAATCTATCGATTGGATATAGGGTTTTGTAGTCTAAGACAATCACTAAAGACTAAAATGCTCCAATTTTTCCGTCATTTTCAATGTTTTTTTTTCACCAAGTTAAATACCATCCAATTTTAATATTCCAGTTTTCAGTCACCTCCTAATGCATATAGGTAGGCCTATGCATTGATGTCTCTCCTACCCATTCGAAATGTCAAAATACCAAAATATCTTTTATGATTACCATCAAATTTTCATTAAAAAAAAGTGTAAAACCTCTTGATTCCTGAATGGTTTATTCCAATGTTGTTGGAAGCCATTCTCTTTCTGGATTTTTGCAAATTGCTGGCCAAATATTCCGGTTGAATTGTGCCAATTTGAGAAGAGTGCTCTGCTGCTCACTTTATTATAATTAGCAAGGAATAATCGATTATAAAAATTACGTGAATATGAATAGAACATTTTTTTCTTGCTTAAAAAATTTGAAATTATTTTTAATCAAATTAATTAAAATTTAAAGGTTTTTTATTTTTCTAAACATTGGAAGAGAATCAATAATCAAATTATTCAAAAATTCACCCTCATATCCATAATAGGCCAAAAATAACTGTACAGAGAAAAATTTCTAATGTTATAATACTAATACTTATACTTCTTTCTTTAATGTAGGTTTAAATAAATTGGTAAAAAAATAGCTAATCCTTGAAGAAAAGTTGCTATTGCTACTCATTCCTCAATCCTCACTCACAACACAAATCACAATTCATATCTTAAACATAAAATCGATTTAAAAAAGCGTTAAAATTAATTAAATTACAGATTTATTAAACCAAAATAAATTAATTTGCATGAAATGGCTGATAAAATAACCGGGAATGCTCCATATTTTCGAACAGTCCCATCATCGCCAGAACCGGATGAGGATGAAATTTTGTTACCGGGTGAAGAGGACATAATAGAGGAGGAGGAAATGAGCCCCGCTAGATTACCGGAAAAAATAATGGCACAAAAAATCGGCGGTGAAAATACTAAAGAAGGTTTTACACAATTTTGTTATTTTATGTAAAATGATTAATATTTAGAAAAGTCTAAAAATGAAGAAAAGGAAGAGGATGAAGAAGCAATATTAAGACGTCGATTATTGGAAAAGAAGAAGGAAAAAGAAGAGCAACAGGAAGGTAAAAAATCATCATCTTCAAGTCGAAAAGAGCCGACAAAATCATCTGCTGCTGTTGGGGGACGGGAAAAAGAACAATCGGTTAATTAATTTTTTTTTAAATAAATTAAATTACTTATTAGGGACGAAAAGAAACAATGACAAACATTCCAGCCAAGAAAGAAAGGGAAAAGATTGTTTGGAAAAAGGAACCGGAAAAAGTGTCATCAACGAGCGCAAAAATCCAAGAAAAATATTCAACAGCGACTGATCGGAAGGAAGAGAAGCGGGAAAAGGAAAAGGTTTATATTTAATTTATCGAAAAAAACAATAAGTAAAACAAGAAATAATTATATTGGTTCAAAATTCAATGGTTTTTCCTACATTCACAAACCATATACCAAATTGGATATAGGTATAGGGAACCTAAAGAGTTTACTTCCGCAATTTGCAAAAGTGGAAGGAGACCTTGTAATTTTTTTTACCAAAAATCATCTTTATTTACCTTTTAGCCTAGCTCTAATCCAAACCTTAATCTTATTAGGAGCAAGGTAGCAAATCTAATAAGGGTCGGTCCGTAATTTACTTTTGCAAATTGCGGACATAAACTCCATAAAAGTCGCTTGAAATAGTATATAATTTGGTCATGATTTGGTCAAAATTAAAGAAAGGAATTAAACAGTTTAAACCAATATAGATTTTTTGTTTTTCGTTCAAAACACTGTTAGAAACCTATGCAAAATCATTATAAAATGATGCCATTTTGACAAGATTTATCAATAAAGTATAAGGTTTGGTTTTTTTTGGTTTAGGATAAAGGATAAACCATTGAACCGTTTTAATCTCTACAACATTTTACAATGATTTTACTTTAAATTAAATAATTTCCTTTTACAGAAACATGGAAATGAAAAACAACAAAATGTGCAGCCATCTTCATCAAAAACATCATCCAAATTAAAAGTAGAAGAGGAATCAGCCAAGAAATCAACGGAATTGAAATCCTCCTCATCTTCATCCAAGGAAAAAGAAAGATATCATCATCGAAGAGAAAAAATGGAAGTGGACAAAAACAAAAGGGAAGAAGGAGGAACGAAAAAAAGACACCGGGAAAAGTCGGACTCCCGAGAAGAAGGAAGAGATGGAAGAAAAACAATGAAGAAGGAAGAAAAGGTTTTTATTTAGAGTTTATTATAAAATTGAGGTTGGAAGAGGTTTTTATATGGATACTTCCCAGTTGGAGCCGGACCAATCTTTAGCCTTTTTAATTGTATTAGCCAACAGGTTGCTTCTAGTTTTTCTGCCCTGGCTATCCAATTATATTAATTTTATTCTTGGTTCAGAATTGACGAAGTTTATTCTAAAAACCAATGAAATTTTCGTTAATCTAGTAAAAGTCGTTTTAAAAGGTTTGGGCACAAATCCATCCAATTCTGAACCAATTTAGATTAAAAATAGCCAAATTCTGCTCTTTAATTTTATAATAAACGGCGACTAATTGGGTCGGCCATAACTTTACATTAACCTCGATCATTGGGATTAAATTTGCACATAAACAACAACCATATATTCGTAATTCGGGTCATTATGAATGAATTTCAGTTCAATTAAAAAATTTAAGTAAGATGATAAGAAGACCTTAAGAGAGGTTTCTCTTCATAAGACGCAATTAATTCTAAAAAATTCGACAAACTATATCTTAAGAAAATTGGTTATATTTTTCAATTTAATTCTTGTTTTTAATTTGCAGAAAATTCATCCACCAACACCTGAACCCGAGAAGGAAGCTATGATGGAGGAAGTGAGCCCCATGGAGGAGGATAAACCAGCAGAAGAAGCATTAAAAGTTGAATCGACGGCACAAAAACCAAAAAAATATTCAAAATTTGAAAGCAGCCCGGAACAATCGGAGGAAGAAAAAGAAGGAACTGGCACAAAAGAAGATGATGACATTTATTCGGATAATGAACAAACAGCAGGTTTGGGCAGAAAAATAAAAGCAAAAATATTTTTTAAAAAAATGTCTAAAGTAATAAAACGGTTATGGGTTTATCCTATATACGACGAAAAACCATATGCATAACCATTGAATCTCGTCAAGACACATCGATTGATTATATTTTGGCTTAAATTAATTTTAAATTAGTTTTGAACCAAAAAATTAATGAGTCTATGTATGATTTCGAATGAAAAACTGGAATTTTTAATGGGTAAGGGATATCTTTTAGGAATTCATTTGAAATGTTTTTAAATAGAGTAAAAAATATTAAATAAAAAATAAAAAATCCTCTCAGCTGAATTTTTTATAGCATTTAAACCGACAATTTGGTTTTCTTAAAATGCCACGGAACTATTACATCATCGAGGATTCGAACCATCAACATTTTTAAATATAGTACCAATGTCACTAGCCATTCGGCTATGATGACATGTGATGATCAAGCAATAATATCAAACAGGGTTGCCAGATGGATTTTTACTTTGGGGGGCATTTTGGAAAAAAAGGGGGCATTTGGGGGGCATTTTCAGTAAAAAGGGGGCATTTTGGGGGGGGGGCATTTTCAGTAAAAAAGGGGGCATTTTGGGGGGGCATTTTTAAAAAGTGCCAAAAATTTTTCCAATAATGGCCGCGCAGCGAAAAATTAGACCAAAAATTTGCCGCGCAGCGAAAAATTAGACCAAAAAATAATAAAAAAGGGAAAAAATGACAAAATTTTAAAAAGGGGGCATTTGGGGGGCAACTCGGCTCGGGGGGCACAAAAGGGGGCAAAATCTCAAAAAGGGGGCAAATGCCCCCCGTGGGGGGACATTCTGGCAACCCTGATATCAAAATAAAAGGAAAAGTTGGAGTCGATTATATTGAGAGAATAGGGATATCTATGGAAAAAGATTTTAAAAAGTCTAAAAGAAAAATATCGAGTCAAAAAATCCTCTCAGCCAAATTTTTATAGCATTTAAACCGATAATTTGGTTTTCTTAATTAAAGAGCCATATTACATCATTGAGGATTCGAACCAACAACATTTTTTAATGTTGTGCCAATGTCATTAGCCATTCGGCTATTGATGGCATGTGTGAGTCAGCGATTGATTTCAAAATAAAAGGGAATAATTGGAATTACAAGCGCTCCGTTTGATTGTTAGGTTAGAAGTTAGATCGCTCCAATCCTCCTTCCATCCCCCAAACTGCATTAGTGGCAACGGTTTAATAACACTTTAATTTTGGCCAACCCAAAACAAATTATAAACCATTCGATGTGTCTTGGCCAGAGATCTCTCCAATTGGGTAATTGTTTATGTGAATGTAGGATAAACCCTTCTTAAACCATTATATTTATTTTTGGCTTTTTAATTACTCATGCTACCGCAATTTCAATATTTTTTAAACAATTAAAATTATAAAAATTGATTGAACATTTTGCAGAATTTGGAATGGAGG
This sequence comes from Pratylenchus scribneri, assembly GCA_030063045.1. Taxonomy (NCBI): domain Eukaryota; kingdom Metazoa; phylum Nematoda; class Chromadorea; order Rhabditida; family Pratylenchidae; genus Pratylenchus; species Pratylenchus scribneri. The sequence continues at coordinate 446,552 of JAQSEB010000203.1, forward strand.
TAGATGGTGGGAAAACAAATTTGGGAATGGACGGGAATGAAGCTGACATGGATGTGCTGGATGATGATTTGCTGGAAAACAAGGAATTCGACAAACTCACCGAAACCGAAAAGGCAATTGTAAGTTTAGAAGCAATTTGGTGTAAAATTTTTAATCCGTTCCCAACTCTTTTTATAACTTTAGTTATTTAGTAGGTAGGATATTTTCATGGGAACTAAAATATCGCATTGGTTTTTCAATTCTAAGCCGTTTACAAATCGGTTTAAAACCATACATGCGCTGGGGGGGGACTGTCCCCCCCCGGGTAGTAGTATTTGAAAATTTGAAAAAGTGGGTAGTATCGGGGGCCGGAGAATTGAAAAATTTTTGGTAGTATTTTGCCCATAACTACCCATTTTTTTGCCTTTTTTCCTCCTAAAAATGGGTAAAAATCATAAAATTTTTCTTCTGCGGCGCCTAGGCGCCGCAGTAGTATTTTAAGTTTTAACGGTATTTTCTCCTATTATTTAGCAAAAATAAAAAATTTTGAAGGTTTTTTATCATTTAATATCAAAATTTTCTCGAAAACTACCCACTTTTATCAATTTTTTCCAAAAAAAGGATACCTTGTTTTCGGTGGGTAGTAACCGACCAAAGTGTCCCCCCCCCCAAGCGCATGTATGTTTAAAACCCGATTTAAAAATCACTTTTAAAATCTAATTTAAGCCAGTTTTTTTGAACGGTTTGGAATCTTGGTCAAAATCAATACAATATTCGGAATTCCTTTCCTGACCTCAAATAACCACTAAAAACTAAATTAAATTAATTTTATGACAAAGGAAGTATCAAAAAAGGATATGAATAGGCAAAATAGAAGGATAACTAATTACAATTTTATACATAATTATTGCCTAAAAACATTAAAAATTATCTTTTAAGCTATCGCCCGAAAAATTGAAGCAAATGGAAATGCGACACCAAAAGAAGCTTATTTCCCGTCTGCCAGTTTATTATCCAGGCATTTCCGGTTGTCGAAGTGTGGTGGAATATGAATGCCTAAACAAAATATCGGAGGGCACTTTTGGTGTGGTTTATCGGGCGCAGGAACGGCGAACAGGTAAAGGATGGGGCTCGGATTTTTATTTATAATTTTTCGGAAATAAACCAAATAAAAAGCATTTGATTTGAAAAAAATCTATCATTTTTTGAAATTTTCTGAAAATTTTGAATTTTCTAAAAAATTTTTTCAAAGATTTTTTTCTTTTTAGTACTTTTTTCTTGAAATATTTTCCATTAAGCCACTCGTCTTAAAAATTTTCCCAAACTTTTTTTCAGTTTTTAATATTTTAAAATTTGCTCTACTTTTTAATTTTATTAAGATAATTTTATATCAATAAAATTCCTAATTCTTAAATTTAATATTTGTGAATAAAATGGGCAAAATTTTCAGATGAAATTGTTGCACTGAAACGATTGAAAATGGAAAAAGAACAGCAAGGATTTCCGATTACTTCACTCCGCGAAATTAACATGGTAAATTTTTAATAAAACACGCATTATAATTTTAGGGATCCAAACAAGAATTAGTACTTATTTGGCATCTCCCTTTTGGGTTACTTGGATAAAACGTAAAAGTGAATTCTCCACCCCTTAAGGTGTCAGGGTTAGGGTTTAGGGATATGTGAGATGATTTTTACCTCATCATATCCATAACCTATCCCTAATGACCCTACCCTAATCCCAAACCTGATGACCCATAGGGCGAAACAAACACTTTTCAAAAAAAGGGATGTAAACCAAATAAGTACCCCAAAAATGTTTTAAATCTGATACAATATTCAAATTCATAATCGGAATTCCAAAATATTGAATTTCTTTTTAGCATTTTATGCCGCTAGCAAAAATATTTGGAAAACGACCGACCTCATGTAGAAAAAAAATGTTTACAAAAATGGCCTAAGGGAAAAATTAGTCATTTTATAAAGAAAAAAAGATAATAATGAAAAATCAACATGATCAACATTGGTCGGATCCATGATCTATATTAATTATTAAATCACTTTCACCATTTAAAGACTTATTTATAGCTTCTCAAATGCGGTACTCATCCAAATGTGCTGAATGTCCGGGAAGTGGTGGTTGGGTCGAGCATGGACAAAATCTATATGGTCATGGAATATGTGGAACATGATATGAAATCATTGATGGAATTGATGAAATCCAGGAATAAAAAATGGACAATTTGTAGGTTTTTGGGAAATATATTTAATTTGACAAAAATAAGGAAAATGATGACAAGTAAAATAGTTCAAGGGCATCCATATTTTCTTGGTTAGATACGCTTAAAATACTTTAGAATTTGTCATGATTTAGTCAAATTTGAAAAGGGTATTAATTAAAAAAGTTAAACCAATTTTGGTTTAAAGCTAGATTAGAATTGGGTAATCTAATATAATACATATATTATCAAATGATATTGGTGCATAAATTTATGAGACCTATCGATGGATATAGGGTTGGGGAAAATAATTTAAGTTTTTTTTTCCATATTTCCTATTAATATTTTTATTTTTTCAGCCCAAGTTAAAACCTTGATGCGCCAATTGCTTTCCGGAGTAGAGCATATGCATGTGAGGAATAGGAATTATTTATTTAAAAAAATTTTTTATATTTTAAGGAGGAATATGTTATCCATCGAGACTTGAAAACATCAAATTTGTTGATTTCCCATCAAGGCATTTTGAAGGTAAACAGCTATCATTTTTCGCTTATTAGCCACATTTTTTAATTATTTTTTATCTGTTTATTATTATTAGAAAATAGTTTTTTTTTTGCCTATGGCCCTATAGGAAAAAAGTTAATTTCTGAATTATGGGAGCAAAAATTTATCTTTTGCCTATAGGAGAAATTCAGTTTATCTCCTTATCCTTATAAAGTGTGGTTTTCGGCATTCAAATGAAACATCATGAATTAATTTTTCAAACATCAATAGGAATAGGAACATGAGATTCTACCATTTTGAAAATTCAACTACATAAGCTCGGTCATCACAAATTCAAATGTTGAAACTTTTTGGCACCGTCAAAATTCGTAGCCAATCGACCCATTATGATGGGATCTATTTCTAGATTTATTTTGCATCATAGACATAGATAGTATATTAGAAAGTAATTTTTTCTTCCAACTCCCATAGTTTAAAAGTCTTTTCCCTCCTATAGGCAAAATTTATTTTTTCCCCTTTAGGCAAAAAATAGACAAAATTCTATGGCTGCCTCATTTTCCGTCATTCCAATTCTCATTTCCCCTCATTAAATTGACAGATTGGCGATTTTGGTTTGGCCCGGGAATTTGGCGAACCAATAAAGCCGTATACGCCCATTGTGGTCACACTTTGGTACCGATCACCGGAATTGTTGTTGGGCACAAAAATTTATTCGACCGCAGTGGACAATTGGTCAGTTGGATGCATTTTCGGGGAATTCCTCAAGCTGGATCCAATGTTCGCTGGGAGGACGGAAATTGAGCAATTGCAAAAAATATTCAAAGAAGTTGGAACACCGAATGAGCAAATTTGGCCAGGATGCATGGAATTGCCGGGGATGAAAACGGGCGTTTTCCCCGAAACACCGTACAATCAATTGCGCCGCAAATTTGCTGCCGAATTGCCGGATGATGATGGATATGAACTGTTGAATAAGTGAGTGTTAATTGAACATTTTTGGGTATAATACTTCAAATTCGTCCCACCTTATTTGAATACAAAATTTTTATCGAATTGGTTTTGAATTCCTTTCATTTAAAATGGTTCAAAAACCGGTTTCGAAAATTTTATTTTGTCAAAAAAATGAAGAATTATTAAAACAATAAGGAATTCACTGTTAAAAAAAGACTTCCTCCAATCTATTTCTTCATTACATTTCATGACTCATTTCCATCACTTTCACTCACCAGTCACCACTAATCCTCCTAGACACAATATAAGTTCTCTCTTATTAATTACTTAATTCATCCATCATATACCATGGGATATATCTCGCGCACTTTTTAACTTATGGCACTATGGATGTTCTATTCCTGAACAAAGTAAAGGATTATGATAAGACATTTTTTGAATCAAAATTGAAAAAACTTCCGAAAACCGAAACCATTCTGCACTAAGCCAGTTTAGACCATTTTTACAGTTCGTATCGCAAAATAAACCTCGCCTGTAAAACTCAATTTTTATAAAATAGGGTTCGAATACATGTATTACCCATTGTAATTAAAATTAAATTAAATATTTTAATTCCCTAGATTGTTGGCACTGGACCCAAAGAAGCGAATTTCCGCGTCGAGCGCATTGAAAAGCAAATGGTTCCAGAATGACCCAAAGCCGACGCCTCCATCCTCATTCCCAACGGTACATTTTAATATTATTGAATTATTTTATTAATATTTACAGTGGCCAGCCAAAAGTGAACACAACAAGAAGCCACCAAATGAGCCGGCGGCACCCAGAAAACAACCAGCACCTGGCGGATTTACACTGAAATTTGATGTTCCAAAATTTTAATTTTGATTCATTTTTGGAAATTTTTTCCATTATTTAATTATTTTTTATTAATAATTTTATGGAATAAAATCATTGATTTTTCTTTTATAATCTTTTTCATTTTGTTCTTCGAATATCAAATTATTATTTTTATTTCTAAAATATAATCCAAAAATATTTTTAAAATTTAGGATTTTTTTGCTAAATTCAAGGACCAAAAATGTACAATTTTTTGAGAAATGCCAGCCAAAAGCAACAACAAATGTTCTACCATAGAAATCATCGCAATTTGCCGTTTTTATGCCATCCATTTCGAGCACATCATTCAATGAAAATAAACAACAATGCTAAATGCTGCCTTCTTTTTGATAATATGGCCAATAAAAAATGCATTTTAATTCGTAAATAATTTAATCAATTTATTAAAAATTAAATAATATATTATACATCATCATGTTAGTTAATAATAGATTTATTCAGCTTTTAAAGACCTAAAAATAAAAGCTTAATAAAAATATTTTCAGAATCACGCGGACTGAGATTTAAGGTCAGTATCAGTAGCATCAGCGAGAATACTTCCTCAAATTCTAATATTGATACGGATGAAAAGAATGACACTGAGAGCAGCAGAATAAATCCTCAACAATTGTTGTCCAAATTCGAATCAAAATTTGCTGCTGAACACAAATTTACCTATCCGATTAGTAATATTTTACCGCGCGAGTTTTGCGATTGGATTGGACACAAAAAATTCTTGGATGAATTCAACAAAGAAAATACAAAAAGCGGTTACAAAATTGAATGGGATGGGGAAGGTATAGTAGCGGGAAAATTTTTCAAAATTAAAAAATTAAACCATCACATTGGTTTTGAATTATGACCATTCCAAAAGGTTCAAAAACCGGTTTAAAAATTTTTTCGTTTTTTTGTCAACATATTTTTTTATTTTATTTCTTGATTATACATAAAAACAAAATATTAAGCGAATTGCCTTGCCCTTAGCCCTCAGAATTCAAAACCAATGCGATATTCGAATTAATGACCCCCAAAACCCCTTAGCCCTTACAAGCCTTTTCAAGAAAAAATAAAAATTTTTTGTTGAAAGGGGGGGTGGGCCAAAGACACTATTACCACAAGCCAATCAATAATTAATCGGCGTTGTATCATCAAGATCTATTGATTGGGGTATATCTCATCGAGATGCATCGAATAAATGTCAGGTTTTGGCCCAAAATTAAAAACTTTAAAACCAAAAACTGGAAAAATGGTTTAAACGGTTAATATCATTTAATTTTAAATAAACCATGACACTTTTTATATACCAATCGATGCGACTCGATTGAGATCTACAAAATGGTATAAGGTTTGTAGGGTCTAAAACCGGTTACTGATTTATTATAAGTCAAAAACTGTTATTTTCTGCATAAAAATCCTTTTTATTCTGCAAAAATAGTAACCTTTTGTACAAATTTTGGCAATTGAATGAGCAATCATCGAATTGCCAGCTTTTTCAAAAAAATTAGCTGATCGCCTCGCGCGAATTGCCAACATTTGTACAAATTCTAGCATTGTTTTCCAGCATTTATTTGTAACATATCAAAAATAAAATATTAAAAAATAAATCTAATCTCATATCTCAACAATAATTACAGGATTTATCGGACTCCCCATGATATTCATGTTCTTATGGGCTGTCGACAAATTTTTCAATTATCTTTCGCCAGGCGATGTGAAACCAGAGCATGCCAAAATTGTGGCTCAAACACCAATCACATTTGACCAATTTGTGCAAAACTATTTGCCATCTGGAGAGGTAGGTGAAGAAGGTCAAATTTTCATAACTATTTTTCTTATTAGGTTGATAAAATTATCTATTATCCAATGAGGAAATTGTTTGTCGCCCTAATCCAGCCGGGTGCTGTGATCAATGGAGAACCGGTAAAAATTGCATTAATTTTTGGATTTACCCGTAAAATAATTTAATATAATTTACTCATATAATTTTTTATGTAAAAATTAGTTCACTGGGCCTGGTTTACATGTTCAATTGGATTTTTCATTCAACGTTTTTCCAATGTGGCTATTTCTATTAAAACGTCGGGTCCGGTCTGCAGAAGAACGAATTGGTTTGAAAAACCCAACTACATTTATCCGTGCCAAAGTTATACCCAGCAGCAACAGCATTGTGTAAGCGAATGTTAAATCTATACGACATTTGCGGACCCGCCACTTGCGGATGAATCGGTTTGGTGCCGCTGGTGGTAAAACTGGTGTGGAATTGTTTCTGGCATTTTATTAGGCATAAAATTTGCTGCAAAATGACATCAAAAGCATTGGATAATGTCGAATATTCACCGGGTTATGGCCAAAAAACTGCTGGTTAAATTAAAACCGTGTTTCGCAGTTTTTTGGCCATAACCCGGTGAATATTCAACATTGGTCAATTGCTTTTGATAGAATATTGTGACTCATTTTGGTAAAATTGGTTCTGAGCTCCCAGACTCAAAATCAATCAAATGATATACCAATCGACGCGTCTTGACGAGCTGTGTCCGAAATACAAGAAATTTCAGCGCGCTTGCACTTTTGGCCAAATTATGGCCATTAAAACTATTTTCCCATAAAAGTGCTTGGTCCCCCCTATGGGTCAAAAAGTTTTATATTTTTTTTACGGCCATATTATAGCTCATTCGACGCGGCTCGGAGAGCAGATTCCGAATCTGTGATTGGTTTCGCGTAAAACTCAAAGAGGAAAAGTTATGGCCATTTTTGTCTCGCTGGAATGTGTTGGAACTGCGGAGGAATGTAAGAGTGGACTCCGGAGTGTGCGTAGCCGAAGCGCGGGAACTGGACGAGCTTGTGGCGAGCGAAGCGAGCCACAAGCTTGTCTGGTCGCGCGGAGGCGGAGCACACGGAGGAGTCCACTCTGAAATGGCCACCGGAGCAGTTCCAATCCGTATTTCCTTTGCGCAACTGTAACTTTTTTTATTTTTGAGTTTTATGCGAAAACGATTACAGATTCGTATTCAGCTCGTTGAGACGCGTCGTTTGAGCTATAATATGTCGATATAAAAATTTTTAACGTTTTCGACCCAAAGGGGGGACCCTTCACTTTTACGATTTTTTAATGGCCATAACTTGACCAAAAGTGCAAGCGCGCCGAAATTTTTGGTATTTTCAGACTCAGCTCGATGAGCTCTGTCGAATGGTATGTCATTTGATTGATTTTGAATCTGGGAGCTCAGAACCAATTTTTCCCTAATTTTATGCCCAATAATAAAATACTCTAAACAATTCCACATCAGCTTTACAATAATCGGCATCAGACCCCCATCCGTCCGCAATTGTCGCGTCCGCAAATTTCGTAACACTGAAAATGTCTTACGGTATCGATTCCACAATAAGTATTTTTCTTCTTCCAAATATTTTGTGTTTTTATTTCTTCAATTTTTTTCAGTTAAAATTGAAATGTAAAAAATTAAAAATAATTAAAAAATTAGCATTTGCATTTTGTACTATTGTGGAATCAATTGAGCTAGCAGCTAGCACCCGATATCACCAATTAAATTAAAAATTGAGAATTATTCATTTTAAAATTTTTTTTTATTTTTCCAGGGACATTTTACCCGTTATTTCCTGTATCGGAATATACTATATTTTGTATAAAATATTGCGCAAACAATTTTGGCGTGTTGTTCCAATAAAATCGAAAAATGGAATCAAGAAGAAAGGAAAATAAAAACAAATTTTGTTGATGAATATTTAAAATCAATTGATAGTAAATTTTGTTTATTTCTGCAATATAAATTTTAATACATCTGTTCAATAAAATTTTAGTTGTAATATTTTTCAATGAATTGAAATTCTTACATCGTCTGTTGATACAATTTAACATATATTTTATTTAATTATTCCATTATTTTTTGGCAAAATTGGAAAAAGAAAATTAATTTTTTTTCACTCAAAACACATCCCAATAAGACTAATTCATTTAGAATATTTTGTCAGCGAATGCAGAATTCAACGTTTATAAATCTAACTTTTTAATTTCATTCATCAACAATGTGTGTTAGAATTAGAATAAAATATCGCGACATATGATTTAATTTAGAATAAATAATCAAATTGACAAAAATTAAAAAAAATGCTGATACATTTTTATCCATTAATCATCGCTATTTTCTTCTTCACTTCAGTTTATATAAATACTGTATTACGGAATAATTCAATTATTTCTTGTTCATCTTCTTCTGAAATTTCCACATTTTGTGCTTCTTGTTCATTTTCAACATCATCATCGAGAAGAGGAGCATTCCTATAAAGTAGTTTTGCTCAAAATCGGTCATCCGACCCGAAATGACATCTGAAAACCATGAAAATCGAGGGTCCAAATCGACCAGCTTCCCTTTCATCATGAGGATTAATTATTGGTAAAAATTTTATGTGGAGCCACAGATTAAATTTTTGGCGAGACCATTTTGACTAAAATTTCACCCTTCGAATCCATTTTTGGCTAAATTTTTTCAATATCTGAATCAATTTTGGTAAATATTTGACACTTTCTGGCTATTTTTTTTAAATTTTTCCCTGTTTTTGTTGTTAAAATTCTTCCATTTATTCCCTTTGGGTATTAAAGATAGGGTTAGAGGTTGGGTGAGATGATTTTTATCCCATCCTAACCGTAGCCTATCCCTGAATGACCCTAACCTAATACTGTTGACCCAAAGGTGGGACCTTCCATTTTTCCTCCTTGAGGAAGAATTGTATGTAAAATCATTTCAAACAAATATAATAATATTTTCTAACCCTGCATATTACCATGCTTCCTGTTTTGGTTCATGTGGTTGAACGGCAATACTTTTTCCTTTATCCACTCTTGATGTCCCCCCGCTGCTGCTTTCACCCTCCGTTCTAATGCTATTATGGAATACATGATATCCGTTTGATCCGCCTTTTTTGTTTTCTTGTTTACTTTTTTTGCTCTGAGGATAGAAGTCCGTAATTCTGTAAAATTTGAATGTTTTTTATTCTAAACAATTATTTTTTATTCTAGCGATAAGGAATGGAGCTCTGAGTTCTCTCTTCTTATATGAACCAAATTAGAAATGAAAAATGGATACATTATTTAATTTGGAGAAAAAATTACTAAAAATGCAGAAAAGACTATAACGGGTTAGTGGTTTATCCTACACCTTCAAAACATATACCTAATCGATAGATCTCTTCAAGAGCAACGATTTGAAGATAATTTTTCGAATTTTGGCCAAAAATTAAAGGTGTTAAACCGTTTAAACCGTTCTTGCCATTTCGATTCAAAACTACTTTAAAGGTGGTTAAAGCTAAACCAAATCATTATTAAACGATGCATCTTATCGAGAACTATCAATTGGTATTTGGTTTGGTGGTCTAGGACAAGTTTCTAAACAGTTATAAACCAATATAGACTTCAGCATTTTCAGTAATTTTTTTGCAAATTTTGTATTCCTATTGAAAAATGAATGCTGGTTTTTTAAAAGTTAAACCTCATCTGTTTACGTCCCTTCGGATTTGAAGGATTTGGCTTAAAAAGAAAAATTTTCTTTAAAAAAAATATTTAATAAATACGCGTTTATTATTCCGATTCATTGGATTTTCTGGTGGTGGATTTTGTAAATTCATTGATTTTTTCTTCACTTCCAATACAACCAATTTCTAAGAAATTAATAAAATTATCCATTTGTTCTTAAGGGATCGACAAGATCTTCGATCAGGGTCCTGTTCGGGATTACCGAAAAATATTGAATCCGAAAACTTCGGTATTTTCATTATTAAGGTAAATTTAAATTCAAATGAAGAATTTTTTAAATAAAACAGCCTGAGGGCAAAATTTTTCACAAAAATATTTCCGAAAAGAAAAATTTTTAAACCATGACCTTTTATCAGTAACTCCAATACCGAACAAATCGTTAGTCTAGTTTTTGTTGGAATTCCGTTCAGGATTAACAAATTAATACAAGCCGAGGAGCCGAAAAATTCCTAAAGTGGTCTCGAACGGTCCGATCTCTATTTTTCATATTCAAAATTCTTCAAGATTATTATCAAACAAAGGTCGCAGTTTTTTTTTTTCAGAAAAAAGTACAATAGCCTTGAAAAAAAGATTTTGGTATCAAAAAAAAGATTTTCATTTTAAGCTAATATAAATTGATTAAAAACATGTTTTTTGGGAAGAAATTTTTAATTTTTCGCGCCGAAGGCGAAAAATTTAAACCAAAATTAGCCGCGCAGCGAAAAATTTTGACTAAAAATGGACGTGTAGCAAAAAATTTTACGATTTTTTCATGATTTTGTGAAAAAAAAGTACAAAAAGTACAGCAAAGTAAAAAAAAGTACAAATCTTTTAAAAAAGTACATCTGCGACCTCTGTTATCAAACCTTTTTCATTTCTCAATTCTTAAATCCAATACCTTAATTTCATTTCCATGTTCATCTAATTCTAATCGATATGCTATCAGAAATATGTATTCCCATTCTTTGACATAAGTCCAAATTTCTTTCTTCTGATTATCCGAGAGCCTTTGGAATTGTCGTCCATTCATGTCGATGATTCGCTCCACAACATTGCCAAAAGCCACTGCCTCCACTTCCACAGATTTAGAATTTGGAGGCGAAATATCGGCAATCCCAAATGTGTAGACCATGCCCAGAGGAATTGGCTGATTATTTTCGCCATAGTTTTTCTGGCACTTTGGGCAAATCAAATAATTTGAATGTTGTCCAGCAGCAAATTGACGCTCCAATTTCTTATTGCATACATATTTATGGCTAAATGATGTCAGCATATTGTCACAAGCATAAAATTAGAAAAAAATTGAAAATTATTCCAAATTTACCAAATAAAATATCAGAATAATTCGGAATGCTTCGGATCGGTTAAGAACCAAAAGCTCCTGGGTCCGAATCCGAATGCCTCAAAGTCAAAAAAAAAAGGTTTAAAAATGTTGGAATCAAAATTTCTGATTCACGAAAACAGTATTTGTCTCCCAAAATCGACTTATTTTTGCACCGAATTGTTAAGAAAAATTGATGCAAAAATTAGTCGATTTTGGGAGACAAATAAATTGCATGTTTCCTATAAATCCGACATCCAGTGTTGTCCAAATGTCAAATTTCTCGTCATTCGTCTCGTCCTCGTCTTGGCCTTTTTTACCCTCTCGTCATTCGTCTCGTCTCTCGTCTTGGCCTTTTTTACCCTCTCGTCATTCGTCTCGTCTCTCGTCTTGGCCTTTTTTACCCTCTCGTCATTCGTCTCGTCTCTCGTCTTGGCCTTTTTTACCCCTCGTCATTCGTCTCGTCCTCGTCTTGGCCTTTTTTACCCTCTCGTCATTCGTCTCGTCTCTCGTCTTGGCCTTTTTTACCCCTCGTCATTCGTCTCGTATCTCGTCTTGGCTTTTTTTACCCCTCGTCATTCGTCTCGTCTTTCGTCTTTTTTTTTTTAAGACGAGACGAGGACGAAGACGAGGACGTTTGGACAACACTGCCTACATCCAATTAGGCCATTATCTTATTTCTTCATAAACATCCAAATAGTTCATTTTCAAATGGTTGATGGGTATTTATTTTCAACCATAAAAACCGTATTAAAAATGAGCTTAACTCTGGCTAAATTGATGGAGAATATTACAGCAGGGCATAGTCGGTTTTATAGAGGTTTCGGTTTTTTTCAATTTTAATTTTAAGAAATAGAAATTTAGTAAATCAAACAAAATTTCTAATATTAAGGATCGGAGAGGGTACCAGATCCAGACCTCGGCCTAAACTGTCAGAAAAATCGGTAATAGTAGGGTTTGTACCCCCCATTTTTCCAAAAAAATTTTTTTTATTTTATATATTGCGCTAAAAATGTCTATTTAGAGGTTTTCGATGACGGGGAATCCGAATATGGCATTTATTTTTCCTTAGCTATACTGGCTGAACCGGTAGCGGTTCACAAACCGGTTTCGAAAAATTGAACTTTAGTATTTTTGTTCAAATTATATATCAATCGACGCGACTCGATGAGTTGATCGCGAATCTGTCTTTTGTTTCGCCTAAAACCCAAAACTAAAAAAGTTATGGCCATTTTAGTCTATCATCACTTGTACGCTTTATGAAATTTTAAATGGCCATAACTTTTTTATTTGTGGTGTCGCCGCAATTCGTCGACGAACAAATTTGATGGATTTATTTGATTTTTATGCATATTTTACCCCCTACCCCATTCCAACTTTTCTTGGGTTTTTGACCCTTGATTTCCACATTCATTTAACCTATTTTTCATTCCATCCACCACCATCAATCGATTTTGTCCCATCCAACCTTGTTTTTTTTCATTCACATTCCATTTCATTGGCCTTTGGCCACTTCACATCCTCTTCCAATCCATTCATTTTGTACGCCCCTTTTGGGGGCCTATTTAAGCCTTCCCCCATTCCACCTATTTTGGCGTCCCTACCATCATTTGACTGCCACTTAGGCGGCTCCTAACATCATTTGACCGTCAAAAGCGGTTCTTAACATCATTCGACTGTTCCCCATTTCCATTCGACCGTCATTTTAACATCGGATAAATTTTATTTTATTTTCTGGGAGACCGTTCGGACCAGGGAAAAACCTAGCGGGAGCATTGCTCCACCTTGTCCATCCAGCCGACAAATTGGTGCCACGACCCGGGAAGACTGCAACCGTCGGTCTTCCCTTCCCTTTCCCAACCAACTCAACCGTCATCGACCGTCCGTCGTTTTGCGACCGACTGTCTCCATTGACCGTCAGTCTTCTCAACTGACCGTCCCCGTCAGACCGTCCTTTTGCCGACCGTCGACTCCATCTTCAATTGGCATTCCCCCTGGGCTGCCCCCGTTGACCGTCCTTCTGCCGACCGTCAACTCCAACTGCATTGACCGTCAGTCTTCTCAACTGACCGTCCCCGTCAGACCGTCCTTTTGCCGACCGTCGACTCCATCTTCAATTGGCATTCCCCCTGGGCTGCCCCCGTTGACCGTCCTTCTGCCGACCGTCAACTCCAACTGCATTGACCGTCAGTCTTCTCAACTGACCGTCCCCGTCAGACCGTCCTTTTGCCGACCGTCGACTCCATCTTCAATTGGCATTCCCCCTGGGCTGCCCCCGTTGACCGTCCTTCTGCCGACCGTCAACTCCAACTGCATTGACCGTCAGTCTTCTCAACTGACCGTCCTTTTGCCGACCGTCGACTCCATCTTCAATTGGCATTCCCCCTGGGCTGCCCCCGTTGACCGTCCTTCTGCCGACGATCAACTCCAACTGCATTGACCGTCAGTCTTCTCAACTGACCGTCCCCGTCAGACCGTCCTTTTGCCGACCGTCGACTCCATCTTCAATTGGCATTCCCCCTGGGCTGCCCCAGTTGACCGTCCTTCTGCCGACCGTCAACTCCAACTGCATTGACCGTCAGTCTTCTCAACTGACCGTCCTTTTGCCGACCGTCAATTCAACCGCCTTCGGCCGTCTCTTGTGACTGCCCCCCATCGACCGTCCGTCTTCCCAGACCGACCGTCAACTCAACCGTCTTTGACCGTCTCCATCGACCGTCCTTTGCCGACTGTCAATTCAACCGTCTGTGACCGTCTCCTTGAGACCGTCCCTGTTGGCCGTCCCCTTTGCGACCGTCAACTCAACCGTTTTTGACCGTCTCCTTGAGACCGTCCCCTTTGCGACCGTCCCTGTTGGCCGTCCCCTTTGCGACTGTCAATTCAACCGTCTTTGACCGTCTCCTTGAGACCGTCCCTGTTGGCCGCCCCCTTTGCGACCGTCAACTCAACCGTTTTTGACCGTCTCCTTGAGACCGTCCCCTTTGCGACCGTCAACTCAACCGTCTGTGACCGTCTCCTTGAGACCGTCCCTGTTGGCCGTCCCCTTTGCGACTGTCAATTCAACCGTCTTTGACCGTCTCCTTGAGACCGTCCTTGTTGGCCGTCCCCTTTGCGACCGACCGTCCCTTTCCCCTTTCCCATCAGTAGTGGCCCACAGCCCGCCCTGTGGCAATTCTTTGGCTGTTCTTCTGTGACCGTCAACCGTCCATTTGCCGACGGATTCAGCATTTTTGCGTTACAACCCCCTAATCAAACCAATTCGAGTGACCTTCTCAGCCATGACCGAGTTCTATCAGCAAAACCTGCAGGCCATTGTGGATACCTTGCAAACAACAGGAACCGATTTGTTCAGGATTTTGGAAGCAAAGGAGCCGTCAGAGGCGTCAAATACTCAATTACGCGTCGGCTGTCATCAACTCAAGGCAGCCGTGGCACGTGGCCAACAACAAATCGACCTGTGGCGACATCACATTGATTGCCTGGAGGACCCAGATCAACGGAAAGCCGAATACGATGTTTTGTTCAATTTTCCCCCCGCAAAAGCAGAACCGCGTGCAGCCGATGATTTGACCGTGATGCAACGCATTGAGCGGTCCCATGAACTGATTGACTGGGCCGAGGCCTATTTTGCCATCCTGAGGGAACAATCGGATGGAAGCGAAGCTTCAATGCAAGCGAAAGATGAGCGACCGAAAACCAACCAAAATGAACCACATCGGGATGAGGATCCCAAACAAGAAACCAAACAGGTGCATGTTCAATTCCAAAACCAGCAGATGAAGCCTGGCCCTCAAGAGGAACATAAATGGCAGGACCGCCGACCATTCCCAAAAACACAGCCCAACCACCAGCTCTTCAATGCCCGTCTTCCCACCTATGATCTTGATGATGAGGAAGATTGGGAAGCCGAACCATTCGGCCAACACAACCAAATGCAGAACAATGCGGCTTCCCCTAGGGGACGTTTTGGCCAGAATGTGCCGTCCGCTTCCGTTTTCCGTCCATTCCGATTGGAACCAGTCAAGTTTGCCGGCGATCCCAAAGAATGGAACACCTTTTGGCTTGCCTTCGAACGTGCCATCGACAGCCAACCAATCCCATTATATGAAAAGCACATCGGCCTCCTGCAAAGCCTGGTCAAGGATTCCCCGGCTTACAAGGCCATCGCCGGATATCCCCCATCTGATAAAAACTACGATCTAGTCTTGCGCATTCTGAAGGAGCAATTTGGAGATGCTCGGGCACTGCGCGAAGGACTCATTGCTGATCTGCTTCACCTTCCGATGGCTTCCAATTCCCTTTCTTCGGTTCGATTCCTTCGAGAGAATGTGGAGCGCATTTGCTTGCAGCTTGAAGGGCCAACTTCCACCACAGTCTTCGGTGGCTCCAGTCCAGGCCGCGAAACACAGGATGAAATCATTTGTGGCATAATCCGTTCCAAACTGTCCCGTGACACTTTTGAAACCCTTTTGGGATGGGAGCAGGAATCAGGCTTTCATTGGTCGTTGGATGATTTGCGCAATGGGCTGACTCGCTGGGTCTCACTCAAAGACCGCGTGGAACGGACGATGACCGCCTATCGGCCACCCAAGGCTGAATCCCAAGACACCAAACGGCAATCGCCGCCGGATTCGAGGAAAAGCTATGATCAGCGCCATTCCCCTCCCTTGGAATCCCGTGCATTTGCTTGCGTGGAAGCGTCAATTCAGCTCCCCAGACCAGATTCCGGAAATGGATGTACTTTATGCGGCGAGGGCCCCGTGCACCGTCCCAGCCAATGTCCTAAATATCCTACTGCCAAGGCCAAGGCGGACCGTTTAATGGACCAGAACCGTTGCGTGAATTGCATGCGATCAGGCCACTATGCTAAGGATTGCAGGGATCCCAAACGATGCACTGATTGTGGAAAGAAGCACCATTACCTAGTGTGTTTCAAGGCAGAATGGCGTCAACAGAATTCGAGGATCCCTTCCCCAAATTCCAATAATAATCAATCCGAAGGCGGCCAACCCAGGGCCACTGGAGGCAATGCCGAACCGTTGGGAAATGCCCGGCCTCAATTCACCCCAATCACATCCACTTTCACTGGCATGGCCATTGATTCACCACCAATTCCCTCTGAACCAGACAAGGCTGCGGATACGATTGAGGCTTGTGCCACTAATGTGTGCCTCCAACCCAAAGCTGTGCTCATGGCACGAGAAGTGATGGCCAAATCCCATGCGGATGAGGGACCGAAATGCAAAGCCATGACATTCTTCGATCCGGGAAGTCAATGCAATTATATCTCCCTGTCCAAAGCCAAGGAATTGGGCATGCAGGCAAATGGAACCGAGGACTTGAACATCCACGTCTTTGGCAATCCAACAGAGGCACCAATCCAAGTGAAGGCCCCCCGATTCCGAGGACAATTGGAACGAGAGGATGGCAAATGGGAAAATGTTCAGCTCTTCGGGATCAAAGAGATAGCCGCTCCCATGGAAATCTACCAACCAGTGGATGGAGAAGAATCAAATATCCGCCCCACATTGGCTACGCCGGACATCCTCATCGGCACTCGGCGTTTCTGGCGTTACTTCGTGAAAGCAACCCCATTGGATGAGGAACTCTACCGGATTCAAACCGTTTTTGGTCCAGTGCTTGGTGGAGAAGCACAATTGGAAGGATGGTTCCACGATGCCCGAATGGATTCCCAAGAATTGGTCCCCATTGCCCCCAAAATCGATGACAGTCTTCCGAGAGTGAAGACAGCAACAGTCCCTCTAGAATTCCCCTCTAGAGTGGGAAGCCAACCAAACATTCGGATTGCTCACATTATGCAAAGCCCCGTTGATCAACCAATCGAACCCAAACCGCCGGATATCCAGGAGGAAACGCCTCTGGACCCATCAATGCTGCTTGAACCGTGCCCACCCCCAACCGGACCGATTTTCCCTATCCCTGTAAAACTGACCCCACCCGTGGCCGACGCTGAACCTCCGGACAAAGAGATGGGATCGTCCTTGCCCTCTCAACCTGCCTTGCGAATCAGTGCCAAGGTCACTTTCATGACTGCTCTCTTGCTGTGCCTTTTTCTGACCATTGTGGCCTCAACGTCCCCAAATCCTCCGTTCAACTGCACCGAATGCGGTCTCAAATGCACTCAAACCGGAGTGACTGTCGAAGTCCCCGAAGAAATACACAAAACCGAAGTGTGCTGCATGGGCGACTGCCTCGTTTCTTCCCCCAAATCCCATTACACCTATGAATTGCCCCGGGAAATCCTTGTCAATGATTACACCTGTGCCGGCCGTTTTTGGCGCGACTCCGAACAGGTATTTGCTGTCAACACCCATTGTCCTGCCGTGGACGAATGCCGCCTCATCGATTGCCGTTTTTGCTGGGACATCGTCGCCAATCCCAGTTGCAGCCCGCAATGGGCCATGACCCTCATTGGCAGTGGCATGGCCTGCCTTCTCTACTTGCTGGGAACCGTCTGGTCAATCTTCGTTCGCGTCCGGCTTGGAGCCGGATTGCTCTACCACATCTTCTCCTACCTCTTTGCCTGGCCGCTTGCTCTTTTCAACCGGCTAACCGACCGACGAATTCCCAATGCAAATCCCCGCGAAATGGAACAGAAATTGAGGATGGGCATGCGAGCAGTCAAGCGGAATGTTTCCAATGCCCGAAAGAAAGCTCGGAATGCAGCTCAAGAATTGTGGTCCATTCGTCCCAAACCGCTCATTCTCCTGATCGTTCTGCTATATCTTTATCGGACCATTCCCCCAGTCGAACCCGGATCCCAAACTGTGGCTGTCGTCACCCACTCGGAAAGTTGCATTCGCGGACAAACCGGACTGATTTGCACAATCCAATCGGCTTCCACACTGACCCTCTTGCCAGCTGGTCAGTCTTCATCCCTTTTGCTGAAGGACGAACATGGAATGGCACTGGGACAATTGACCGTCACTTTTCAGTCCCTTCAAATGGAATGCCTGCAAAAATCGGAGGCCTGGTTGCGTTCTTACCACATGCGAACAATGGCCATCAAACGATGCCCCAGAGCCGGATCCTGCCGCGACTCCTATTGTGATCAAGTGAAATCGGATACGATGATCCCCGAGCTCAAGGAGGCCAATGCATGGCCAGGACACAGTTTCTGCTTGGACAGCTCCAGCTTTTGGCACAATCAATGCAGCCTACCTGCTGCCGCCTGCCTATTCTACCGCTACTATGCCCAAACCATGAGCCGTCGACCGTATGAAGTGCTCAGCTGTCCATCCTGGGACGTCCAAATCAAAGCGGCTTTCACTTTGGAATCAAGTGGAGGCAAAACAATCCAACAAGAGGTCATTCTGCATCCAGGACTGACCACAACATGGGGAAATGTCACCATCACCCCTTTGGCTTTCTCTATTCCCCCTTCCCCCATTCTTGGCTCAAAATTCCTGACCGATGGAAGGTCTGTGGCCTTGGTGGACCATCTTCCCGAGGCATTGCATTGTGCCGATGAGGACAGTGCCCGCCGTTTCAACTGTTCCATTGCAGTGGATGCTTGTAAAAGCTGCGTGCCGGACCACGACAAAGGACTAATCACTTGTCATTGCCAGGATGCGGATTTGGAAGGGATTATGGAAAATCCCATGGCTCGACTGCCGTTGACTGTCGCTCGAGTCCGCCTGCTCAACCAAGGCCCGGCCATTTATGCCGAACACCCCTACAGTCCCATTCAATTGCACATCCAAATCAAAGGATTGCGCCTCATTCTCGAATTCCGTGATTCAAAGTGCACCATTGATCCCATCAGCCTCGTTGGATGCTACAAATGTGCAACTGGAGCCCAATTCCGGTACCGATGCCGGACAGATTGGGGCAGTGCTTTGGCCAAAGTGGAGTGCAACGACGGAACTCTCTTTGCTACTCAATGCTCGACCAACGGAACGGATAAAAGCATCATTCTCCCCTTCGACCACTCCTTGGTGGAGACGGTCTGCACCGTCGATTGCCCTGCGGGCGAGACGAGTTTCAACCTCTCAGCAACTCTGAACTACATTCCCCTGAAGAAGCAATTTGGCCATCAAGTGAGGACCTCCGAAACCTTGGAGGCACCTGATGATCAGTGGGATTGGCCCTTCGACTTGGGCTTTGATCCCTTTGCCGTCTACCGTCTTTGGGCGAAACTCCCCTTTTTCGCCGTCTTTGCCATCGCCCTCATTTTCGGTCTCATTGCACTCTACCTTTTCGTCAAATGTTCCCCGGCTTACCGTGCCTACCGTCTGTTGATTCAAATGCTGCTTCACCAAAATGGCGGTGAAGGTCTAGCCCGGATGGCCGCAGTGGCTACCGTCCTCCCCCAAGTTCGAGCCGTTTCCCCGTTCCCACAACCGTCTCCTTTGACCGATCTTGCTCAGCCATCCTTTCCGGCTGACAGGATTTCACAAATTGTCGCAACAGTGGCGACCTTTCCCCAACTCGATTTCCCAATCCCTCTCTATGCGGTGTTCATTGGTGCCTTCTTAATGGGCCTTCTCTTCGTGGCCTTAACCGTCTTCTGTGGTTGGGCTCTTGGCACAACCGTTGCCTACTTTTGCCATTGGTGGCAAAACCGTCTCCGTGGAACCTATCAACCCCGAACCAATGAGATGGCTATGAGCCGCTTCTCCAGCCAGTCTACCGTCTTCACTTCAACCCGTGAATGGCCATCATCGTCCTCAACCCTGGAGAGGGGAATGTCGCCGCAATTCGTCGACGAACAAATTTGATGGATTTATTTGATTTTTATGCATATTTTACCCCCTACCCCATTCCAACTTTTCTTGGGTTTTTGACCCTTGATTTCCACATTCATTTAACCTATTTTTCATTCCATCCACCACCATCAATCGATTTTGTCCCATCCAACCTTGTTTTTTTTCATTCACATTCCATTTCATTGGCCTTTGGCCACTTCACATCCTCTTCCAATCCATTCATTTTGTACGCCCCTTTTGGGGGCCTATTTAAGCCTTCCCCCATTCCACCTATTTTGGCGTCCCTACCATCATTTGACTGCCACTTAGGCGGCTCCTAACATCATTTGACCGTCAAAAGCGGTTCTTAACATCATTCGACTGTTCCCCATTTCCATTCGACCGTCATTTTAACATCGGATAAATTTTATTTTATTTTCTGGGAGACCGTTCGGACCAGGGAAAAACCTAGCGGGAGCATTGCTCCACCTTGTCCATCCAGCCGACATGTGGGTTTTATGCAAAATCGATTACAAATACGTGATCAGCTCATCAAAACGCGTTGATTCATGTATAATATGTCCCAAAATGCCAAAGTTCAATTTTTTCAAAACCGGTTTGTAAACCTATAATGGTTCAGGAAATTTAATTCATGAAAAATAAATGCCATATTCGGATTCCCCACCATCAAAAACCCCCAAATACACGTTTTTAGCGCAAAATAAAATAAAAAATTTTTTTTGGAAAAAATGGGGGGTACAAACCCTACTATTACCGAAAAATCTCGGTCAAGGTCAATCTCGATCTCGGAATGGTCTCGGTTCAAAAATCCCGAGATTTCGCTGTGATTCGAGAATTTCCAACGTCAATTCTCAAATTTTCAAAAAAAATATTTTTAAAAAATGAAAAATAAGATAAATGACTAGACCGGTATTGGTCTTTGATCTCTTCTCTAGTATGAATCATGTGATTTCCAAAATTCATCAACCTAGCACTTATCCTATATATAATTTTTGAAGAACTTGAATGCTTGTCCCCCGATTTTCTCGGAGATATGTGGATGGATTGAACTGAATTTTTGTACTTAGGGGTTCTCGGGGGTGCTGATCACGACCAGATAGTTAGTTATTTGATTTGGCCAAGTCTCGCGCAGCTAGGCCATAATTATGGCCATGTTTAATGATTTTGGATTTTGATGGTGGAGAAGTGAAATATAGGGTAATCGACCATGCTAAAGATGATGGTGATAATGGTTTTACATTTGGTTTAGGTTTTGGCACTCTGTGGAATATTCCACAATCAGAAGGGGCGAGAGATAAGCTGATGTAAAAGATAGAGAAGAGAAAAAGAATTTAGATAAGATGAATGAGATAGAGAAAAAGAATTTGACTAGCTCGGAAGCGCGCCCGATAGGGCGTTCGCCCGAGCTAGTAATTTATAAATACAGGAATAAATCAATTTCCAATATTAGCTGTAAAATAAATAAATTTAATTCTGGCGCAAAAATAAATTAAATCCATTGATTACCTCCCATCTCTTTTTCCTTATTCTGCATCATTAAGTGCCATTTCTCTCCTTTGATCATTAGAATTTGAATTTCCAACTCCTTAAGGGCACATTCTTCTTTGCCTTCTTCCAGCTTTTGAGAAATGATGAATTTTTGACGATAATTATTTGCGTATTCCTCACTGAACACCGAAACCATTTTGTGATTTAAATAGAACTGTGCCAGTGTTGGCGTCTTTTCATCTACATCCAAAAAAGGCTGGGGCCATTTTGCCTCTTTCGGGCATTTTCCCCCATTTAAGTGGAAAATAAATTCATAGACAAAGCTGGTGCAATTTCGCATCTTCCGGCGATCATGATTACTTGGAATCCACCCTTTTTTGGGCATGTCAAAAAAAATTGCGTCCGCTTCGGTTACATTAAATTTTTCCAATCCTTCGATTGGTTTCGCCTTTCGTTCATTATTTTTATCCAATTTCTCATCTATCCATTTTTTGCTAAATATTTTAAATAATTTTATTAATAGGGCTGTGATTTTTATTTATAATATTATATGTTTGCAAATTTAAAATAACTTGAAAACAAAGTAAAACATATTTTTACCAATGTTTTTGTTCATTTTCATGACATTTTTTTGTCAATATCCATCAATATTTCGGTAATTTTACCAGATTTTTGTAATTTTCGTAAATATTTTGAAAGATTTTTTACTGAATTTTATAAATTTTTGAAAAAAATTGATAAAATTTTGGAATTTTTTTTTGGAAAATTTTTTATGAATTTTTTGAAAAATTGTGGAAAAAATGAATTTGAAATTTTTGTAAAATTGATTTTGGGCATTTTTTGGAAATGAATTTTAAAATATAAAATATCTAAATTTTAATAATTTACGATTTAGAGTAATGGAAAACAGACGTCCTACATAGTAAACGGCATCCCAACGCTCGTTTGTCGTTTTTTGTATTTTTGTTAAAATATATCTTTTTTAAAATTTTCATCAATAATTTTTCAGGATTTTTTATCAATAAAAATCCCAGTTCTAATAATTAATAATAAATATTAAAAAATTACAAAATTCTACGACGAGGAGCATATTTTCCCAGATAATCGTATTCATATTCTAAATTTGAAATTATTTTCTTGCAAAATGTTCCCTTAAAATTTACCATTGCCCAATGTGACAAAGGAGTGTCTAAATAATTGACCCCGTCTGATATTCACGCGAATTTTCAACGTTTGTTTTTCCTCATTTCCATAATAATATCGGCGCAATGGTTGTTTAAATGAATGGTCGGCCAATCCGGCGGGGGTTAAATTTTTTAATATCTCACGAATTTTCCGAAGAATATGTTCAAATTTTGTATTGAAATTTTTCCTTTGCTCATCATTTTGCATTTGATACTCAAGACGTTGTCGCCTTCCAATATCCACTTGATTTTTTGTTCCAATTTTTCTTTAAATTTGTTTTCCTTCACATCATCATACTCTTTCATTCGTTTGTCTTCAAAAAAGGGAATTATTTTATATTTAATTTAATTAGTAGGGACTAGAGGGATTAGGGAGCGGATTTATATTGATATCAATAATTTTTGCGAACTTATTTAAAATCAACGAAAAACATTTTTATCAATGTTTTTATTGATTTTCATGATATTTTATGTCAATATTCATTAATAATTTGGCATTTTTTGAAAATATTAAGTCAATATTTCACCATTTTGTCGAAATTTTCGTCTATATTTTGAAATCTTTGAATAATTTTACTAAATTTTAAGTTATTTTGAAAAATTTTCAGAATTTTGAAAAAAAAAAGAAATTTATTTTGACATTTTGTTGAAAAATTTATCTTAGGTTTATCAAAAAATAGCATAGGTATTTGGAATTTTAAAATTTTCCGAATAAAAACATAATTTGTGATGCGAATAAGAGAAAAATTCTTTAAATTTTTTGATAAAATTTAAAATTTTTTGTCAATTTCATTAATATTTTCCTATTTTTGCAAATTATATCAAAATTTTAACAATTTTATGTCAATCTTTTATGCCGCCTATATTTTTGGATTCTATATCAATAAAATCGGCCCCCTATTAGTGGAAATGCGCCTACTTACCATTTTTGTGTGAAAATTCATTTAGAATGAATCGTCTGAGTAATGCCAATTTTACAATTAATTGTTGGAGCTCAATTCGGGGCATTGCTTCTTCTTCTGCTGGCATTACACTCCAACGTATAAAATTAATCCAATATTTCAATTTTCTCACAAAAACTTTTATCATTTCTTCAAAATATATTTTTAAATTTCCACCACTATTCATTTCCCAACTCTCTATATCGCTGCACAGTGCGCTGAAATCCCATGACATATATTTTATCATATTGTCAACTTTTTCGTGTAAATTTTTGATGGATTCATTCTTTTTCCCACTAATCCCAAATTTATTATTTAATTGCCTAACTTTTTCAGTCAAATCATTTGCAATTTTTCCAATTTTTCTGATATCATTTTGTTCATTCAATTTAGTAATCAATTGATGTAGTTCGGAAATTACTTTTACTATTTCCTTGGATACAATCAAGTGAAAATGTCTTTCTCCTTCTTTTGCCAAGTTCGTTCCTAATATTTTATTGAATTCAGAAAATTCCTATAAAAAATTTTTAAAATCGGCAATATCAAAAATGCTAAGTAATTATTTTACCATTGTCAATTCCAATTCAAATTTGTTTTTGGCCAAAAATTCTCCCATAAATTTGTCCATTTTTGTCGTCTCCCAATTTCCACTCAATACACCCAAATTAATTATATCGCGAATATTTTTAGAATGAACAAAATAATTCATTTCATTTCTCAAATTTTGTAAAAGAGTAATAGTTTTTTTGCATGAAAATAATATTTTTTTGCATGAAAACATAATTTATTTGCATGAAACTTATTTGCATATTTTTTTTGCATGAAAATAAATATATTGCAACGAAAATAGTATTTTTATATGAAAATAAATAAAAATGTATAAAAACATATTGATTTTATATTTATAAATAAAATTGAAAAATAAAATGATTAAATAAAATTGTTATTATTTTCTAGAGATTAAAATATGAAAAATTATCAATTAATTGCACAATTCCAACAAGCAGCCGCTTTCAAAGAATGGTTTGATGCCGAAATTAATTTGGAAGAGTGGACAAAGTAAATAAAAAATTGTATAACTTAATTAATTTGAGTACAGAAATGCTATGCATATTGGACTTCGATTCGGTGGCGGAAAATGCACTACAAAAGTGGAGCATAAATCCTGATTTGCAGGTTTTTTTTAATATGATTTAATAAAAACAAAAACTAAATATAGCACCCGGCCGTGATTCCAACAATCCCAATGGATGTGTTTAAAGGTGCATATGAATTGCAAAAAGAAGGCCGGATGGTCATAAATCGAGGCGAAATTTCAATCATGGCCTCAGGAATCCATAGCGCAAGGCAATTGACCGAGGAAGAATTGGCCGCCAAATTTCATTTGCTCAATATGGGAATCAACAACGACCCGGAGGATGTCGAATATGCCGATTGGAATTCGTATAGGCAGCTCAAAATGGAATTCCATGCCATCACACCATCAACTGCTTGGCCAGGTTAAATTAAATTATTTAATAGATTTAGTAAATTGAATATTCAGGATTTCTCAAATGCAATTGTTTCATTGGATGCCGCGGAAAGGTCTGCAAGACAGCGGCATGTTGATGGTGCGCAACGGTCTCGTCGAATATCCCCCAGAAGTCACAGCCGAATTAATTGAGAAAAAGCGGAAGCCGGGACGTCCGAAGAAGGCAAGAGGCGGAGAGGCATTAAAACGAAATTAAATGATATTTATTTTCACCAGTGATCAAATTTTCCATTAATCATGCTCAAATTTTGCCATTAATCGTGCTCAAATTTCCAGTTATCTTTTATATTTCACCAGTGATTAAATTTTCCATTATTCGTGCTCACATTTTTTCATTTGTCTTTTATTTTCATTCCATTTTTGCATATTTCGATAAATAAAATTTTCAATATTAAAATTCGATTTTTATTTCCTTATTTATTAGCAGTTTATAGGCTTTTTCTCTTAATATTAGGCAAAATGGACAATTTTAGCTAAAAAGGATAATTTTAATTAATTTTATGTAAAAAGATTATTTTCGTTTCAATAATATCGTTTTCATGCAAAAAAATTATTTTTTCATGCAAAAAAAATATGCAAATAAGTTTCATGCAAAAAAATTATTTTTTCATGCAAAAAAATATTATTTTCATGCAAAAAAATTAGTATCCTTTGTAAAATTTCATTCAAATTATTTTGACAATTTTTAAAATCATTTGTTTTTTTAATTTCTAAAATTAATTTTTGTTAAGAATAATACCACTCTACTAGTATCATGGTAGCTTAATTATAATTATTCAGAATCTAAATTTTAGGTAAAATATTTTTTACCATCAAAAGTATTTTTAACCCACAAAGTAGTATCTAATAAATCAGAAACCGATTTTGACACTACAAATCTTATACCAATTTGTGTATCTCATCGAGACGCATCGAGTGGTATATAAATGTCGGGTTTGGGCAAGATTAAAGAGTTTAAAATCAAAAACTGGAAAATATGGTTTAAACGGTTTAACTTTATAATTTTGGGCCAAAAGTTAACTTTTTATATACCATTCGATGCGTTTCGATGAGATCTACAAAATGATAGGTATAAGGTTTGTGGGGTTTAAACCGGCTTCTGATTCGGTTTTGCCTGCCAGTATATTTTTGCCGGAAAAAATAGTAACCAAATTTTAGTTCCAAAAACCATTAAATGATATTTTGATATATATTGTAAAATCATTGAGGGCGACATTTTATATTAAAATTCCTCAATTTATGGCGAATTTTTTAACAATTCAAAATTCACTAAATCCTAACAGAATTTATTTTAATTGCCCAAGCCAGTTTTTTTTCTTTCCACTCACCCAAAAATAATTTCCATATATTTTCTTCAATTTTTTTCTGTTTTATTGAATTTTCTGATTTATTTTCATCCTCCGGAATATATGATGAAGCATTTTTCTTTTTTAACAATTCCAATTCCCAAAGAATGCTCCAAGCAATGGCAGCGCTCACTTTTCGGCATTTTTCAAGTTGCCCTTCAATATTTCCTCCATTTTTTTCCAAAATTTTTGTAGCAATTTCACTAAAATCAACATTATTTTCTGTCACCTCATTTTTCGATGTAGAATTTATGAAATTATTCGAATCTGAGAATGTTGCTGATTCTGAGTCCAATATCATCTATAATTAAAAATGTTTTAGATAGCTTTCTTATTTTACAAATATTTAAATTAAATATTCCAATTTTTTGAAAAAAAAATTTATAAAAAATAATATTTGGCTAATTTTTGATAAAAATTTCAAAAAATTTTTTTAGTCAATTTGATAAAAAATTTCAAAAATTCCGTAAATTAAATTTTTTAGCCAATTTGATACAAAATTTTAAAAATTCCCTGAAATGAAATGAAAAAATATTTTAATTTTACTACCTTAATTCTAACTTGCAAATTGTGATTATTTCCCTCTATGGCAAACATTTTATGTGCTTGCTCTACAAATATTTTTTGTTTTTCGTCGATTGGCATTTTTAATGCTGTTTCCAAAATAGTCTGCACTTTATTAATTATATATGATTTTGGTTTTAGTTTCTTCATTTCTTCATTTAAACTTTTGAGATAGTCATATTTCTCCTCTTGATTAACAAAATAAGCTATAAAAAGTTGTTCCACTTTCTCTAAGGAACCAACAGACACCTGAATTAAATTTTATTCTGTGTTTTGTTATTATAGCATTTTATTTAAAAATTTAAAAGAAAAAATAATATTTCATATGATTTTTAAATATTAAAATTTACTGTTTATGCTTAAAATTGCAAAAAATAATGCAAAATATTATTTTATTAATTTTTATTTTTGTATATTTTGGCTTTTTTAAAAATTATTTCTTTCTTCTCAGGCGTTTTTGTGAGTTTAAAGAAAAAAATTAATTTTAATTAGCCTTCCAATCAGCCTTTTCATGCCACATTTGTTTAGCGCGTTCCTGATAGTGAGTTTTATATGATGGGATTATCTTGGTTACTATTTTTTAACCAACAAAATTTTTACCGGCAAAAATGTTTTTTTAACGGTAAAACAATTTTTTGATTTTTATTAATCATAAACCAGTTTTAGACCTTACAAACCTTAAACCAATTTGTTGATCTCATCGAGACGCATCGATTGGTTTATAATTTGTGATAGTTTGGTCAAAATTAAAGGGTATAAACCGTTTAAACCATATTTCCGATTTTTGATTTTAAACTCTTTAATTTTGGGCCAAAACCTGAAATTTATACCATTCGATGCGTCACAAAGAGATTTATATACAAATTGGCATAAGGTTTGTAGGGTTTAAAACCGATATATTAGAAAAGTAACTTTGCCGTTAAAAAAAGAAATTTTGCCGGTAAAAAAAGAAATTTTGCCGGTAAACAAAGAAATTTTGCCGATAAAAAACATTTTCCGATTATCTTTTTAGAATCAGCCAATCAAATCAAAAAATAAATATTTTCATTAGTTAATTTATGTTTGCTTCAAAGCAAATATAAAAAACCTTCAATTTACTTGATTCGAAGTGGATGCCAATGGAGAATTTGCTGGGGGAGGATTGACATCATCAGGAATTAGCAATAATAATAAGGCAGAAAAAATCGTAAAATGCATTTTTTAAATTATATTTTTTTTAAAATTTAGGTTAAGATTTTTGATTGATTTGGGCTAATTACTACGAAATAATGAACAAAAGAGCGAGATGGGGCAATTATCCCATTCATTGTCTCGATCAAATGACTGTACATTTGATTATAAGGAGGGAGAGAAATGTGGGAAAAGAGTAAGAAGGAATTTTGATCAAAGAAATGAAGATGGCGTAGAGATAGAAAGAAGATAAATTAATCTAGAAGAAGCGATTGGCTGCTCATCAGAAACGATGTGGAATACGTGGATGGTTTTTTGTGGTGAAGTTGAAGACTGAACGGCTGAGAAAAATTGGCTCCATGCCCCATCAAATTTCACTAAATCCGCCTGCTGAAGACATTACACAATAGAAAAAGGTTGTAGAAAATAAAGGTAAATTAAATTTTCTCTTGGAGAAGTAATTTTTAGTTATTTTTTTCCTTTGTGGAAAGAAGAAATGATAAAAAGAAAATATTGAGATGAAAGTTGAAGTATTTTGTTTGATTGGAATGAAAATCAGAATTCTTTCCGGAATGAAAATCAAATTCTTTCCGAAATGAAAATCAGAATTCTTTCCGGAATGAAAATCAGAATTCTTTCCGGAATGAAAATCAGAATTCTTTCCGGAATGAAAATCAGAATTCTTTCCGGAATGAAAATCAGAATTCATTCTGGAATGAAAATCAGAATTGTTTCCGGAATGAAAATCAGAATTCTTTCCGGAATGAAAATCAGAATTCTTTCCGGAATGAAAATCAGAATTCTTTCCGGAATAAAAATCAGAATTCTTTCCGGAATAAAAATCAGAATTCTTTCCGGAATGAAAATCAGAATTCTTTCCGGAATAAAAATCAGAATTCTTTCCGGAATAAAAATCAGAATTCTTTCCGGAATAAAAATCAGAATTCTTTCCGGAATGAAAATCAGAATTCTTTCCGGAATAAAAATCAGAATTCTTTCCGGAATAAAAATCAGAATTCTTTCCGGAATAAAAATCAGAATTCTTTCCGGAATGAAAATCAGAATTCTTTCCGGAATAAAAATCAGAATTCTTTCCGGAATGAAAATCAGAATTCTTTCCGGAATGAAAATCAGAATTCTTTCCGGAATAAAAATCAGAATTCTTTCCGGAATGAAAATCAGAATTCTTTCCGGAATAAAAATCAGAATTCTTTCCGGAATGAAAATCAGAATTCTTTCCGGAATGAAAATCAGAATTCTTTCCGGAATGAAAATCAGAATTCTTTCCGGAATGAAAATCAGAATTCATTCTGGAATGAAAATCAGAATTGTTTCCGGAATGAAAATCAGAATTCTTTCCGGAATGAAAATCAGAATTCTTTCCGGAATAAAAATCAGAATTCTTTCCGGAATAAAAATCAGAATTCTTTCCGGAATAAAAATCAGAATTCTTTCCGGAATAAAAATCAGAATTCTTTCCGGAATAAAAATCAGAATTCTTTCCGGAATGAAAATCAGAATTCTTTCCGGAATAAAAATCAGAATTCTTTCCGGAATGAAAATCAGAATTCTTTCCGGAATGAAAATCAGAATTTTTTCCGGAATGAAAATCAGAATTCTTTCCGGAATGAAAATCAGAATTCTTTCCGGAATGAAAATCAGAATTCTTTCCGGAATGAAAATCAGAATTCTTTCCGGAATGAAAATCAGAATTCTTTCCGGAATGAAAATCAGAATTCTTTCCGGAATGAAAATCAGAATTCTTTCCGGAATGAAAATCAGAATTCTTTCCGGAATGAAAATCAGAATTCTTTCCGGAATAAAAATCAGAATACTTTCCGGAATGAAAATCAGAATTCTTTCCGGAATGAAAATCAGAATTCATTCTGGAATGAAAATCAGAATTGTTTCCGGAATGAAAATCAGAATTCTTTCCGGAATGAAAATCAGAATTCTTTCGGGAATAAAAATCAGAATTCTTTCCGGAATAAAAATCAGAATTCTTTCCGGAATAAAAATCAGAATTCTTTCCGGAATAAAAATCAGAATTCTTTCCGGAATAAAAATCAGAATTCTTTCCGGAATGAAAATCAGAATTCTTTCCGGAATAAAAATCAGAATTCTTTCCGGAATGAAAATCAGAATTTTTTCCGGAATGAAAATCAGAATTCTTTCCGGAATGAAAATCAGAATTCTTTCCGGAATGAAAATCAGAATTCTTTCCGGAATGAAAATCAGAATTCTTTCCGGAATGAAAATCAGAATTCTTTCCGGAATGAAAATCAGAATTCTTTCCGGAATGAAAATCAGAATTCTTTCCGGAATGAAAATCAGAATTCTTTCCGGAATGAAAATCAGAATTCTTTCCGGAATGAAAATCAGAATTCTTTCCGGAATAAAAATCAGAATACTTTCCGGAATGAAAATCAGAAATCTTTCCGGATGAAAATCAGAATTCTTTCCGGAATAAAAATTAGAATTCTTTCCGGAATAAAAATCAGAATTCTTTCCGGAATAAAAATCAGAATTCTTTCCGGAATAAAAATCAGAATTCTTTCCGGAATAAAAATCAGAATTCTTTCCGGAATGAAAATCAGAAATCTTTCCGGAATGAAAATCAGAATTCTTTCCGGAATGAAAATCAGTCAGAATTCTTTCCGGAATGAAAATCAGAATTCTTTCCGGAATGAAAATCAGAATTCTTTCCGGAATGAAAATCAGAATTCTTTCCGGAATGAAAATCAGAATTCTTTCCGGAATGAAAATCAGTCAGAATTCTTTCCGGAATGAAAATCAGAATTCTTTCCGGAATGAAAATCAGAACTTTCTATGTATTAATTTTATCAGTTATTCTATGTATATTATTTTTATTCTTATTGTATGTATTATTTTTATCCATTATTCTATGCATTATTTTATCAGTTATTCTATGTATTATTTTTATTTTTATCGGTTATTCTATGTATTATTATTATTTTTATCCGTTTTTCTATATTAAAAAAATACAATAAAAAAACTAAATGAACTATCTTACGATTTTGATTTTATATGAAAAATAAATAATCACATTTTATTCAAATACTAAAACAATAAATTTAATATTTAAAGAAATAAAAAATTCAATGTGTCAAAATTTGCGATTTTAAACAATAAATCATTAAAATAAAATCAGAATTCTTTCCGGAATAAAAATCAGAATTCTTTCCGGAATGAAAATCAGAATTCTTTCCGGAATGAAAATCAGTCAGAATTCTTTCCGGAATGAAAATCAGAATTCTTTCCGGAATGAAAATCAGTCAGAATTCTTTCCGGAATGAAAATCAGAATTCTTTCCGGAATGAAAATCAGAACTTTCTATGTATTAATTTTATCAGTTATTCTATGTATATTATTTTTATTCTTATTGTATGTATTATTTTTATCCATTATTCTATGCATTATTTTATCAGTTATTCTATGTATTATTTTTATTTTTATCGGTTATTCTATGTATTATTATTATTTTTATCCGTTTTTCTATATTAAAAAAATACAATAAAAAAACTAAATGAACTATCTTACGATTTTGATTTTATATGAAAAATAAATAATCACATTTTATTCAAATACTAAAACAATAAATTTAATATTTAAAGAAATAAAAAATTCAATGTGTCAAAATTTGCGATTTTAAACAATAAATCATTAAAATAAAATATAAAATTGAACATTTTTTTTTTGTCATCAGACTTTCTCCATTCTCGCCCTATGGCATCGTAGATGAATCAACTGGCCATTTTGTGGATTTCGGGCGAATTCTTCACTGGCTTTTCCACCGTTCAATGCACGTCCACAAATTGAGCATGCCGTGCGTTCGTCCATCCGAAAATATGTTGTCCGTCGCATTTCCGCCAATTCCCTGTTCAATTTGGATAAAATTTTTTGTGCATCAAAAGTAGTTTTGTTGACTTCTCTTAAATCAGAAACCGGTTTTTGACCCTAAAAATCTTATACCAATTGATAGATCTCATCGAGACGCATTGAATGGTATATAAAATGTCAGGTTTTGGCCCAAAATTAAAGAGTTTAAAACCAATAACTGAAAATATGGTTTAAATGGTTTAAAACCCTTTAATTTTTACCAAACCATGACAAATTATTTACCAATCGATGCATATCGATGAGATCTACAAATTAGTATAAGGTTTGCGGGGTCTAAAACCGGTTTCTGATTTATTAAGTCTAAAACTACTTTTTAATGTAAAATATTTATTTACTCATTCAATTTGTGGGCCTCAATTTCCGCCAATTTTGTGTGCATTTTTTGCCATTCTCGAGTGGCCATCCGATTGGCAAAATGTCGGCTGAGGAAATTTTGGATGAGTGGCGTTGAGGAAAGAGTGGTGGGCACATTTTGAAGTACTTCGCTGGCATCGATGTCATTGTGGAAAAGTGAGAGGAGCCGAGGAATTTGGAGTTGAAGATGTGGGTTGGACCTGTGTAAAATTGATGATGGATGAAGATATAAAAATGTTTTCATATGGTATTTCTGGAGGATATAAAATTATTTATCACATTGCATATTGTGTGGTCATTTTGGGTAATGGGGCAATGCCAACATTTGCCAATTGTTTTCTAACCCCCAATGGTAAATGTTGGTTGGCATAGGGCCTACCAAAAATTAGATAAATTGTAAAGGACAAAATTGAGGTCAACATTTATGTATTATGCTTAACAGTCCAAATTACCATAATAAAGAAAATTGTTTTCCTCTGAATTAAAATTTTAAATAGCTGACGCAAACTTTAATAAAATTTAATATTTAATTTGTAGAAAAAAGTATTGAAAGTGGCTAGTGGCAAAGTTTATTATAGTGGTTCAATGATTTGTTATACGAATCTATGCAACATTTTAAATACCTTTTCAATATTTTGAATCTTTTTCGTCCAAATTAAATATTTCAATAAATCGAATGAGTTCAAAAATACTAACCCCGATAGTCGAAGATGCACAGTCAACAATGTTTTAAGCATTTCCGGACTCTGATAACGTGTGCAAAGCATTTCAGCGGCGGCCATTCTCTCATCTCGATTCAAATTCCCATCATTTTCCTCCACATCGTTGCCCATTGTTGCCGTCAATTCACGTAGACAATCAACGGCACATTCTTCCTGTGGGCAAAAAGCAAGGAAAATTAAAACATTTCTTAATAGAGTGAATTGAATATCGGGTACTTTCTTTGACACCTCAAGGTCCAAGGAGGCCATTTGTATCAATCATGTGAAAACCCAGAGGTAATTATTAGCCAAATCATATAGTTAATTTAAATGAAATCATTGGATGACTTAAGGTCAAGTATTTTTTGGGGAGAATATATAGAGAGAGGAGTATGCCTACCCGGAGTCACAATTTTTGGCGCGAATTTTGAAAATCTGGTGAAAATTTACCCAAATTTTCAGAGTTATAAACAAAATGGAAATGCATGTATTTTGGGAATGTTATTAAAATTGCTTATATTTTGCAAAGATATTTAAAAATATTCACATTTCCATTTTAAAAATCTAGTGAAAATCTAGTGAATATAAAAATTATACAGAATTTCAAAAATAATTTTATAATAAGAAATATTTTCAAAATCTTTTAGGACATATTTTCAATATCTATTCAAAATACCATGAAAAATATTTTAAAAATGGCCATCATATTCAGAATATTTTGAAAATGGGGCAAAAAATCTGTTTTCCCTTGTTCTGGTTTATTGTTCTGATTTTTCTCGCGCACCGTTCTGACTTTTGCCTTGTTCTGATTTTCTGTTCTGATTTTTTCCTTGTTCTGATTTTCTGTTCTGATTTTTACCTTGTTCTGGTTTTCTGTTCTGATTTTTCCCTTGTTCTGATTTTCTGTTCTGATTTTTCCCTTGTTCTGATTTTTCTCGCGCACTGTTCTGACTTTTTTCCCTTCTTCTGATTCTGATTTCACTTATTTAATCATCTGCCACAGCTGGGATTCGAACCCGAGTAGTCAAGTGCCAAAGTCAGCGACATAACATTGAGCTAAGGAGGCTATGTATCCTCCTCCATTAAAACATTTATTTATTCCTTTCATTGCCTTTCTCCAGAATATTCTCAAAATTTAGATATTTTTCGAAAATATTCTGAAAATTTGTTCTATTTTAGGTTGTGAAAATGAATCGAAAAATTTGGCGAAAATCATAGAATTCTGAAAATTTTCTGAAAATTGTATCCATTTTTAATCTGCATTTTGGGTCTTATTTTCAAAAGCTTATCAAAATGAAAACAAATATAAATTTTCAAAATTATTAAATTCTCAAAATGTACCCTGAATTTTAGTAATTTTAAGAATATTATAACAGTTGATGTATTCTCACTCAATTTTGTAAATATGTAAATTTTGAACATATTTTTTTCCTTTTATGTTCAAAATCTTTTGAATTTATTTTGAAT
This sequence comes from Pratylenchus scribneri, assembly GCA_030063045.1. Lineage (NCBI taxonomy): Eukaryota > Metazoa > Nematoda > Chromadorea > Rhabditida > Pratylenchidae > Pratylenchus > Pratylenchus scribneri. The sequence continues at coordinate 481,324 of JAQSEB010000203.1, forward strand.
TGAATTTTCAGAATTTTATTCATTTCTAATATATTTTAGCAATTTAGCTGTGCTCAATATATATTGAGGATTTTTTCCTTTTTTAAAAAATTTTCAAAATTACAATGAAATTTTCAAAATATTTTGCACATATTTTCTTTGTGACTCCGGGTAAAGGATGGAAATTTTCTTGCCATTTAATAATTCAATCCTATCCTATTCGTATTGCGGCTGTTCTGTGTACACAGCACAGAAACTAATTTAAAAAAAATAATTGGGCGACTTTTAAAAATTTGCGTTGATTGAATAAAATTCAATTATTCCCCGAATGTGGAAATCTTGAATTTTTTCCAGGGGGCGGAAATTTGAGATGCAGGTTTGGGAAAATTATTTTCTGAATTTTTTCAACTTTTATTCCCTAAGGATTCCTCAAATAATTAGAATAAAATATTTTTAATTTAAAATTTTTTAACTTACATTTGCCTTTGAAAGTATCCATTCAATGTTGTAGAACATTTTATGCTTTTCATCCCCAAAAAAGTGCTGTGCCTTCGTTCGATCATAATGCCGGGAAAATACAAGGAAATTGCGGAGTTTTTGCCTCTGGCATTGTTTTCGTTCCGATTCTTCTTCGTCATCATTTTGCATAAATTGAATGTATAAATCGAGCATTTTATTATGGCAAATTGGTGAACTCTGTGAAAATTATTCAAATTATTAGTTTTAATTTTATAGGTGAAAAGAAATTTTTGGACTCATCAAATCATTTATTTTTATCAGATAAATTTTAAGATAGTTAAAATTCGATTACCCAAAAAGAAACCAAGAAGATTTTTTGCCCACAAAAACCGAATCCGAAATCGAGGTCCGAAAACCGGGTAAAACCGAAACGGAGGGTCAAACCGACCGGTTTTTCCCTTTCACCCCGAGGGGAAATTTTTGGCAAACATTTTACTTTGTAGGGCCGTTTTTAGTAAATTTTTTTATTAGGGTTTGATCAAAATTAACAGGTATTAAATGGCTTAAACCGATTTTTGGTTTTTAGGTTCAAATCTATTTAAAATTGATTAAATCTAAGCGAAAACTTTTGAATCTTTTTTATCCTATTTTCATAAATTTTTTACCGCTAAATTAAATATTTTAAAAATTTTAAATATTCCAAATAAAAATATATTTTTTACTCACCAATGAATGGATTCGTTTGTCCAAATAGGCAAAAAGGAGTTTTGGTGCAATTGCCTCGAATTGTTTTACTACAAATTCCGGTTGAACACATTCCTCCGTCGAATTTGCTTCCAATTTCTCAATGGCATCAATGCATAATTTGGGCTGAATTGGGGCAAGCCAAGGCAAAATGGATTCGAACAATTTGGCACATTTGATTCTAAAAAATTGCAATTATGGAATTTGAAAAAAAAAGATGTTATTAAGATGGCCTATTGATTTTTCTTTGGCATTTTCAGATTATAATGCCAGATAAAAAATTGTACAGAATATTGTAATCATTAATAGAGCCAATAAAGGTCTAAGAAATTCTTTAAAAAATTAAGCATTTATCCCCTGCTGCTTTTTAGAGTTCATAAAATGCTTATGCAAACTCTGATTACAAATCCATTTGTCCACGAGCATTTTATTCCATTTTTAGGTAGCTGAATTAGCTCTGCATGAAAATTTCAAAATTTTTTCTAGGTTAGGATTAAGTAATTTTCTAGGTTAGGATTAAGCAATTTTCTAGGTTAGGATTAAGCAATTTTCTAGGTTAGGATTAAGCAATTTTCTAGGTTAGGATTAAGCAATTTTCTAGGTTAGAATTAAGCAATTTTCTAGGTTAGGATTAAGCAATTTTCTAGGTTAGGATTAAGCAATTTTCTAGGTTAGAATTATTCTAGCTGAATTAGCTCTGCATTAAAATTTCAAAATTTTTAAATAAGGTCTTAAAATGCTTATGCAAACTGATTACAAATCCATTTGTCCACGAGCATTTTATTCCATTTTTAGTTAGCTTAACATAATGCCGAAGTCTCATTACAATATTCCGCCATTAAAGATACATTTATGAGCATTTTATTTCTATATTTTTTATTTTTTTTTGTTGAATAAGTTCTGCAATAGATAAAGTCAAGCAAATTGTGCCGTGGACAACAAAAGCAAATAATAAATGAAAATTAGAATATGATCCTCGCCATTCCAGATACTTTTTGGTAGCTCCTTTTCTGCATTCCTGATTTTTAACTGAATCTAAAATGTCTAATCTAACTAAAAGTCCCATCAGAATATGATCCGCCATTTCTAATTTCTTGTTGAATATCTATTCTGCCCCACAAAGTCCCATTAGTGCCTTTTACGGGTTTTATGCTTTGAGGACGCATTTTCACAGAGCCCTCCCCATCCCCAACTTTCCCCATCATCTCAGCAGGAAGGCCTAGGCCACTGTCATAGGGTTAAATTTGTAAAAAAAATGAATAATGTCGTTAAGCCTTAGAATTTGTAAAAAAATGGAATTTCCACTGGAAAAAAGAATCCTAAAATCATTATTTATTTAAAAATAAATTTAATTAATAAAAATGGTAACCAACTTTTCCAATGCCTGAAGGCAATCGTCCAATATTTCTCCCCCAAATTCGCCATCATTTCCAGCGGCAATTTCCCTCCATCGAGTAAATGCCTCCTCCAATCCGTCGTCACCACATTTTGAAGCCAATTTTGCAGCCAATCCCAGTTGATGCCTCTTTTTTGCCAGCCATTCTCGAAATTCTTTATTATTCCAAGTGCCATTCACCAATAAATATTCATTTGGTGGGAATTTGCCTAGCAAAGTGCTGATTCGGGCAAGCCATGATTCTAGCAACTTGAAAATATTCATAATTATTAAACAAAATATAAATATTAGGATTTATGGGAATTAATGAGAGAATTTAAAAATGCATGTTTTGTGGTCCCTTATTTTTGTTAAAATTATTTTCATCTTTTCTTTATAAAAAACACATTTTAAGGCGTTATAATAAATATCATATTTCGGTTTAAATATAAAGCTAAAATATGTTCAATTTAACACGATTACAAAAGTAAAAGAGAGAAAAATGATGTCCAAAATTTAAAAAAAATATATGCTTGATTTATAATGGAATTGGACATCTTTTTAAAATTGCCCTCAAAAATTTGAAAAATTTTTTTGATAACCAAAATTATTATTTTAATTTTTGAAATAAATATCTACGCCTTTTTATGTGACTACGATTAGACAAATTTCAGTTTTTTTAACTTCGCTCCTAATTTATACTATAAAAAAGAATTAAATATATTTTTATATCTATTTATTTTTTTTAGATTTGTGATTTACTGGTAATTTAATTATAAATATATAAAAAAATATGTGAATTCACCTGAATTTCATTTGGAGACATTCCATCCGTCGATTGCCGTAAAATTCTTTGCAAATATTCTTCCACCATTGTCAAAGGAATTTCTGGGAAATTTTCGTCTTGAATTGGCAAATTCAATGCTTCTTTGGCATCAGCAAAATTCAAATCAATTTGTGGTTGTTGTTTTTGCACAATTGAAAGTAATAAATGGGGATCGGCCTCGGATTGTGTCAAAAGGGCGAATGCTTTCTCAAATTCGCCTTTTTGCAGGAATCGGAAGGCAATTTCCGTTTGGAATTGACGCATTTGCTGAAATTGGAAAATGCGAATTATTTATTGAATTTTATTTTCTATTTTCTATTATAAATGCAATTGGCCTAAATTTCGGCAACATGCTTGGATTAAGCTCTCTTTAAAAAAAGAATTTGTCAACATGTTATTATTATGGTCGAAAAAGGAAATTTCGGCCTATTTTGCCGCTTTTGTTCATTCACTTTTTGTTAATTTTTTAATCAAACCCATCAATTCCTTCTTATAATTAATTCATCATAATCAGTGCTATATAATTTCATAAAGTTGTTAAATTTAAAGCTGATATTCTAATTTGACTTAAAATGCATTAAAGGGTTTTGGTTGGAAATCGATAAACCGATTTTTCATTTATTTAAAACTCAATTCAATTCAAGCGGTTCAAAAAAGGCTTAGTTCATTTTTTCACTATTCTATACTTTTTAGTGAAATTTTTGAACATTTTTTGGCGAAAATTAAAATTTTTAAGTGCTTTGGAGATTTCAGTGGTCAGATTTTAAAATTATTGTGTCAAATTCGGTTTCCCTGACATTGAAAACAACCAAATATATAAGCAATTTAAAATTAAGATATATACAATTTTAAAAAAGAGTTAGAAAGAGCCACAAAGTTTTAAGGATATAGTTATAGTGTTCTCTTCTTTTTCATCTCAATTCACCCACCAGCAACATTGTTTGTTCCCCTTCATCATTGCTGCTTGCCGTGCAAATTTGCGCCGAATTTTCCTCCATCATGGCCAAAGCCGTGTCCAAATGGCCCAATTGGATGTGATCGTTGATTTGGTCAAATATTTCCATTGAAACCAGTTCAAATAGGCAATGACCGGCGGGCGGGAAAACAAAAATTTGGCCATCCACATTTGCCAATTTGTATTGTTTTGAGGTATGGTTGCTGGATTGATCCTCATCGCTGGGAAAATCAAGGCACTGTTTCAATTGACCGTCCATTGTGCTTAAATATTAAAGAATATTCTAAAATCTAAAAATTTCACTTTTTCTAACTAGGGCTAGGAATGCTAAAAATGAATGTTGGCCTCTATCTTTGTTCAGTTTTTTTTGCCAATTTTTGGTAATTCCAATGCCAACATTTACCATTACGGGATAGGTCACAAATTTGGCAAATTTTGGTATTTCCCCTTAAAAAATGGCCACAAATTTTCAATGACAAATAAGGTCAAATTCGTGTTTAGTTGGACAAATTTATAATAGAAAAGTGCAAAATTTTTTGGTAAAAGTCGGTTTCATGGTCCCACAAAAAAAGACAATTGGTCTGTGAACCTAGGCATGGATGAATGGCTCATTCGAAAATCGAAAGAGCTCGAAAAACTGAGGGGTGAGAGAAATGGCGTCAAGTCGCTCGGCAATTTATACAAAGTTTGTTGATGAAACTTTGATTCGATTTTTATTTTTTGGTGTAATTGTACCCAGATGATATGTAAGACTACTTTATTCCTATCCAGTCATAACATTAGCTCTAATTTCGAAGTAAAAATGCGCATAATTTTTTTTACTTTTACCCGAAAGGTATTTTTTGGATTATAGATTTATTATAATTGAATTTTTATCCAATTTTAAACCAACCTGAATACGAACAGCATCCCGGATGAATCCAAAGTGTAGTAGAATGGCTCTTTCAGAGTTAATCCAACGGAAGGAAAATCGCCTGGCATTGAAATTGGTGGCCGTGTTGAAGCGCCCTGTCCATTCACAAACATCAAAAGTCCATGCACTCCGGTCAAGCAAAATTCTTCCTGCAAACAAATGAAATTTTTGCGTCTTCATTCATAATTCCCTTCCTCATCCCATAATGCAAATCTTGGTTTCCTTAGAAGCTAATCCAATTCAAAATCCCTAAAAGCCCAAAATCCTTATCCAAAAATCCCTAAAGAAAAAATTTTAGGGCCCGCTGCACTAGAATTAGGAGCACTCTGTAAACACATAGCGACTATTATGGTTAACTCCTAATTTTATAGAAAGACTAGGTCACTAGGTTTAGGTTATAACATTTTATTATCGTCAATAATAATATCGAGTCCTAGAGGTTCTTCACTAAGCTGCTGGCCAAAAGAAAGAGATAGGGACTTAACCGTCTTTTACCTACCGATACCGACTAATTTATTAAAAGATTTTTTCTATTTATTTGCATTTAAAAATGCAAAATATTAATATTAATTATTAACTCACCATTCCAACCGCACAAATCACATGTGAATTTTGTTGTTGTTGCGTTGAATCGAATAGACGAATTGGTTGACTGTTTTTGTTTTGAAAATTGTGTACAAAATAGGCAATCGACGCATCGCATGAAGCCACATAACAAAGGGAATTGCCACTATAGGCCAATTCCAGAACTTTTCCCGCGGTGACCACTTTATGCTCTTTCCGGAAATGGCCGGTGAGTTCAGCTGCGATTTGGCCAACGGTGATCAGCGGTTTTTGGGTGTGCGCAATGGCCAATTGGACGGCGAATGGATCATCACTGGTGCTGTTCGAGTTGAGTGAAATCCGCCTCACTTTGTCAAGCAGTTTTTCTATCTATAAAAATTTAATAAATCATAATTTTTGATGTTTTTGTAAAATTCCAAAATTTTTGTAAAATTTTAAGATTCCAAAATTTTTTGTAAAATTTAAAGAGTTTCATAAAATTTCATGTTTTTGTAAAATTTCAAAGTTTTCATATAATCTCAAGTCTCCTGCTGGACCAACTTTTATCTAATAGGTTTTAGTCAATTAATCCAAATCATCAATGTCATTTAACGAATATAAAATTGCGAATCAAATGATAAATTGATTAGCAAAATTGTTCAAAAAAATATATAATTTAATTGCTTTTTTTCTAATTAAATTTTGAGCTTTTAATTTACATATTTATCAATTGGCCAATTATTAATTGATTTGCAATTTTCTGCTCTTTAAAATAACATAACAAAGAATTGGATAGTCCTAATATAAATTGCCTTATTTAATTTGAAAATGTGGATTAAAATTTAATTATTTTTCCAAACATCAAACCTCCAATTCCTCGCCCATTTGTCCCAATTGTATTCCAACCATCTCCTCTCCATGAAGTAAAATGATTAAATTGAGTGCGGATGCGCAGAATATTTGTGAAATTGGCACGGTTGATTTTTTACTCTGTAAATTTTTTTTAATAATATTTGCATAATTTTAAAATTTGGAATAACCGATTCTTCTGAAAGTTGCAATTTTGCTTCCTCTTCCCATTGTCCGGAATCATTGGAAGCGGCCAAAATAAGAAGGCGTCCATGGCTAGTGCCAGCAAAAATTGTTGAACCAAAACCATTTAGTGCCGTGACCTTTAGAAAACATAACTTGAATTAATCAATAAGTGTCGCAAAAATTTTCAAGAAAATTTTTAAGTAATTTTGTCAAGCTAAACTCGAATTTGACCTTATAATGTCAGTTTATATTTGACTATTTTGTTAAAGGGCAATGCCAACATTTGCCAAATGTGACTGACCTATTCACCAATGGTAAATGTTTTGGCATTTGGATTACCAAAATTGACATAAATTACATAGGACTTTGGACATAATTGAGGTCGAATTCTGATTACAAGTTAGCATTTTTAATTAAACCTATGGTGATATTCTGATGAAATTATTTGTTTAAATTAGGCTGAATATAAATTTCTAATAATTTCCGAACCTCCTCATTCCACCGCAAATGTGAATCAAGCGAACGCCTTCCTCGATCAAATAATTTAAACGGCATGAAAAATAATTTAGATTTTTAACAGCAATTCTAAAATAAATATAAATAAGATTCTTTCAAATAAATGATATTTTTAAGTATTTTTCGGAAAAATATATCTAAATTTCTCGGTTTTGATTCTTTTTCTAATATGCGAATATATTTTGTCTTTGAAGGAAGATCCCTAAATTTTACCCATGAATCAGGGCTGCCAGATGGTTTTTCACTTTGGGGGGCATTTTGGTATAAAAAAGGGGGCATTTGGGGGGCATTTCCGCTAAAAAGGGGGCATTTTGGGGGGGGGCAGTTTTAAAAAGTGCCAAAAATGGGAAAAATTAGACCAAAAAATGGCCGCGCAGCGAAAAAATTGACCAAAAAATTGCCGCGCAGCGAAAAATTTTGAAGAAAAATGACCCATTTGGGGAAAATTTTAACAAAAAATCAAAAGGGGGCATTTGGGGGGCAACTCGGCTCGGGGGGCAAAAAAGGGGGCAAAATCCTAAAAAGGGGGCAAATGCCCCCCGTGGGTGGGTATTCTGGCAGCCCTGCCATGAATGCTCATATATGAAAATAGCAATTTCATTTTTTCTTTTTAGGCATTTTGGCTGCATGCGGATTTTTGGGTCTGGAAATTTCGGTTTGGATTTCGAGTAAAGAAAATGGAGATAGGTCATCTTCATTAGATCACAAATTTGAAATTTTATAGATTAAGAAGAACAATCGAATGATTATATTGTTGTTTTTAGTGACCCAAATTCCAAAGGATTAAAAAATTGTATAATATTATAAAAAATTTTAGAGAATGGAAATCAAAACGGAACCGATAGATCAATCTTACGGAACAACATCAATTTCTATCATTGAAATGAACGAAAAATTTGTAAAATTGCAGCGAGAATTTGTTGGAATGAAGAAGGAAATGGCGGAATTGCGAAAAGAAAATGCTGAAATGAAAGAGGAAATGGCAGGAAACAATGAAAAATACAAACAACAAAATGCAATGCTGAAAGAAGTGATGGCCAAATTGAACGGACAAAATCATAGAAAAGATTTGGAAATGCAAAAACAAAGCCAAATGCCAATGATGATTATGGAGAATTCGGTTTATTTTTTTTGGTGAAAATAATTCATTTTTAATTATTTTTAGCAGCGGAACAATGATGATGATCCTATAATTGGTGGAGAAGTGCAGAATGAATTTATCGAAATAGATAAACCAGCAGTGCAGGTTTCTTCGGAATTATATTTTCAAAATTCTAATTATGACCATTTCTAATGGGAATTATTTAATTTGTCGAAAACAGCAAAAATTTATCCCATTAAACTTTTAATTGATCGATAAATCTAAGGTGCACATTTTGATAATGATTTAGCAGAGGTTTAACCAATTCTTACTTAATTTTGAACCAAAATAGGTTTAAACCGTTTAATGTCATTTAATTTTTGGTCAAACCATAAATTATACCATTCGATGCGTCTTGACCGGCTCTATTCAATTTCAATTTGATATATCTTTTTCGACAAATTAAATTTTAACATTTAAAATTAAATCATAATCAATTAATAAATGTTTCAGAATTTGGACAATCATTCTTTTGATTTGGTGGAAAATCTTGCTGCCACCATTATTAAACAAGAATTCAACGAAAATGCCGAAATTGAAGAAACAAATTTTGCAGTTCAAATACAAACAACCTCATCAAATTTATTAAATAAGTATGAAGAAAATGAGGACAACAAACAAAATATTGAAAAGGACGAGGCGAGGATGGATTTGGACGGAGACGAAGAGAATGGAAAAAGGTTAATTTAGAATAATCCAACAAAAAGGGATTTTAATTACTTCTAATTTAGTGAAAATGCCGAAAACGATCAACAAATTGACGAACAAATCAAATGCGCACCCATAAATCTTGAAGGCATGGTATTTGTTATTTTTGATGCCTTTTTAAATTATTTAAAACAAATTTGGCCACAGCTAAAATGCAATTGGCCCGGATGCAAATTTCGTTCACTATACCCACATACATTTCCCGCGCATTGGCGTACCCATACCGGGGAGAGGCCATTTGTTTGTGAGCAATGTGGCAAATCATTTGGCCGTTCCACATCGTTGAAAAGTCATGTGCGAATTCACAGTGGCGAGAAGCCATATCAATGCAATGTTTGCGGCAAATCATTCCGGTGGGTCGTTTCATCGCCAAAGACTGATGATGAATTTAGCAAAGGAAAAACCGTTTATGCTATATTGATATCATTTGATAGAGCTATTCGAACTCTATTCAATAGTTTTTATGATTTGATAAAATTTAAAAAGACTAACTTTTTCGACTTTATGTCGGTTTTATCAGTTATCCCAGGGCAAATTTTAGAAATGAAGGGTTCCCCTTCTCCTTAAAGGCCCTAACCCTATACCTGGATGACCTATGTGGTACGGGGGTTATCTTTAGTATAACTTTATCTTTAGTATAACTTTCCCTAGTAACCTAAAAAATCTGCTCCCAGGATAACCGATAAGTACCTTTAAATCAATTAAATTTTGATTAATCAAAAAACTTTATTTACTTAGAGTTTGAATAGCTCTATTCAATGATACCAAAATTGTAACAAATGGATTTTTCTTTGCTGATATGTGCGTTGTACCATGTCATCAATCCAAAGTCATTTTCAGACATTCATACCAATTGAAACAACATAAACGGATTCATACAGGTGAAAAGCCGTATTTATACAAGGAATGTGGCAAATCATTCACAACTTCCACTGAATTGAGCAGACATGATCAAAGACATCACGGGCCAGCATCGAAAGCACTCAAGCATTTGAAGTCATTAATAAAAGAAGAAAATGACGGAGGCCCGATTGGATAAAGCGATTTACATGCTAATAACAGGAAATGGTGCAATAATTTTTTTGTTTTGTTGAATTTTATTGATATCTTATTGTTATTGACTACCTATTTTATTGATTGGTTTTTTGGAAAATTTATTTTTCAACATAAATAATATTTGAAATCTATTGATCAGCAAATTTTATTCATCTATTTATTATGAATTATGATTATTACTTTTTCTCAAATTTATAATGATTGAAATTGTGTAATATTTTGATAAATTTTAAGAGAATGGAAGTCAAAACGGAACCGGTAGATCAATCTGACCAAACAACAACTGTTTCGATTATTGCAATGTACACGGAAATGAGTAAAAAATTTGTAAAATTGCAACATGAATTTGTTGGAATGAAGAAGGAAATGGCGGAATTGCGAAAAGAAAATGCTGAAATGAAAGAGGAAATAGCAAGAAATAATGAAAAATATAAACGACAAAATACAATGCTGAAAGAAGTGATGGCCAAATTGAAGGTGCAAAATTATCGGGAAGATTTGGAAATTCAACAACAAAGCCAAATGTCAATGATGGATAATTTGGTTTGGTTTTTTGTTCTAAAAATATCATCTAGTATTATCGATTTTTAGCAACATAACAACAAGTTTAATGACTATCCAATTGAGAGAGCAGCACAAAATGAACTTATCGAAACATCGATGATGGCTGATGAATTGGATCAACGAGAGCAACAGGTTTCTTCCAAATAAAATTCCTTAAGTTCCATTGATGAATTGACTAGAAAGCGAATTTAGTTTGCTGGGAACCTGAATATTTTATTACATTCTATTCTAATGAAATTTTAAGTCAAAAAAGAACCAAAATTGGTCATAAAAATAAGTCAAAAATACAAAATAAACTTACAACATAATTTATCGGCTTTTTTTCTCATCAAATCTAATCTGATACATTTAAAAATCAGCCCCTGCTCTCATTAAATCAAAAGTAATTAGTAATAATAAATATTTCAGAACGTGGAGAATAATACTTTTGATTTTGTGGAAAATCTTACTGCCACCATTATCAAACAAGAATACGGAAATGCCGAAATTGGAACAAATTTCCCAATTCAAATGCAAACAACCTCATCAAATTTAATTAATTGCGACAACCAGCAAAATGGATTGCACGAATTTATTTCCGGTGTTGAGGAATTACAAAATATTGAATGTGCGCCCATAAAAATTGGAGGCATGGTATTCACTTTGAAGGAGTTTTTGATTAAAAACAATAATTTTTGCATAGTTAAAATGCAATTGGCCAGGATGCGAATTTCGATCACTATATCCCTATAATATGCAAACGCATTGGCGCACACATACTGGGGAAAGGCCATTTGTTTGTGAAGAATGTGGCCAATCATTTTCACATTCGAGCACGCTGAAAAGACATTCACTAATTCACACTGGCCAGAAACCATATCAATGCAATGTTTGCGCCAAATCATTCCGGTGAGTAATCAGTAATGTTTTTTAGCGCAGAAGAATTTTAGGGTAATAGTTCCGTTCGTCCCCCTAATTATTTTTGTCATAAAATGCATATTTAGGAGGGTTTTCAAGGCCAGGGATCAGAAATTGGTATTCGTTTTGAATTCCACTTCGAATGGTTTAAAAACCGGTTTAAAGTTTAATTTTACTTTATTGTTAATCCCACCACACTCTAATGTATAAATGGGACCTAATTTCACCAAAAATAAAAATCTAAATCGAGCAGCATCAATCGCAACTTTTAAGCCACTCGTTGCATATTTTTTTTCCCATACTTAGATCGACTCAGTTTTTTGAGTGTTTCGAATAAATTATTATCACTAGTCGAAATCGCTCTAACAGGAAAAAAATTAACTTATTCGTCCAAAAAATCCCGAAATCATTCAGGAAATCTAGTCAATTGGCCATACATGTACGAAATCATACTGGCGAGAACCCGTTCTTGTGCACGGAATGTGATAAATCATTCAAAAGTAATACTGGATTGCAAAAGCATCGTCAAATACACCACGGGAAGCAATTTATATGAATAAATGTGTTTGCGCGATCAGCAGAGGATTTCAAAATACACAAACAGCAATTCGCATTGGCACATTTTAGTTGTATTTGTATTTCATTTTTATTATGCCTCTATTGACTATTTTATTGATGTTTTTTTTGGAAAATTTCCTTTATAAATAATTTTTTAAAAATTATGACCGTCAAATAATTCTTCTATTATGGATTAATATTTTTGCTTTTTTTCTTACCAATTTTTTACCCTTCAAATAGCAGCAAAAATGTCCATAGCCATTGTCACTGGCGCAAATTCTGGACTAGGACTTCACCTGGTCAAATCTTTGTATTCATCCGGCATTTATTCAACCATTGTGATGGCTTGCCGAAGCAAGGAAAAAGCTGAACAAGCAATTGATGAGGTCAAAAAGCGGCAATCAACATTGACAACTTCGCTAAAATTTATTCCGGTTTATTTTATTGGGAATTGAATTTTTTTTATGAAAATTTCACAGTTGGATTTGACCAGCAAAATGTCAGTGGCTCAATTTGTTGAGGAGTTCTCAAATTTATATTCACCAGGGTGCCTAAATTTATTGGTCAACAATGCTGGAATAATGGGTCATCCTTATGAGGTTTTTCACTGCCATTAAAAAATTAAATATTTAAAATGGCAAAAAAACAATTGAAAATGGCGAAAAGTTTAAAACGGTTCAATGGTTTGTTTTAGACCTCCAAAGTCAAAACCCTTTGCCCAATTGATAGATCTCATTAAATACTGATGAGTGACGTCTCAGCCCGGCGCCGTCGCTTCTAGCTCATTAAAGACGAAACCGATATTATTGATTTTGATGTCAAATTAAGGAGCGCATTTCTGGTTAACGATAGATATAAAATTTATTTGGCTTGGTTCGAAGTTAGCAGAGATGTAGTTAAAAAAATTTTTAATGATTTTTAAGTATAAAAGATTTAAACCAGCTCACAGTTTTTGGTTCAAAACTATAAACCTAATAAGCCAAAACATTATCATCGATGTTTCTCGATGAATCGTTACAAACCAGTGAATCGTTAAAGTCTTTTGGCCATTTTAAAAATATTTTCCATAAATAAATGAAACAATGATTTTTTAAGCTTGTTGAGGGAATCGAAATTCATTTTGCCACCAACCATTTGGGCCATTTTCAACTTACGAATTTGTTAATTGAAAAAGATTCATTTGCAAACAATTCCAGAATTTTGATTATTACATCCGGATTTTATGAGAAGGTAAAATAATGCATAAAATTATTAAAATTCATCAGTAAAAGCCAATTAAAAATAACCGGAAAAATTAATTTTTGTTTTTTTTTCATTTAAAAAAATGGCATCCTAGGAATTTTGACCAAGGTAGTTAAGGTTTTCACTTATTTTTTTCTCTCGGATTTGATGAGAAAAGCATATAAATAATGCTAATGCTTTTAACATTTATTCCATTTTTAATATTATTTTTTGACATATTTTTAGAGGTAAAATTTCATTGTAATAATGCAATAAAAAGACAAAAATCAGTTAAGACACCAGCTCAGAACTAATTTAGTAAATTTTCACAAAAAAAAATAAATAGTTTTATAGGTTTGGGACCTAAAAACGGGATACTATTAAAAATATAATAAAAACTTTATATAAAAAAAATTAACGAAAAGCTAATATTTTAGTGCAAAACACTGCTATCGATTGAAGAATTGAAATCGACGGAAGCAAAAATGTCACCAAATGCTTATTATTCACATAGCAAATTTGCAAATTGTTTGCACACAATGGAATTAGCCAACAAATTGATTACAAATAATGAAGTGCAAAAGACGAAAAATGCCATCAAAGTTGTTGCAATTCGACCCGGTTTCATTGCTGGAACCAATTTAGGCCGATACACAAATCCAATTCTCAGATGGTTGGCCACACCACTCATTTGGTTTATAGCCAAAAGTTTGGATCAGGTATGGAGAAAAAATTTTTTCCATTAAACCATTTTAGGGTGTAAAATTCTATTCTTTTTTCACCAACAATTTTACCCTTAGATAATTTTGGTCAAATTTGTGAGACCTTTTAAAAAAATTTTTTTTCATAAAATTTTATAACCCATGTATTAATTGAATTGATTAGAGAAAGAATTTAGCAAATTTGATTGAAAATTAGGTAAAATTAAAATGGCCAAAAGCAGCAAAATTGGGTCAATTTTTTGTTTTTTGGTCATAGATTTTTGGCCAATATATTTTATTGATAATTTGAAAATTGATAATTTTATTGGCCAAAATGTGCAAAAAAAATTCGGAAAGCAAACATTTTATCATTTATTAAAAAATTTTAAATTTCCCAGGGAATTTCTTCAATGCTGTATTGCATCAATTGTCCCTTTACTGAACTGAAAAATGGTGCACTTTATTATGACAAACAGGCCATTGAATATAATGAATTCGTTAATGATAAAAATTCCAAGAAACTCTGGGAAATTAGCGAAAAATTGCTGACTCCATAATTTGTCATTTTATGATTTTTTGATTGCCTTAATTTTCAAAATAATTGATGATAAAATAATTCAATTGTTCAAAAAGTTTGATAAATATGCTAAACAAGTAAAATATTGGGATTAAATCAGAAAAGACCTAAATCATATAACCCAAAATGAGATGCACCCATTTTACAATTTAAATTTACACAATAATTTGATTAAAGGGTGCAAATTTTTTATCCATAAATCAGTTTCTATTCGATAACTTTTTCATACTTGATCTTAAACCATATAAATATAAGCCATATACCATTCGATAGAGCTCATCGAGACGCATCGTTTGTTATATTGTTTTCTCGGTTTGGCCAAAATTCAATTAAACCGTATATTTTGGTTTATAACTCTTTTAGTTTTGAATCAAACTCCAACAAACTATATATCAATCGACGCGTCTCATTAGCTCTATCGATAGGTTATAAAGTTTGGGGAGGATCAAACATTAACAAATTATTTCTTTATGGACAAAAGAATGCGCGATTTTATGGATAAATACCTAAATGTAAATTTATGGACAAAAAATGTTTTTCTTTGATTAAAATTTAAGTTAGGCTGGGGTTTACAAGCTAATATATTGGAGTATAAAGGGAAGTCATTAAACAGAACCAACTAAACATTAAAAAATTATTTTAGTCATAGACACTTTCGGTTTGAAAGACGTAAGGTTATTTGGATTTAAATTATTCAGCAGGGAATGGTTCGAAATTTTTTATTTATTATACAAATTAAAAGTTCCATCATTTTTATCCTGAGATTAAAATTGTTTAAATAGAAAATGCAATTGGCAATAAAATTGAAAAGAATAAAAATTGCAACAAATGTTTTTTTATCAATTGATAGATTCCCGTTTTATTCATTTGTGTCCATTTAAATAAACATCATTTCCATAAGCTGCGATGTCCTGCTGCTGGATTCGGTATTGGCAGTAGAGTTGCACCCTCGGGGACGGGGATGCGTTCGGGGAGAAATTTTCGGGGATCAAATTTTCGGGGAACATTTCGGGGCTACCCCGGGGTTATCTTTTTCGGGGACGGGGATTCGGGGATAAAACGGGGATCATTTCGGGGATCCCCGGGGCCCCGGGGAAGAAAACGGGGATTAAGGGAATTTTTTTAATATGCTAAAAAAGGTAATAAATTTATAATAATTGTGCAATTTTTGTGCATTTATTATTGATCAATAGAAATTTGAACATCAATGTCATTATTCAATTTCATCCTCGTCTTCATCATCACTTAATGGTTTGCCTTGACCAAGTTTAAGTTTTTTCAATGAACTTTTGATCAGTAAAATTTCTTCAGCTTTCTCGCCCTTAAAATAATAAAAATCAATTTTGGTTAATATTAATGAATTACACTCAATCGATTGCGCAATTTGTTGGAATATAAAAGAGTTGCTTGTGAAAAAAGCCGTTCACTCGAAACACTTGAGCAAGGAATGGACATTAATTTGCGAGCAATTGAGCAGATTTTAGGAAAATCAGATTGTTTTTGTGCAAACCATTCAAAAACTTTTTCAACATTTTCTTTGGGCTTTAAATTGGGCAATTGTTTGAAATGAACAAATTCAATCTATAATAAAATTACTGTTACTTTTAATTATAATTGAAAACATAAACCTTCAATTCATCACAATATTTTCTTTTTGGATTATCTGGCTCATCATTTGCATTTGCGTTATTTTGAGCATTTTCATCGACAGGTTGATCAATTAAATTTTGTGCATCCCAAATATCTGCAAAGAGAAAAGTAGATAATAGGTAGATAAATTATATTACCAAAATTTTGTGTCATTAATCCTTCTTGTGCAATGAATAATGTTTCATCTGCATCATCTCCAAATTCATCATATATTTCTTGATTGGACGTTTCAGTTCCTCTCTCTTCTATTGGCAATTCATTAGAAAAAACACTTCCACGAGCCACGTGGGACCAAATCATTTCCATTATATCCCAGCATATTGAGCATTTTTTGTAGTAATTCTTGTGCATAGATGAAATGGAAATTTTGTCGGAAATTTTCATTTTCGATATGCGCATTGGGCAGCCATGTAATAGCCAAAGTCCTCTCTGATGGTTTTTTGACTCTATAATTTTATTTATATTTATTTGCTTATTATTTATTTTACATTGGATGTCGTTGAGCAGATTGTGATCGTAAATAATTTTGTTGTGGTTGAGCATGTTGTGCAATTTGTCCAGATGAAGATGATTGAGCAATTTGATGTTGAGCAGATTCTTGTTGTTCAATTTGTCCAGTTGATGCAGGTCGAACAAATTTTTGCTGTTGAGCAAATGGTCCAGTGGTGTGGACAGGTTGTTGTTGCGCAAATGTACCGGACGAAGACGAATGAGTTGAATTAGACCGTTGGCCAAATCCAGTTTTTTTGTTTGGATTTTGTGCACCAGGGATTTGTTGAATTGGATTGGGCATCCCTTGCTCATATCTGCCTAAGCCATATCCACTGGTATGGCCAGCTTTCTAAAATTTAGAATTTAATTTTCTCAATAATAAATAAACAAAACCTCAAAAATCTGTTGCGCAACCGTTTTTTTATCAATTTGAGCAGCTTGAGCACTTGACATTGGTTGTTGTAATTTGAGCAAATCCAATTCTTGTTGGAGAATTCTTTGTTGAGCATTGTGCAAATCAGATTGCAATTTTTTCTTTTCTTCAAGATTTTGCGTTTTCAAATCAAAAATTTCCTTAATTTTTTTTTATCATTTAAAATTCGAAAAAAAATACTTTGTTCAATTGGGCAATTTTCTCGGCCATTTCCGCTGCATTATTTACTTCTTGTTCAATCCTTTCATTCAAATTGGCTTTTTGTGCAAGTAAAATTCGTTGTTGGGCAGCATATCTTTCGTCGAATTCCTTTTTCGCTTGTGCAAGTTTTGTGTCACAATTGCTGGTCATTAGAACAATGCTTTGATCCGTTTCCTTGAGCATTTGTTCAATTTTTTGTTCATGTTCTTTGCGCATTTGAGCAATTTTTTCATCACAATCGCAATATTCTTTTAATTTGATTAAGAAATATAAAATTTGAATAATATAAAATTAAACCTTCTTCCTCAGAATCGCTTTGATCAGATTGCGCAGTAGATTCTTGAGCATCCTTCTCCAATTGATTCATTTTTTCTTCTTCTTCTCGTTTCTTCTTCTCCTTTTTCTTCTTTCTATCGCGGCTTTTTGACATTTTTTTTAATTTCAATTTATCACTAATTAATAACTAATTTACTAATCTAATTCGATTTCTGAAATTTAATGGTTTATTTATTAATTTATATAAAATATGAATTAAAATTGTGAGGTTTTGCAAATAATTTTCCTTGATATTTATTTAATGCTAATGATAAGTCCATTAAACTACGCAATTTTGTTTGCAATTGTTTGCATTATTCAACCAAACATTTTTTTTGGTTCTCTATCTCTATTATTCTTAGGTAATAGTAAATGTAGAGAAAGATAATTAGGAAAAATAAATACAATTAAAGAAAAAACATAAATTTTAGACGAATTCGTTTCGAAAAAAAACTATTTTCGGGGATGAAAAAGTCCGGGGATACGATTCACGGGGTCGGGGGTTCCCCGATATCGGGGATGGACTTTACGGGGACGGGGATGCCCCCGACTCGGGGATAAAATTGACGGGGAACATTTCGGGGATTCCCCGGGGTTAAAATCGTCGGGGATCCCCGGGGTTTCGGGGATCCCCGTCCCCGGGGGTGCAACCCTAATTGGCAGCCGGCTAAACAATAATAATATAAAACATTTGATGAGATTTGGATTTTATTTAATTTAGTTGAGCCAAAAATTTAAGGCTTAATTTGGAATGTTAAACAAGAATGTTTGCCTCAAATCTGTCCAGTGAATTTATGCCTGCCAATTTTTGGGCCCAACATCAAGCCCGTAACCAAGAATTTTTTTAAGGAGTGGGCTAAGTTGGGGCAATTTGGAAAATTTTTCATTATAAAGGAGTTATGAGAAAAAAGGAAAATTTTTCTCCAAGGGGGGCAAATTTAGTCAAAAATGGCCCCGCAGTGAGAAAATTTTACCCCTTTTTGGGGGGCCATTTTTCCCAAAGGGGGAGGAGGCCATGGGTCCCCAAGAGGGGGTTCTATGATGGCCTCATCCCCCGGGATCCCTGGATACGGGCCTGTCCTTGGCCAATACCATCAATTAGCATTTGAGGGATAGGTTAGAAATGTTGGCATTGCCCTTACCGATACCAAAATGGCTTATGCAATGAATAAATAAGGTCATATTCATGTTTGGCTAATAATTGATAAAATTAGGTTAAAATATAATAACTTTATTAAAATTTTTGGCCCATTTTAAACTTATTATTATTAACCTTGGGAAAGAAAAGTGTAAGCAATTCGCTCACTTCTTCAGGCTTCTTCTCCAAAATATGACGAGCGAATTCTTCGGCACCTTTAAATCAAAATATAATTATTTTATTTTGAATTTATTAAAAACTCACAAGCGTTGATAAGTGAATTGAGTTTGAGGAAATCAGCGGCCAAAAAGTACTCTTTGAACATATTGGAATCAACATCGAAGAAATTGCGCACCCAATCCTTAAAGTGTAGACCCTAAAATAATTAACGGAATTTGTGCTTAACAATTGATAAAAATTTGGTAATTTTATTTTCCAATTTCATGAAAATTTAAGCCATCAAAAAACCATATGAGTAGTTAAATGTATAGGAAGCTGTTCAAAGGAGCTCCCCAAATCTCAAAGATCATTGATCAAAGATCAAAAAAGATCTAACTAAAAGATCTAAAGCCAATATCCTTCGGCTTTATCCCCAAAAATCCCTAAGAAATCTCTCCCCAAATCTAATGGTTGGCTGAAGCCAACATATAGTCCCTTCTGATTTCCATAAATGGTCATTTTAATAAATTTGAATAAAAATTTTAATTTTCCAAAAAATAATCCCTTCCCCATTCTTTTCAATGAATCCCCAAACAATATTTGATTTTCAATATAGTTTGTCTATTATTCATTTTATATTTTTATTCAATAAAAACATTTTTCATTATTTTTTATGGGAAGCATACCGGAAGGCATTTCTATTACACCCCCTTGGATAGTTCGGGACTATATAAGTAGAGAGAAATTCATCATTTGTCATTCGAAAAAAAATGTCAGAATTCAAACTAGAAATTCTTCCATCTGAATTGAAAATCTCCAGTTCCAGATTGGACTCCCCTTCCACGTTCCCTTTTGAACATAAACCAAAGTCGAAGATTTTTTACATTGACTTTTTGTTGATAAAGGAGGGAATATCCCTGTACTGTAACCGATTGAGGGGTACAAATTTTATCCAATTTGTCCGTACATATGATCTGCCCCAAAAGTGCATCTTTCGATTGGTCAATGGGGAGCAGGATTATACGATAACTATAAACTCGGAAACTCCCACCCGTTACTTTTTAAAATTGAAGAGGGACGCCAAAGGAATAATCCAAAAGATTGAACATGGAAAGCTGCTCCCTATCAAGGAACGAAAAGCGACAACGGATAAGAAGAACCAGAGGCTCCACACAATGATCAAAACAGTACTGGCTTTTTTAGACTTAATCGTAGACGACAAACAGGCCGTTGAACATTTCAAGGATAATTTCAAAAATCAAGGTGGCCCCGAATTTGAACAGTTTTTGGATCTCCTTTCAATGGGAACGTCATTTATCAGTCAAGAGCAAAGGGAACTGTACGAAAAAAACCAGGAAGCGGTGCAACAACGGGGAGTACCGAATGAATCCATTAAAGCTCTTTTGGAAACGATTTCGGCAGTGGCAACCTTCATCGAATTTTTGATTCCATCCCCAGAGAAGCCAATGAGTCCGATAAAAGAAGAAAAAGAACCAAAGATTGAACCAACGGAAGAGGAAACCATGATCGAACCGTCGGCGGATATTTAAATGATCGATAGAGTGATATTCTTTTAATCATAATGGAAATTTCCACATTCTCAGATAAAGATTTAAAATTTAAATCCCCATTTGGTATGATAATATCAGGGCCTAGTTCTTCAGGAAAGAGTACCTTTCTCCTGAGATTTATTGCCGAAGCCCATTCTCTAATTACTCCCCCACCCAAATCCATGCTATATTGTTTTGGAGAAATGAGCACCATTATACCGGATCTCCAAAAAATTGGCATCCCCGTTTATAGCGGGGTACCTCCAGAAGAATTGATTAAACACCAAGAGAAGCCACTCCTTCTAATCCTGGATGATTTATTACTGAGTATATCAGAGGATTATTTGTCGAAACTATTTACCGCCAAGAGTCATCATCAGAATTTTGCCGTCGTCTTTGTAACCCAAAATTTGTTCGAGAAAAAGATAAAGGTAGCTCGGCAAAATGCTCAGTACCTAATCCTAATGAGATCCCCAAATTCTGCATTATCCATAAGGAACATTGGAGTCCAACTTTTTCCACGTCAATTGGATTTCTTCTTGGATGCCTACAAACAAGCAACGAATGAACCCTATGGCTATTTGGTTGTAGATATGCATGCCGCATCGGATCCTCTTCTCCGCCTACGGACAAATCTATTTAAAGATGACGAATTGCCATCCATATTCATACCAAAAAATGTCTAAAATCCCCGAATTTATTGTCGAGAATAAAAACTTTTTACAACTATTATCAAAGACAAGATCGGAAAAGAAATTACGTAAACTATTAAAAAATGCTTCCTCCCCACAATTGCTTTCATTGGTGGAATTTTGTTTAAATATTTTGAATAGCCGTTTTCCCCTGACTACCCGCCAGAAGAAACGAATGTCCCCATATGCTGATTATATCCGTAAAATGGGCAGGATGAAAACAGAAAAGGGCGCAAGAAAATTTATTGTCCAAAAAGGTACCGGTGCCGGGACTGCCTTCTTTACAGCATTGCTTACCCCCCTACTGATTGAAATTGCCAAGGCATCTATAAAAAGAGATGAATGACAGATGATTTCACATATACTATTGTATTTTCCCATGGCGAATAAACTGATTATTATTCCAGAGCAAATTTATCGTGGTCTTACTTCGGTCCGTGATACGGGCGATGATAGTTTAGACTTTACCCGACAGCAAATTGAAAAGATTAAGAATGAGAAAATCGATCCATCCAGAAAAAATGTAAAATATAACCAAGAATTAAGAAGATATTTATCAATTAAAAATGAAAAGGAGAATAAGCCAATCAGAGTAGAGGTAACCAAAGGAGCTAAAATGGTGATGAAAAAGGGGGATGAGGAAGAAGAGGAAATAATTCTACCGGATGAGCCAGATACGTTACCGGCAAAGAAAAGTAGGCCCGAAATGTCCAAAAAACCAAATAGACCCAATCAAACCCGAGCCAAAGGGATTATTCTAGAAAAGAGGAGAGGACCAAGAGCCAGAAGTCCGCCTAAACCTATTGAACCGTTTGAACCACCCGCTCTACCCCCAAATCCGGATGAAGTTTTTGTACCCGGAATGGATGAGGATCAGCCGTCTACATCTATAGTAATCCAGCCTCCTACACTATCCCAACCGCCTTCAATTGAAATCCCATCCTTTCCTCCAAAAATATGGGGCGGACCAGTTCGATCAAAAGGTACTTCCGACCTGCGTTCGCCAGCAGCAGGCCGGAATAAGCGAATACAGAAGAAGCCTTATCCAAAGAAAAAACCAAAGGCAATTGCAGAAGATGATGAGCCCCAGTCACGTCCTATAATCGAAGAATTGGCAGAGGACTCGACACTTCCAGAAATAATGCCTCCCCAACCAAAAATGTCAATCGCTCCCCAACCTGAACGACCAATGGAATTGGATTACCCACTAGTCGATCGACCCAACTATCGTAAGAAAGGATATGATCCGGATCTATTGGAATTTTTGACACCCGGGGTGAGATATGAAAGATTGAAAAGAAAAGCAATAGATTTTGATGAATACCCGGGGAGTAAGAAAGCCAGATTCCATGATCCAATATTGGCCTTGCCCCCACCAACGAGGAGAGGACCAAAAAGAAAGCTCTTAGACATGCCCGAATCGATCAAGAAACCAAAACTTGTCCTACCATCCAATGTCAAAAAGGCGATCAAAAGCAAAAGGCGGAAGAAAGCAATCAAAGGAAGAACCCCAATAAAAGCCATCCTTGACAAATTCCCGACTTCCGATTTGCGTTCGCCAGCAGCTTCTGGTCCAAGGGCCCAGAATAATCGGAATAGGGCAATCGAAGACAGACCTCAATTAAAGGCGATCGAAGACAGACTTCAATCGAAGGCGATCGAAGGTAAACCATCATTATTAGCGATAATGCCACCACAAAGAAAAGGAACGAAAAGAAAACAAACAGATGAAGGGACTACGGTAACAAAGAAGATAAAATGGGCGGAGAGAAAGCCAACCAGAATCGATACATTGAAATGGGCGGAGAGAAAGCCAACCATAATCGATACAAAGAAATGGGCAAACAGAAAACCTACAAAATTCGATACAAAGAAATGGGTCAGTCGAAAACCCACACTTAGAGAATTGTTGTAAATGTTTATTTAAACTCGATAAATCTTATCATAATCTATTCTAATATGGAAGAAAAATTGTCCAATATCTATAATGATCCCACAAATCCGGCCGGCTTTGCCGGTGTCCAACCCTTACTAGAGGCGGCCAAGAAAAAGGATGGAAAAATTAATAAAAAAGACGTAGACCACTTTCTACAAGGACACCGTACCTATACCCTGCATCGTCCTCGTAGAGTATATTTCAAAAGGGCAAAGACTGTAGCCTCTGGGTACATGACTGATGTACAAGTAGATTTGGCTGACATGAAGTCTCTATCCCGTACGAATAAAGGTTACAAATACATTCTGTTGGGGATTGACGTCCTATCAAAACGAGTCTTTGCCACCCCTGTCAAAACCAAAAAAGCCGATGATATGTTGGAATCATTTAAAAAATTACTCGAACAAATGCCAAAAAATCCATGGCGAATATATTCGGATCTGGGAACGGAATTTTGTAATGGAACAATGTCTAAATTCTTCGAAGATGAACAAATACAAAAGTTGAAGGCTAGCTCCCCATACCAAAAGGCATCACTCGCTGAACGAGCCATACGGAACATGAAACAACGACTCTACAGATACATGGGACATAAATCAAAGGCTATATGGATAGATGTTTTACCCAAAATTGTAGATGCCATAAATCATTCAAAAAGTCGAACCCATGGAATGAGGCCTGTGGATGTTACCCCCGAAAATGCCCAGCAAGTATGGGAAAAGTTGTACGGAGGAGAATACGATATATCGAAAAAGACGGGGCCAAAGTTTAAGGAAGGGGATTTTGTACGAATGAGTCGAGGAAAAGGGAAATTCGAAAAGAGCTATACTCAAAATTGGGATGATGAAATACTCGAGATTGACGAGGTGAAGAGACAAGGAAAACCGATACAATACAAAGTCAAAGATGAAAAGGGAGAGAAATTCAAAGGCAATTTTTATGGGGAAGAATTAGCCAAAGTGAGGAAGGAAGCCGATACAGAATATAAGATCGAGAAGGTGTTAAGAAAGAAGACATTACCAGATGGAACAAAACAAATATTAGTTCGATTTAGAGGATATCCTAATGAAACACACTGGATTAATGAAGTTGATATGGCTTGAATAAAAATATTTTACATTGTACTGGCACTATATAAGCCATTGAAAATCTCGTATAAATCTATCATAAAAAATGTCAAACACAATCATTGTGCATTTACCTAGTAACTCCCCAGATTATCCGGATAATAGTCCAAACAAATACCGTGTTCATTTAGGTCGTACACTTCATTTCCCCGGAGACTGGGTATGCGGTCTCCATAGTATTCTATATCCCTATACTTGGCCTACACTCGGAACGCTGGAAGACCAATATATTCGGATTCATTATGATGATGATAAAGTTTTACAATTGGATGTGGAAAAAGGGTCTCATGCAAAGATTGAACAACTGGTCGATTTCCTAGAGGCTACGATTACCGAGAATAAGAAGAAAATGATAGATATACTAGAAAATTCTCCATCTCCATCCAAAAGACAAAAGAGGGATGTGAAGCAAAGTACGGGATCTGATTCTCCAAAAGAGTATCCTGAACCAGAAGGATATGTAACTCCACCTCGAAGAAGTTCCGACTCCCCAAAAGAAGACAATATTGAACCAGAAGGATACGTTACTCCACCCCCTGGAGCTAAAGAGGCCAAAAAAGAAAAGGATGATTCTAAACCACCTACTACGACCGTAGTTACAACTAGACCCCAAAATACAACCACAACTACCACTATGGCTCCCACTACAACCGCAGCCACAACTAGAGCCACTACTACAACTACGACTACCACTATGGCTCCCACTACAACCGCAGCTACAACCAGATCCCCAAATACAAACCCGACTACCACTATAGCTCCATCCACGACCACGGCTACAACTAGAGCTCCCAATACGACCACGACCACACTATGGCTCCTAGCACTACCGCGGCTACAACCAGAGCCAATACTACGACCACGACCACCACTAGAGCTCCCACGACCACCATGGCAACCACCCAGCCATCTACAACGACCACGACTACCACTCAAGCCCTTTCCACGACCGCGGCTACGACCAAAGCTAATAATACGACCACGACTACAACTCAAGCTCCTACTATGACCGCGGCCACAACTAGAGTCAATACTACGGCCACAACTAGAGCCAATACTACGACCACGATTACCACCCAGGCCCCTATAACGACCACAACTAAAGCAACAACTACGATTATGACTACTTCTCTGGCTCCTCAAATTCCCAAGCCAGCCGAGTTGCCGGAAGAGAAAAAACCGTCAACCGGAATTAATCGATTCACAGAAGCATTTCAGGAGTCTGGAGAAAAGGAGGGGGAGCAAACCCAAAAAGAAGAAACAAAACCAAAAGAGGAAAAATCTTCGACCGGAATTAATCGATTCACTGAAGCATTTCAAGGGTCTGGAGAAAAGGAGGGGGAGCAAACCCAAAAAGAAGAAACAAAACCTAAAGAGGAAAAATCTTCGACTGGGATTAGTCGATTTACAGAGGCATTTCAGGAGTCTGGAGAAAAGGAGGGGGAGCAAACCAAAAAAGAACAAACAAAACCTAAAGAGGAAAAATCTTCGACTGGGATTAATCGATTTACAGAGGCATTTCAGGAGTCTGGAGAAAAGGAGGGGGAACAAACCAAAAAAGAACAAACAAAACCTAAAGAGGAAAAATCTTCGACTGGGATTAATCGATTTACAGAGGCATTTACGGGATCTAAAGAAAAAGAAGAGGATAAGAAAACCAAAAAAGAAGAAACAAAACCGAATGAGGAAAAATCTTCGACTGGGATTAATCGATTTACAGAGGCATTTACAGGCTCCGATGAAAAGGAAGAGATATCCAAACAAGAACCGACGGTACAAACATCATGGGGAATTAATAGATTCAAACAGGCATTTTCAATCGATACCTATGAGAGAGAATCCTCTCCGAAAGAGGAAACAGAAATACAACCTACCATCCAACCATCTGGGATAAATCGATTTAAGCAAGCATTTACAACCATTACTTCCCCTCCCGAAACCGAAGAAGAAGAAGAAAAAGAAAAGAAACTAACAGGAATCGATAGGTTCGTAGATCCATTTAAATCAAAACCGGTAGAAGAAGAAAAAGATGAACAAAAACCGGGCAAAATTGGAGGACTTGAATATTTCAGAAAAAGGATGCTCGGGGAAAATGACAAATTACTCTCCGATCTACTGTCCGAAATTACGAGCCAACAAAAGGCGGATGAAATGGAGGCATATTTGGTCAAAACATTTGGCTCTATCCAGCAATATGTGAATATCGATCGGATCAAAAAGGTGCTGGACTCGATAACATTTCGTTATCATCCAAAGTTTGACCGATTCATTCTCGATTTGGAGGACCCGGACATTAGTCATATAGAATTATCGGAACAACTCGCCTACATGCTCGGTTTCGAATCCCGATACAATATTCGCCATAACCAGATGGCCAAGTATAATGTTGATTTACTTGGAGGATTTTCAAGCTTTGCTGTCTATGCCAAAGGGCTTACAGCAAACATGATCATTGGCAATTCACTCAGTTCCCTTTTACGTGTGGTAAGTGTAAGCGGAGCAATTCAGGGAGAATATAACGAGAAAATCTACGATTCACCTCTCTTCAGCCATGTATTACCAAGAGAAGTCAGTGAAATTGAAGTGGAAATACAAACGATGGATAATAATAGATTGGTCCCATTTCAACATGGAAATGTTATGATTGTATTAATTTTTAAAAAAGTGATAAACTTTTAATTTTTATCTATTCAATTTTTGATCCCTAAAACCCAAATCCAAAAAATAGGGGTATAATTAAAAATGGGGTTCCTCCCCAATCTAAAAAAATAGGGACTAAGGCTAGGCACAAGGATGGGGACCCCTCTTAAACCCCGATGGCTGTCTATAAAAGACCATAGAGGCCACCATAATTGAGTAAACCAAAAATGGTACACGAATTATTTGACACATCCGCAATTTATTATGATGATTATGATCTACAGTCGGGATCGGGATTGGGGGTAGGATTACCAGAATATTATCGTGGAGGATCAGTCTACCAACGAGGATATGGTATTCAAACCGGAGCGGGCATTGGCGATATTTTCAAAGGACTATGGCGATTTTTTAGACCTCTATTACAACGAGTCGGAACGACTGTAGGTGAAGAGGCATTGAACACTGGTCAAAGGGTATTGGAAAAGCTGAAAGAGGGTAAACCAATAAAAGAGGCCGTCATTGCGGAGGGTAAACACGGAATTGATAATGTACTCGAGCAAGGCGGACTGCCTAAACAGTTTGGGACAGGGAGAAGACGGCCTCGCAGGTCTATAAAAAGGCAACGAGTCATCGAAACTGTATCCAATCCTCAGAATATTGTCCCATCGACAATTAACGAACCAATTGTGCATTCGAAAAAACGTCTTAGAGCCGATATATTCGGCTTATATTAATTAATAAATGACTTATTATAAAATTGATAAAGAATCTGTAAATTCTATAACCAGTGCTCTTGATTTATTCCAAATTCCCCCTACAAATGTGTCAGTTTCATCGGCCAAAGTATTTGAAATTTTGACCAGTAATCCGCTGAACGATCCCCCTTACCATTTTAAAATTCATTCGTCCGATAATTACATTGATCCTACTAAAATTTTTCTCTTTTCCGAATTTCGTATCTTAAAAATAGTTGAAGGAGTCGAAACAGTTTTGGCAGATACGGATAAAGTAGCCCCAATCCAGCTCCTCGGAAACACATTTATCAAAGATTTACGTGTAAGGATACAAGGCCAAGATGTATTCACTTCCAACTCTCTAATGGCCTATAAATCATATCTTACCCATGAATTATCTTATTCAACCGAGGCCAAAAAGTCCCATCTAACGGCGGCGGGATACACCAACGATGAAGCAGACGATAGCCTGGAAAAGGGACCAGGTTTCGATGCTAGAATTGCACGATACAGTAAAAGTAAAAAAGTCCAACTGATGAGTAAATTGGATGCGGATATTTTCAATCAGCAGCTCTACCTGATCAGTCATTTGGGCATGGACATTACAATAACGCCAAACGATGGGAATTTCCTATTGATCAGTCAAACCCCCAATGTACGATATAAATTGGAACTCCTCGATCTGAGACTTTATGTCAAAAAGGTCAGTCTTTTGGATGGTTTGGCTTTGGATATTTCAAGAAAATTGGACACGG
Organism: Pratylenchus scribneri; assembly: GCA_030063045.1. Taxonomy (NCBI): domain Eukaryota; kingdom Metazoa; phylum Nematoda; class Chromadorea; order Rhabditida; family Pratylenchidae; genus Pratylenchus; species Pratylenchus scribneri. The sequence continues at coordinate 509,914 of JAQSEB010000203.1, forward strand.
GCAAGCCGGTACGATATCCCATCCGAAAATCAATGATGAAGTCCATGTTCATTAGTGCGGGCCGTTTTGAATTTAGTGCCAACCTATTTGAAGACCAAATACCCCGAAGGGTCATATTGGGACTAGTGAAAAATTCCAACTATGTCGGTGACGTGAGCAAAAGTCCATTCAACTTTCAGCATTATAACGTCCGAGAAATTAGCATTATCGCCAACGGTAGAGTGTACCCACAAACCCCGTTTATTTTGGACTACGATAACGGGAAATATGTCAGGGCATTCCATGAGACACAAGAGGCCATTGGACTCGTAAACACATCCGGAGGAAACGGTATAAGCTATGAACGATTTGGAACAACCCACTGTATTTACGTCTTTAATCTAACCAACAGTGGGGATGACCAGGGAGGAGTATTCGATCTACTAAGGAATGGATCAACGGCGGTCAGTATTAAATTCAACAAGGCGGTGGAAAACAACGGAATAATGTTAGTGGCATTTGCCGAAGTCGACTCAATTGTAATGATCGATAAATACAGACACGTTACAACTGATACTACCATTTGAAAAAATTGTATTTTTAAAATATGGATAAAATATTATTTCATTATTTTTTGTAAACTCTGGGGAGTGGGACTATATAAGTACAGGGAAATATGTGGAGTCATATTAAATTATAAAAAATGTTTCAAACAATCATTCTTCTTCTTTTGGTCTCCAGACCATTGACCCCTTTACTCTCTGATGAACCAGTCACAGGTAAACAATGGGATGAGTGGTTGATCCAGCAAGGACTGAGGACAACAATGACGACCCCAGATCAAGCATTAGAAAGTGAAAATCCTCTAATAAATGCGCCTGTAATTTTGGGGAATAATCCTTTTTGTAGAGAAACACCCGACTCGGGGGATATATATGGACATATAAGTTGCATTCTAACATATGTCCTATACATTTTGGTCATTGCTAGTATCGTTATCTATCTATGGAAGAAATGGAAAACGGCCCATGAAATACGACAAAGTGACAGTCCCATAAATCTGGATTTAATCGTTGACACATTAAAGACGAATGGATTCCCTTCAAATAACCAAAATACTCGAGGCAAATCCCGTAACCAGTCGATGGTTTAAAGGATGTTTCCCGAGTGATATGTTATCAATACCCACCAATTTCCCAGCTTCCTTTGTCATCAACATGGACCCCATTCAAAAATCGGGGAGCCACTGGGTTGCCGTATTCGCCCCCAACGAGAATGAGGTGTGGTATTTTGATAGTCTAAAGAAAGATGTGCCGCTCCCCATTGATAAATTTCTAAAATCATTTCCCCAATTTAAAACTAACAAGTACCCTTATCAATCTATATTTGTCCCCAGTTGTGGCCTTCATGCCATTGTATTCATCTATTACATGTCCCTAGGATACACATTTGATCGATATATAAATTTATTAAATTCAATGTCAAATACTGATTTATTTGTAAAAACTATTGTGAATAAATTAATATGAAGACAAACATTTGGTAAACGGTAACGATTAGAAGATACAAAATGGAAAACGGGAAGCAATGGAAGATGTACTTTTAAGGGGGAAATGAGCATCGTTAAGGATTGGAAGATGCAATTCTGTAAACGATAAGACTTGAAAGATGTAATTTCAAAATTGTTACTTTAGAAGATTCATTATGATAATTGATAAGATTTAGAAGATGTACTTTTAAGGGGAAAATAAGCCTACTTAAGGAATAGAAGATGAAATTCGGTAATTGGGAGATATTTTTAGTCATTTTTGCCCTTTTTGGGGTATGCGTGTATATATGAGGGTGTATGTGTGTATATGAGCGTGCACGTGTCGATAGTACATCTACTCTGCCCAACTGAATGCATCCATGTCATCGTCATCATCAATGGATAGGTATTTATCTGGGTCATCGCTGCTGGTTTCATCATCGTCATTATCGCTTGCCATGTGCTCAAAGTAAATGGATCCATCCTTACGATGGTGGACTTGACCACAGAATTTGCATGATTTCTTAGTGATCGGGCTTTCCTCTGTCGGTTTGCATTCCTCCCAGCCATGGTATTGTTCACATTGTGTAAAGATGGGGGTATAATGGACTAGACCACAATACTTGCACGGTTTGGCTCTTTCCCTCAATGGTATCCATTCCTCCCAATCCTCATGAGTTGTACCACAGTGTTTGCATAGTTCTTCGTCAATGGGATCGTTCGGAGGTTTGCATTTTTCCCAACCTTGACCATCCCTGCTGGTATCATCATCGTTGCTTGCCATGTCTTGGCTAAACGGGAAACGGGTCAGCTCATCATCTTCTGGTATGTATTCCGTCCAGCCTTCATGCTCTTCGCAACTGGTGAAGAAGGGGATGCCGTCATGAAATTCACCGCATGCTTCACATGGCTCCCTGAAGTTCAGTGGTTCCTTCTCATGGACATGATTACAGTCTGGGGATAATTTCTCATCAATGGACCTTTCCTTGAACATGTTCCCCAGATAGCCAGTCAATTCATGTACTTCTGGTTCATCGAGTTTCAAAAGTTCCAATGGGTAGAATCTATCTTCGCCACGTGGAACCAATTCCACCGCACATGGGAGATAGGGGTATTGGAGACGAATACGGTGTCTGGAGTAATAATGTTGGGCAATAGTACAGTTGAATGTACGAGAGAGACGACCGTAGGCCATGGTTTGGTCAGCTCCCCTATGGGTGAGGCCATCAAAGCTAAAGGTTTTTTCAAAATGTAATTTGTCTAGGTAAATGGTCTTTACAATTCGTCCTTGGAGCGCTTCCAAGACTTGGGCGCGAAATTGGGGGTGGAATAATCGGTCCCTAAGTTGCTGTCGAGAACAGCCCAAAATGCGAGCGCATTCGTCAACGAGTGAAGTGAGCATTTTTTTTTCGAGAATGATTTTGTGATAGGATGAAATGATAAAAATTAATCGTTTATATAGATCTTTCCAATTAGACCTTAATTTAGGATTAATGGGCGTGTCCAGGATTTGATAACTAGATGATGTCATTCTCAAATGACATCATTTGTATTTCGAAATCTTCATGATGTAATCTAAGATTACATCATTGGTCTTGGATTTTCGAAATCTTGATTTCGAAATTGACGATGGGATCGATTCCCGATCTATTTAACAAATCATTTGAAAACAAACTCGAAAAAAACAATGATTCCGATTCCTTCTCTCCGCGATGTCCGTCTTTCCACAGACCAAAATGTTCTTTTTGAACATCTCTCCTTGGTTATTGAAGAGTATCTGGACTTTACAGTCCCAGAAAACTGTTCCGTCTTTTACTCGGGCACTAACAAGGTACATGCCGAAAAATTTGCAAATTCCACAGGTAAATTCATTGTCCAGCATACACCTGGGGGAATGTACTTGGACAAATTGGATTTGTTCAACCAAAACATCACCTATGCTCGCGCCCCATTGAAATGGCACAAAGCCGTGGAAATTTGGGACATGGCATCTGCCCAATTCGCCAAGCAGGCAAAGGGAAAGATCTTTACTTTTATTCAATCGATACCGCCCATACAGGATGGCCAACTCCGAACATGGTATCGAATCGAGCTCCCCATCCTACTCTACCAAAATACTGTTTCGGGGATCAACTTTATGAATAACGATGGAGGGCTGAATGCGGTCTACACCAAATTGCCGGCGATCGAATATCTATTTGAAGAATTGGAAGTTTAAGATTTTTCCCTCCCCAATCCCCATTCCCAAATATGGACAATTTTATTTTTACATTTTTATTTCGTTTAATAAAATTAAATAATTTTATATTAAATTTATAAAATGGATAAAATTGATAATTTTGTATCGATTAAATTCTCTTTCCTCTAATTTCTTTCCTCACTTTTCATAGGGGAGTTTCCTCTATTTCGATGGACCTTTGTATGGGGGAGTCAAAAGGGTAGTGGCCGAGATGTTTCCATAAACACACTGTCTACAGAGCTCGAATTTGATGAGCCAATTGTCCCCCTGCTCCGTGATCTTATCCTTTGAATGGTACATCTTCTTTTGGCAATCGCTACATAAATGGTAAATTAGCACATTCTTTCCCTTGAAGAGTTTCCAAGTGGAAATGGGCTTGGTGAAAGTTGGGGTATCCGGAAGGCGTTCGTCAGCAGCCGGACGGATATCCAGAAGGCGTTCGTCAGCAGCCGGACGGATATCGGATTTTGGGGAATCGGTTTTAGGAGAATCAATTTTTTGAGAATTTTCCATTTTGATAAAAAATGGTCAAATGATGAAAAATGAACAAAATCTCTCGTTTTTATACTCTATTTTTTGGACAGTCCGGCTGGCTGTTGACGAACGCCATCCGGACAAACCCCCTCATAAATCATTTAACCTATGATATATTTTCGAAATCATAATAGAAAACACCCCATTTGTCCTAGTATATAAATATAGATTATTCATTTATTCAAAAAATATATAAAAAATACAATATAAAAAGCGAAAATTATAAAAAGACTACAATAGAATGATGCATTAAATTTAGGAAATGGGCTTATTATTTAAAGCTCTTCTGTCGAAACACACACATCGATTGTCAATTCTGCTCTTTCGATGCCTTTTTCTGATAAGTATTCTGCTGCTGATAGGAATCGGACAGTCAGTCTCTCAATGGCATTTTCGTCCGAGAGTAGCATGGAAGTCAAGAGGGGATTATTCAAATAATCACATGTGATCATGAACGAGATCCTATAGTCGTTTGCAGGAACGTTAAATATTTGACGGCAGCTTCAATTATCTTTAGTAAACAATCTTTAAAATCTATCTTCAATAAAGAATTTTCAAAATTATAGCTTATAAAATGTTCCTTGTCATAACCAGGCAAAGTTTTAATATTGAATTTTGTTTCAAATTTTGTATATTTTTCTTTGTATTTAATAATTCCCGATTCGGGTATTTTCTCAATATATTTGGATTCAGGAAAAGAAATTTTCTGAAATGTGTTATACATGGATTTTATGGAAGACTGTTTTCAAATAATAAGATTCGGGGAATATTTTGTCATATTTTATACTAAAAATTTATATGGGGAGTGAAATTTTTACAAAGTCGATTATAGTACAATGAATAAAAAATCAATACCCTAAGTTCTAATCGATAAAAACTTTACAGTACTTAACACCTAAGGTTAATCTTTAAAATGCACACGTTGCTCTAAGATCCTAATAGTCTGATTAAAAACCATAGAATCTAAATAACAAGTCTGAAAGATCCCCAGGGTCCTTTATTGCTGAAAAAGTATAAAGTTTGAACTTTTGGGTTTAGGGCAAAAATCTAAGAATTAAGGTTATGAATAGTGACTAAGGCTAAGTTTTTTAGGGATTAAATGATATCCTATCAGACTTTTCCTTTTCTAATTTTTTACACCCATAGTTTTTTCTATTTTTTATTCGATTTTATTCAATATAAAAATATTACAAAATAAAATATAATCATAGGGATTATTATCGTTTATATCTTTTCGTATTTGCATATTTTTCAAGTTGACAGTAGGCATGAAGAATTCTATTTCGGGCAATAGATGACGAGCATCACTCCGGGTAGGACAATATGAGGTGCGAATACATCGATATCCTTGCGGCGAACCAAATCTCGTAATACGTCCGACGAATCCGTGATCAAAGAATGTACCATATCTCGTTTCTGATAAGTGGTATATCGATTGAAAATGGATTCTAAGCATCGCTTAACGAGTTCTTTCTTGTCATTCTTTGTTTTCATTTTCTCCTTGTCGATTTTTGTCCCAAATTCCTCTTCACATAGAAGAAAGAATGCGTCCAAAATCTCCATGCTTCCAATCTTTGTCGATAATATCATTTGTAGGGGGGAGAATGAGGAATGGAATGATGGAAAGTCCATTAAATCATTTTCGACATTATAAAATGCCATTGTTCTAAATTGCGGGATAATATTGAAAGTTTTATGGATGTAAATTGGGGAAGAAAATTTCAAAATGACCAAAATTATAAAATCTGGGCATTTTATAGGGCCATAAAATAGGGCGGGGCTTGATATTACCAAGTGACGTCACATGATCAAGAAAATGAGAGACTGGGAATGGGGGAGCTTTGTAAAGAAAGCAAAGATATATGCACCCAATTGTTTTTAAGCATTGTATCTAATCTAATCGATGACATATGACTCAGTTCATAAATCCCTATAGACTAAAATCATCAAGTCTGGGAAAACTCTAGGGGTCCTTTCCCTTTTACTTTTCCCCAATTCTCAGTTTATGATACATATCTACATCATTTTTAGTAAAATTTTTTCTAGATGTCAATTTTCAATATTTTCACCCCACATAAATCATTTACACATAATGTATTCTAAAAAACACAAATAAACTAAGTAGAAGGGTATTATACAAAGAAGATGACATCATAATAGGTGATTTATACACATATTTCACTTTTCAGAAAGAATGGAAAGAGGCAGGGTTCCTCCCACATCCCCCTTAAAAAAATTATGGATTATTTCCATTTTCTCCAGTAAATTGGTATCAATTATTCATTTATTCAAAAACATAAAATAGAAAAAATACAATATAAAAGCGATAAATTGGAAAGCCACAATAAAATTATGGGGAGTATCCAAAGTCACGGATGACAAGTGTTTGGGGATCAATGATACCCTTTCCCACAAAAGGTCGATATTGATCATTTCTTGGGATAAAACGAGTCCATCGACAATAGAAGGACGGAGAAAATGGGGATAAATGATATCAATCTTTTGAATTTTTCCATCTCTTCCATATTTCAAAACCATCTCCTTGAATTTGTCGTACTGTAGACCATCCCGGTGTTCGGCATCGTATGTGATTGTAATTCCTCGAATCTTGAGTGCATATTCAAATGGTGCATCGGGGTCATCTTTGCGTCGAAGTTTCAGCCCATACTGCTTGGCTCCCCCAAAAGTGGCTTCGACAATCTCATGGTCCGGGCACTCGTCTGTAAAATCCCCAATATGGGGACCCAATTCCAAAGGACAGTTTTCTTCCGGTGCGGCAAAGATTAAGCTGTCCGTATCGACATACAAAAGCGTGCAACCTGGGGAGCGGACCACCTTTTGCATGTACTTGAGGAGAGTGAGTCTGGCACAACTGGTCGTCCAGGCGGAAATGGCTACATTTGAAGAGTCATGCTCTTTGACAAAATCCTCCTTATAAGTGTAGTTAATGAGCAGGACCCCCGGTGCAACTTCATGGGGAGGCATGAGTTTAATGTCCGTTCGATCAAGTAGATCCCCATATTCGGATGGTTGTTCCGTAATGACCGTTTTGACCAACTCATTATTCTTTAGACTGAAACGACCCCAAAGCGAGTTTAGGCATAACTTGACCAATGCCCTACGGCCCCTGTTGCTTTTCATCTTTTCGGGATCGATGATTATCCCAAATTTTTCCTCACATGCTTTTATGAATGCAATCTGGGCTTGTTTGTCATTGGCAATTTTCTTTTCGAACCCAGATGCATAAATCTTTTCCCCGAGAAACTCACGCATATATCCTCGAAACAGCTCCTTGGACACCTTCTTTGGATCATCGTCGTAGTCCAGCACTCTGATCAGCTCCGTGACCCGGTATCCCTCTTTTAGGGCAGCGTTCAATTCGATGGATGTACAGCTGGATATCCACCCACGCTCATTGTCCGTGTGTGTGCATTTGTAGTTTCCTTTTGTGTCGACATGTCCATTCGGGTAGTGGCTTGCGCATTTGGCACATAGAGGAAAGAGTAGACGGGGATCGCCATCGATTTTCATGGGGAGCACTGGGACATCACATTGCCGGGGAGGAATGACCCGAACTTTCATCAGTGCCACTTTGAATGGATTATGCTCTGGTCTCGTCCAATTGACTTTCTCATTAAAAACCCTCGGTTCGGGATGTCCTACTGGGTAGCCGATAAAATCGTCATCCAACATCATATTGACCCACGGATACAATGAGGTAACATCATAGTAAAAAATCTTTTCCCCCGGTTTTACCTCATAGTGCAGGCGCATTGGTCCGGTCCGGCCACCATAGAAACAGTCTCGAATGCGGATTGGTCCATAATCGGGGTATTCACCAAATCTTCTCTTCATTTCCGGATCTTCCTTGAGCATTTTATCGATTTCACATTCCCATATAATTTTGAGATTTGGCACAATCTGTCTAATCTCTTCCGTTCGTTGTTGGTCCGCCTCTCGAACATATCCTGCTGTCTTTCCATACGGTTGGATCATAGTCTGATCGTCCGGATAACAAATGGGGCACGCATGCCAGACACATCCGTGCACCTCAATGCCCAATTGTTCTTCTTCTACCCATCCATCGAGGTAATAACGGCCAACACTCTTCTCGCCATCTGGGGAGTAGGCAGTTTGCACCTTGACATTGTTCTCCTCCCCATACCATAACAGGTATTTGTGGGCCTTGATGGACTGATTGTTTGCACCATTGTAGCTTCTTTCGGGCACCCATGCCAATTCATCATATGGAAGATGGTTTGCCTTGAACATTTTGACACAGGACGAGGCAATGGTCAGGGCCTCGCGCAGGGGATCGAGTCCCATGTGTGGTTTGTGGAGAAAAGCGGCTCTGTCGACGAGTCCATCTTTATCGGCCGGTCGCTTGGAAAGGTCCATAAATTCTTGGCGAAAACGGACGAGGGCTGCCATGAGAATGTCCGTATCATTGACACAATATTCGGCAAGTTTCTCTTCCAGCCTAAAGGGGACATGCTTATTTGCCTCAAAATGTTCATCAAAATGTTTGCGCTTTTTTGGCATCATCCCTCCGGCCATAAAGTCATCCTTGGTAGGATAAATGTCCTTTCCATAATTGTCGGGGATATTTGCCAGATGGGGAAAATAGGGCTTATCCGGAATATCCAGGTCAAAAGTGGGGACCAGGCCGGCCAAAGAGCTGGGGACAAAGTTGAAGGAATCCCGGAAAAACAACTTTAAGTCCTTGACTTTCAATTCGATCATTTTGTTCCCCTTTTTGATAATTTCAGGTCTATGTTTAAGTCCAAGCCCAAAGAATAGTTTATATATGAAAATCATATCAAACCGACCTCCAAAATGTGAGTAGACGTAAGTTTCCAGTCCATGATCCACTTCCTTGATCAGCCAGTTGACAAAGTCCTCGAGCAGTTTGTCGGTCACCCGTTGATCATCCACGGTCGTTTGGGTGTAGGCGCGCTCATTAAAGGTGATTTTCCTATTCGGTCCACATATGGTACATTGATGCTCCCCTTTGAGGGAATTTTGCCACTCCCCATTATCCATGCATATGGTGCACGCAACTTTTGCTGACAGGAAGTTTGGCCGATGTTTTCGTCGCTTTTCATCATGTTTCTCATGCTGGGTCGTTTCTAGATCAAACGTAATGTATCGACACGGTTTTTTGTCATAAAGTTCATATGGTTTGATAAAACATCCTCTTTCTTTTGTATGAAAGTCGTTGCACCGTCCGCAATATGTCTCCCCACAAACGTGCCCGGGCTTCCCAACTTGCTTGTACACTTCCACCCTCCAAACGACCCCGCATTTTCGGCATTGTTTTGATTGCTTACAAAAACCTGATTTTTTATGGTGATTGTAGCAATCCTCGTTGTAAAAAGTTTTTTCACATCCATGGCAAAACTTGTGAAACATTGTCTTTTCACAAGGGTATTGGGGGCCAATGCGACTGCATTTGATGCAGCGTTGTCTGCATGAAGTTGCATGACTGGCCGCATCCCTGTAGCATCTTTCGCACACCAAACAATAGGGTTGGCCAAACAGATTGCCCGCTTTATGAATGCCATCAAAGTGGCCCCACATTTTGCCATTTTGCTCCCCCTTTGTATGATATAGAATGATGGGGGTGGTATAAGAGTCGGGCCCGTCTGAGAGTATCGGCTTAAAATGGCCTATCGAATTGAATATAAATATTTTGAATGTGTATTTTCCAGCATAGATTCGGTTCCAATATTCCCGGACTTTGGGGATCCATTCTACGGCATCATAATCATTTTGATCTAGGGGAGCACCCACTTGGCGCATCAATTCTTCTACATCATTTTTGAATTTCCCCTTCTCCCCATGCAAACCTTTTCTGTAGCGGCGAAACTTTGATTGATACCATCCGCTCACATGATAGACCATGGTCGCTTGCAGGGCATAGAATAGGCAGTGATTGTCCGTGTCGTTCTCGATTTTGATGAAGCAATTGTCGGCAATCCGATGTGGAACTCCCTTGCCTTTGGCCGATCCACGGATTTGCTTGCGCCTGGGGAGCCCGTCCCGATCGGCTGTGGTCACTTCAACTGTAAAAGGACTTCCCCATAGGCTCACTCCCTCTTTCCATTTTGATTGGGCTACTTTTAAAAACATATTTAAAACCGATTCGATCGTATTGGCGGTGATCGGCTCCAATGGCGTCCAGATGGGGCCCCTCTCGAGTAGTTCGCTGGTGATGGTGAACCCCATCCTGTCTGGAGCCTTCCCAAATTGAGCAGAAGTGGCCTTGGATGCCTCATCTGCGCAAAATTTGAAAACACCGGACAGGAGCCCTTCCGGGTCTTCGGGGAGTTTGGTGATGACAAATTTATTTTTGTATTTTGTTGTCCGGAACGATTTAATATGTTCCGTGTCGTCCGAATTGGGGAGTTGTTGAATATATTCTGCTGCATCATTCACGTAGTTCTCCCCATTTCCATATTGGTAGACAAATACTTTTGGTAATTTTTGGGGATTTGGATTTTTTCGTCGTCTGGGCAATGTGGAATTTGGGGACATAATTTGCTCGCTTTGATCGAGCAAATTATCGATGAAAAATTTGGGTTTTTTGGGGAGTGAGGACATATTCGCTTTTTGGGTAATTGTAGCTTTTTGAATGGGTTGAATGGGGTTTTTGGCTAGCTTTTATAGTGAAAGATTTCGCAATAGTCGCAGATTGGGGATCGATAAAGCTACTGGATGACGTGGCGAAAGCCTATTGGTCCATTAAATTTTCTAAAATGTAAATTGGTCCAAAAATGATTATTTGTCCCAATTTAATTTACTAAAAGCTTAATCCTATGATTGGGGAGTAAGGTAATCACTTGGATGTGTACCGTGATCCCCTATTTTATAACATTGGAGGTTATTTGGAATTATAAGTCTGTAGAATAATTTGGGTACAAAATAATAATTTGTAGTCGTTGATATTTTGTAGTTAATCGTAGAATTTTTATTTAATAATTTGTAGAATAAAATTGGAACCAAAAAATGGGGAACCGAATTTTGGTAAAGATTATTTTATTTTATTTTAAAAATAAAAAATCTTTCAGACCAAAAATTCAACACCTCATAGTTGGTCTAATATTTATTTTGTAGTCAATGAATATTTGAAGAATAGGAATAAAATTTTTTTATTATCGATGGAGTGGATGGAGAGGGACGTCGGGTTTTGGATTTGAATGAAAAAGGGGAAATTTTGAATTAATAAGGGAATTTTTATGGGGAATTGGTTGGACAATAGGGATTATTAGCTTGGTTTCGAAGTATAGACCCTCAATTGGTAGAATGGATGGAAATTAAGAGGGAGGATGGAAGGGGAGTGTGGATGGACGAGGCACGATGGAGAGATGGAAGTTGGTGGAAAGCAGCCGATGGGTATTTAGATGGATGGGGATCGATTGGGAGGGTGGAAGAAGATGGATGGAAGAGATAGTGGAGCGGTGAAAATGAAGTTGGGTAGGGGAGGACCAACCAACTAGGGAAGAGGGCCGGAGGTCAGGCAGGGATTTAAAGGATTAGTTTTGATTATAATTTTTACCATATTTTTATTTCAATTAAAAATTACATTTTTAATAATTTCCATCTCTATCTCCTTTTACGCTTTTCTTTACTTATTTGGGATGGGACTTGACGCGGAGTAAATTCTTTCCTCTTAATCTTAATTAAATAAGATTTGCAAATCATAAAGTATTTTTACTAATAATTATGAATAGTAAAAATTATTCTCATCTATGTTTATAAGACGATCCAAATTGAGTAAATTTTAGGGAGAGACTCTCTATTCTATTGAAAGGTTTTGGCTTTCATCGATTGGGGCCAGGGGGAGAGGGGAAGAAAAGACAGCCAACTTTCGACTGCTGCCGGTAATTGAAAGGAACAGCTGTTCAACGCGCGGCGCAAAAAGAAGAGGGTGGACATTGGTCCCTCTATTCCATTGAAAGGGTTTGGGCTTCATCCATTGGTGCCAGGCGGAGAGGGGAAGAAAGAACAACCAACTTCGATTGCTGGTGGCAATCGAAAGGAACAGCTGTTCAAGCGCGGCGCAAAAAAGGAAGAGGGTGGACATTGGTTAGTATAGTCAGCAGAGTCATTAACAAAATGTGGCTGGAGGGGAAGTGGTTGGGGAGGAGATATGTTGGCACTTGGTAGTGGACGGAGATGGATTGGGGAGAGGGTGGATGGAAGGAGGGGATAGAGCCCGGAGTGGATAGGGATAGATCAATGGCAGAATATTGGCTGGAGACAGAGAATGAGGATGCAACCAATAGTTGTTAGAGGTGGAGGGGCACGATAGATGGGACGGAGTGAAAGGGATTCATTCAATGGCTGTTGCCAGCCGATGGAAATGAATTAGGTAAAAGAGTGGGCGATGTCAGCTGGCACCGATGGATATGGATTGGAGGAAAGAGTGGACGGGGAGGCAGCCGATGGCTGTTGTCAGCCGCGGATGAAGATGGATTGGGGAAGAATGGACGATGAGGCAGGCGATGTCAATTGGCAGTCGATGGATATGGATTGGAAGAGAGTGGATTAAGTGGAGTGTATGAGAAGGAGAGTGAATAATCGAAGAGAAACAAGTTTATCGTTGAGGCAAAGTTGAGGTGGACGATGGATTAGGAGAGGAGTGGATCGATAACGAAATAATGGCTGGAGTCTATAGTCATTATTGGGAGGTTAGTGAGTGTAGGGGTGAAGGGAGGGGAAAGGGGAAACCGATGACGGTTGGGGAGAAGTGGGTGGGTAGGGGAGTGAATAGCCTAAGGGGAAGCGTGCGGCAAAGAGGATCGAAGATGGGTAGGGGAGGCGGGATGAATGGAGGGATGGAGATGGATGGTGGTCATTCACTAAATGGGTAATGGGGATTCATTGAAAAGAATGGGGAAGGGATTATTTTTTGGAAAATTAAAATTTTTATTCAAATTTATTAAAATGACCATTTATGGAAATTATAAAGGACTATATGTTGGCTTCAGCCAACCATTAGATTTGGGGAGAGATTTCTTAGGGATTTTTGGGGATAAAGCCGAAGGATATTGGCTTTAGATCTTTTAGTTAGATCTTTTTTGATCTTTGATCAATGATCTTTGAGATTTGGGGAGCTCCTTTGAACAGCTTCCTATACATTTAACTACTCATATGGGAAATATTTAATTTTACGAAAAATTTATAACGGCTTAATGGCTTCAAAATTCACAAACCATATATACACTGGATAGAGCTCGTCAAGACGCGTCGAATGGTATATAATTTGTCATGGTTTAATGGGTTTTGAACCAAACCTCATAAAACGGTTTAAGTGGTTTAAAACTCTTAATTTTTGATCAAACCAATAAAATATATACCAATCGACGCGTTTTGATGAGATCTATCGATTGGGTATAAGGTTTGGATGTCTAGAACAAACCGTTCTTTTCGCAAAATTAAGTACCATTCAAATAAAAATAGTCATAACGTTTTTTTCACTTTTAATATGTAAAACTAATTACTTATGAAAGATTCGTGGTATGACATATAGACATATTGGGAAGACATAGATTGGTTAAAATATTAATGGTGGCCCAAAAACCTTGAGATTTTACGAATTGATGATTCAATCTTTTTAAAAGCTTGCCTCCGGTGTGATTTGATCATCTCTGATCGACAATCCTCGATGCTGATCCATCCATTCAACAATTTTCCGAAAGCAAACATTTGTGATGTTTTCCAATGGGAAAATGAACGGTTCGGCATTCTCCCCCTCCTCCAGCTGCTGATCAAATTCCTCCTCAATTTCCAATGTTTCCCACATGTTCATGAACGTTTTCGATTGCATCATCAGATGCCATGGGACCTTAGTTTTTTTTTTATTTAATTATTGATTTTTTAAATAGGAAAAATAAATTTTATCAAAAAAAGGATGAAATTTTGATAAAATCGAAATAATTAAAAAATGTTTTGCTTCTTCCTTCAAAATTCCTATGCTCCGACCTCCGAGAAACTATGCCTGCCTTAATCTTAATCTAAAATTTAAATTTATTCAAATTGATTTTGCTATTATTTTGGGTCGACCCAATCTTGCTTAAGGATTTGTTGTTTCTTTTGATTAAAACCTTAATAATAATTAATAAACAATGTACAATCGATATCGACCAATTAAGGTTAATGTTATTAAATTATTTAAGTCGAAAATAGTTTAATTCAAAAAAGGCATTTTCTACTTTTCGACAAAAATAGACAAATTTCCAAACCAAAAATTCTTACTTGTATTTTTAAATTTTGTTATAAGAAAATAACCTCAACAATTTCGCCTTCGGAAGTTCGGCATTTGACTTTGCGTGCCAATTGAGCTTCGGTAAATGTGGGCACACCGCCTATAATAATCAATCAATTATTGTTGATTAATTTGAATTTATGCCTTTGTCTGCTGCTTTCTTTTGCTCCTCATTGGAAATGCCTCCTCTCGGTGTCGCATTTTCATTATCTTCCTCCATATTTTCGTCGCTTTTGAGTTGTAATAGTTTATTAATAAATTTCTAAAATTAAAAAGTTTAATTTCACTGAATTTTTCGATGAAATCCGATTTGTCGATCGATAATAAAAATAATGAAAATTTATTTAAGATATATTGGGCTGATCGTAACGTGGGCTGTTTGTAGAAAATATGTAAATTATAATTAAAAATCTTCTGTGTTTAAATTAGATATTTTTGATTGTAGGTTTTCTCTACAATCTCCCTCTTAATTTCTAAGTAAATTGACACTGCTTGTGCGTGCGGTTATGGTGTAGGTGGTAGCTATTGCTGCTTGGTTGAGGATTGTGGATGTGGAGTGTGGACCGTTGAGTGCCAACGGACGATTCTATAGACATTCCCATGAATTTTTGCAGCAAATCACCCAAAAATTTTATACTCTCCTCCTTAATTAAGCTGAGAGAAGATGACTGATGGAGATGTGATTTTCACTATAAAATTGCTCGACTTCCTCACATTAAGTCATTATCATTACCAATTCTAAATCAATTCCAGCATCCCTATTCCCTATCCATGGTATTTAAAAAATCTACTTTTTCTGCAATTTAATTTAACATCATTTTCTTTAAATTAATTTATTACAGAAAAATAAAATTTTTTTGATTTTAAAAAGCTGAATTTTGCTGAAACAAAAAATGATTCGTCTTGGCCGTCTTTCTAAAATTGGCTTTTCCCGGATTTCAACAATTCCTGCTGCAGCCAATCAAATTCTTTCGAATCGGAAATTTTGTGAAAAAATTCCCGACAAAAATTCCATCAATTCAATCATTGATGAGGTTTATAAGATTTAAATAAATTCAAGACGCAATATTAATTTATATTTATTTTTCACAGATAAAGGAAGACAAGACCTCAATAAATTGGAATCAGAAATGGAGAAGGAGCGCAGCATTGAAAAAGACGGTCAAAACGGTTTGTAATTAAACAAAAAAATACTGAATTTAAATTCGAATATTTTGATATTGATTAACAAAAATAATGGACCAAAAAGTAAAGGCCAAAAAACGAAGTTGATTTTAGTTTTTTTTACTGTCATAAATTTTTGTAATTTCCAAGCTTCTATTTCTCTAATCAATTATGGTCATAGGATTTTATCAAATTTGCTAGTTTTTAACTAATATTTACCTAAAAAATTATTTGACCCGCAATATTTTATTGCACAAGTTCGAATACTAAATTCGGTTCTACATTCCATCAAAAATATAATTGGGCAAAATATAAAATTAATCTAATTTTTAAAAATTATAATTGGATTAAATTAAAGTAGAGCCCGGCGCGGATTCCGGGTCCGTACGGATTATCCGGACCCGGAGTCCGAAATCCGTACATTTTTTGATTTTCCGGATTTTTTCCGGGCCGGATTTTTGTACGGATTATCCGGTCCGGTCCGGCCCGGGATTTTAGCCAAACGAAAATCCGGCCCGCGGGTACGGATTTTTTGCATCCGGATTTCCGGATTTTTCAAATGCTAGTAAAAAGGATCATTCATCCTATTTCTGTGAATAATTTTTTTTGAAACGATCCAAATTCCTTTAAAATCTTTATTTAATAATTTCTTTTTTTAATTATTTCTTTAATATATTTTTATTTTTTGTTTTATACAACGGAGCCCCACAGTGCGCCTACACGATTCGCCTATTGGGGGCAAAAAAACAATTCGCCTATTTCCTCAATTTTCTTTAAAAATTTAATTTAAAAAAGTTTAATAAGTGTTTCATATGTAATTTTTGATGCTGAACACGAATATGATATTCAATTTTTCATACCTATCCATCCAACCTAATTAATTGTCAAATGAAATTGATTTTATTAAGTGAATAATACATGTGGCTCTGGATGCCAGTGCCAGTGTTGGATTTATAGGATGCCATTTTACGGTTCTTTCCTGTTATCTGGGGGGCAAAGCGATTATATGGGGGGCAAGGAGATTATATGGAGGGCAAGATCTATAATATATAATAGGATGATTAGGAAGATGATTATGACCTTCTTCATCTTCTTAATCATCATCTTCATCATCATCATCTTCTTCATCATCATCATCTTCATCATCAACATCTTCATCATCTTCCTAATCATCCTATTATATATTATAGATCTTGCCCCCCCCCATATAATCTCCTTGCCCCCCATATAATCGCTTTGCCCCCCAGATAACAGGAAAGTATCCATTTTACTAAATTAGGGTTGCCACAAAATTTAAAGCACATGCCATTGCATGTCTTCCCCGGACTAAAAAAATAAGGTTCACATTTCGGGAATATTTTGAAAATGAGCACAAATTTTTGGGTTATTTTCAAAAATAAATTCAGAATTGGAAGAATTGTAATTCTGATTTTAGTTCCCCGGAAATGTTGATTTTCCTTAACAAAAGTATTCCAGAAGTTGGCTCATATTAATTTGAATGAATTTGATTTCGTTTTTTTATTTTATCTCGATAAATTTGATTTCATTTTTTATTTTAATCGCTATAAATTTTGTTTTTTTTTTTACTTATATCTGTGAAAAAAATTTTTTGAAAATCCGGAAATCCGTATCCGGATCCGTACAATTTTAAGGTACGGATTATTTCCGGACCGGATTTTGTACGGATTATCCGGTCCGGTCCGGCCCGGGATTTTTTCGGTTCGAAAATCCGGTCCGCGGGTCCGGATTTTCCTTCGCGCCGGGCTCTAAATTAAAGGTCTTAATGCTCCGCAACAAAATTTCATCGAAATTCCTCGAATAACTGTTGAAAAAGCCTACAAAAAACATGAAGAAATAACAATCTACCAAGAAGATATAGATTATACGGCCGTAGGGAGTTGTAATTTTCCCGAACGATGCATGGAAATTGAATTAAGGCAAGACGAAAATGGCAAAAAATTCATTCAAATCACCCAGGTTTTACATTTACATTACAATATTTTATAAAAAATTCAAGTTAAAGGAATTAGAAGAAAGAGAAGATGAAGGCAGCTTTCGATACAATTACAAATTTCCAAATATTCCCATGAAGGATGCCAATGGTCTGCTCAATGCTATGAATGTTTTAGCTGAATGGGAAGAAAAGTCTAAAAAGGCTGACGAAGAAGAGTCAAGGAATTTATGGATGCGTGGGATGAGCTTAATGAAAAACAAAGAAATTTGGGCAAAGGCACTTCGACAAAATAAAGTAAGAATACAAAATTATTTCGTAAAATGGCAAAATAATATGAAAACCTTATTGTCAATTCATATTTGTTGACATTTTGCTAAAATAGTCAATGTCAACATTTACCAAATGCCACCTATCCTCAATGGTAAATGTTGGCATTCGGTCTATCAAAACTGACTTTAAAAATTTTCATAAATGGAGGCCATTATAATGCTTAGCTTTCTTAATCCCCATAAAATTCTTTTATGCATTTAGTTAAGGAATAATCAAATAATAAATAATAGTTATTTTTATTCTTTTAGTCGACGATTATTTGCCAACAATTGGTCAAAGGCAGCAATATTAACAACTATAAATTGGGAATCCATAAAACAGCAAACTATTCATCCTGGGAATGGGAATTTCGAATGGAGGCAATAACAGAAGATGGCGATAGACGGAAACTGCGTGAACAAGTCCCAATTGAAGTTTTCTATTGGTTGAAGGAGCAAATGACCGAATTGATAGACAAATATTGGGATGAATTTGAAGAAAATAAAGAAGATGAGGATGACTAAATATTAAACCAGAGGAAAATGATTTGATGACTTAAATAGGTCCAATGTCCGGCCGTTTATGAAATTTATCATCTATATTTATTTTTCACAACATTTTATAATTTAAAATCATTGGATAAAAGAAATGAAATATTTTGCATTCATTTTATTTTAATTGGTTGGAAACCATAAGATAAAAATAGATTTAATTTAGCATGAATTCAAGTTGTTTTTTTGATATGAAAAGTATACTAAATTAAAAAATCAAAAATAGACTAGAATTCCTTGTTAATTTTTTCATTAAAAATTAGGCTCTACCCCGAAGTCCCGAAAGACGAAGTCCCGAATAAAGGGAAGTGGACGAAGTCCCGAAAAGACGAAGTACCGAAAAGGAGAAAATGAGACGAAATCCCGAAAACTTGAACTTGTGGATCAATTTTTTCGATCGATACCTCAATCGACGCGTCTTGATGCCAGGATCATGAGCAGCTAAACTCAAGGGAGTGTCAGAAGGAAAAAGGCCGCATATAAAACCAAAAGATATCGGATTACATTTTCCTTTGAGGGGATTAAGAATCCGACACCTTTTGGCTTTATATGCGGCCTTTTTCTTTCTGACGGTTCCCTTGAGTAAAAAATGGTTAAATTGGAGATGGAATTTTTATGGGATGAATTTTATTCGAATTTTGACGGCAATTGGCGGTTCACTTAAAGAAATATGATCTTTGGACTTAGTTTTATTTGCCCTATTTTTCATCGTCAATTTTGATTTCCCATTCGGATTAGCCCTGGGGCAAATGGAGAATAAACAAAGAAGAAATATGGTACTTAATCGCAATGGGGAAATGGTTTTGATGGGCAATTTTCTTACTTCCCCTGGGCCAACTGGGGTGAATGGAGAATAAACAAAGAAGAAAGAAGGCACTTAAACGCAATGGGGAAATGGTTTTGATGGGCAATTTTCTTATTTCCCCTGGGCCAAAAGTACTCAAAAATAATCGTGCAAATAGGAGGGCGTTGACCTAGAAAATGCAAAAAATTGGCTTGGAAGTAGAGGAGGAATTTGGCGGGCAATTGATGGAAGACTGTTCATTTTGGTTGCCCTAACGGATCGGAGGATATTTATTTTTGCTGCATTTGCCTATTCGTTTGCCCCATTTCCCTCCTAATTTTTAGAAAATAAGTATTTGCATTAAATTTTTGTTTTATTTTTATTGATCATCATGGATTGCAAAATATGCCTTTGTCCCCTGATAAACGGCATATCATTCGTGGACAACTTAGCTAATGAAGCGACCCAAATCTCTTTTTTTGGGAAATGCCACCATTCATTTCATTCCGCGTGTATTGCTGCATTTTTCAATCATCCCCCAACCCATCCTGATGGATATTTTTGCCCAACATGCCGAAAACCTTGTTCGGAAAGAGATGTAAATCTCATGGAAAATATAATAAATCTTCCACCTCTGCCTCCTCCAACTCCTCCAAGGCCTCAAAATGAAATGGAAGACGGTGAGTTTATTTACGAAACTTTGGGATTTACCAATTTGGGAAGGTGATATTTCATTTGAAAGCCCTAAATGTCCTCTGAAAAGTGCCTTTTCTAATTTTGTTATTAGTTAGCAAGTAAAACCTCCAATTTAATTTTATTCTGAAAGAAAATGATTTTTTGAATTTTTCAGTGGAAATTATTGTGTTGAATGATTTGGATCTGGGAAGGCGATATCTCATTTTAAAGCCCTAAATGTCCACTAAAAATTGGTTTTTTCTAATTTTGAATTTAGGAGCATGGGACATATTTTTGATTTTGCCCTTTCTTTTGGTCATAGCTTAAGAAGGAAGCAATCAACTTGGGATGGCGAAATGTCATTTGAAAGCCCTAAAGGTCCTCTAAAAAATGGATTTTCTATTTTTTTTTTTGAATTTGGTTTTTGCATATTTTGATAATTTTGGTCAATTATTTTTGGAATAATTTGAGAATCAAATTAAAGAACAGATTTTTTTTATCACAGATATAATCTGGGAAGGAGCTCCGCCTATGCCAATTGAGGGTATACCACCGGAACAAAATGATGATGAAGGCCTGCGCTCGCGCTCACCTTCGGAGGAAGCGCAAATTGATTGTGGGTTTTTTTACTAAAAAAACAACTAATCAGTGAAGGCAATATACCATTTGAAACCCTAATTGTTCTCTAAAAAGCGGCTTTTCTAATTTTTTTCTTTAAATAAAAAGCGATTTCTTTTAGTTTATTAAATGAAAAAAATACATTTTTATTTTGATTCCTTATTGAATATTCATTAAAGTTTCAGATTATTTGCTGAAAATATTGACAGCCAGAAACGTCATAATTGACGAAACCAATGAAACGGTTAGACAAGTTTATTGTCAGTGGGATTGGCCCAATGATCCCTTTTCTTGGGAATCATTGGAACATTTAGAAACGGTATTATAAACGGGGATAAATGAGTGCGAATGAAAATAAAATTATAGTAAGAACAACTTGAAAATATTGTTCTTTATTGGAAACGCCGACATCGCCAAAATGAAACGCCCCTCAAAAGAGTTAACAACATGGGCGAACTTACAAATCGTACACCCCCAAATCGCGATTTTAGTGGGAAAAAAAGGAGGGTATTAAACCCTGGCATCCAACGAGCACCCCGGCGCCAGAGAAGAGGTCAACCCCAATCCCTATCCATCCCCAAATATTATTTTTAGTTTTATTTCCTCCGGTTGCAGCGCCGGAGGATGCTAGGGTGGAGGATGAGGCCGTGGTTGGAGCCCCAGTGGTTGGGGCCCCAGTGGTGGCGGCCCCTGCTCAGGTCTTAGCGGCCAATGCTCGCGCCTTGGAACCGGAAGAGGAGGCCCAGATCCCATTTCGATATATACAAAAATATCGAGAAATTCGAATGTTTTTCGCTCTTCCAACGGCGCTCGAAATTCTGAATGCCTATATACGTGAAGAAGCGGATGAAGAATTAATGAATTTGGGCGCCCAAGTTATGCGGCAACAAGAGGGTTAATTAAATAATATTTAAAATTTTTTTTTAATAATTTAGAGAATATGAATGCACCAATGGAGGCGGCGGTGGCGGCGGCGGCGGAGGAGGCGGTGGCGGCGGATATGGCGGCGCCGGTTGGGGTAGAGGAAGATATGGCGGTGGAGGAAGGTGAATAAAATTTTAAATTATTTTTTAAAATATTAAGAATTTAATTATAATATTTCACTTTTCAGCCATTGGCAATCAACTGCATGTCGGCACTCAGCCGGCAATGTTCACAACACCGCAAGGCACCCAAATGGCAATGGTCAACACAAGTGAGTTCAAATTATTTTTCACAAAATATTTTACATTTTACGCTTTTTTTTGCAGCCACCCAGCCCAGCACTGGCAATCAATCGGTCGGCACTTCCACGGCAATGTTCACACCACAAGAAGCATTAGGTGAAAAAGCATTTTTGGGCTGAAATTTTTATTAATTTAAAATATTAAGAAAAATTAATTATTTTTTTAAAATAAAATTACCACTTTTCAGCCATTGACAATCAACCGCAAGGCAATCAAATGGCAATGGTCAATGGAGTGGTCAAACAACTTTCAAAAACGGTTAGGGATGGGTTGATGAGTTAGGGATGATTGAACACTCTAAGCCATTTGGCTGGGTATTGACCCAACCGGTCTTAGCCTACCGAGCAAAGACCCATCAGGCTCTAGCCTAACAGGCCGGGTCCATTGGACCTTGGCCTAACAGGCTTAAACCTACCGGGCCTTTGCTCGGTAGGCTAATACTGTTGGGTCAATACCCAAATGGCTTAGAGTGTTCAATCATCCTTTAGAAGGGCAAATATGAATATTGGATGTAAAGGAAGCAGAGAAAAAGAATTAAAAAATAAGATGACCCAAAAGCTTTTCATTCGGTTTGGTTCATGACCCACCGAATTTAGCCTATAAAGCCTCGACCTAAAATGCTCTAGCCTAACAGGCCAAGGTCCGAAGGACCTTGACCTAAGAGGCTTAATCCTATCAGGCCTTGACTTAAAAGGCTAAATTCGGTGGGTCATGAACCAAACCGAATGAAAAGCTTTTGGGTCATCTTATTTTTCAATTCTTTCTCTATGCTCATCCAATATTCAATGCTTAGCCCAATCTTTATGGAAGAGGGAAGAATAAAATAATCCAAAAGGCTACTCAATCAATTGGGCCATGACCCATCGGATAAAGTGGTTTAAGTACCGTCCCATCAGGCTTAAGCCTAACAGGCCAAGTTCCTTTGGAACTTGGCCTAACAGGCTACTACCTACCGGGCCGTAGCTTAGGGGCTTTGTCCACGGGCCTAGACCCAATTGACTGAGTAGTCTTTGGCTGATTTTATTCTTCCCTCTTCCCTAGAGATGTGATGTTTGAAAAATATATCAACCCATCCTAACCCGTCAGTCGGGTGCTGCTGCTGCTCGTCGTAAAAGGGCCAAGGCCAAAGCAGCAAAAGTGGCGGCACAGGCAGCTTTGGAGAGTATGCACACCGTCAATGGACAATAAATTAAATTTGGTTGCGGTGGAATTTTGATGCAGCGGAGGATGTGGCCCATCAATTTATTTTTTTCTAATTCTTCAATAAATAAAAATTGATTTGGCCTTTTTTTTTTAAAATTTAACATCGAATAAATTTTGAATTGTGTTTAAAATTTTAGGGGATTTATGGATGGAATGAGATGAATATTTGGATATGTAAATTTTATAATTTGACGGAAAATAATATTTTTTTATATTGTAAAAGTTTTTCACATGGTTAAAGCTCACTCACTGCAGCAGTTTATCGGTAAAATGAATGATTAGAGGACTTGAGGACGAAATATCTTTTACCTATTCTCAATTAAAGTGGTATATTCGTAATTTTTAATTTGAATTTTCCTTAAAACTAAATGGTATACTATAAAATTAATAGTTAAAAGATGATTCATTTCGATTTATTAAAGAGTTTACTCGGTAAGTGAATGATTAAATGGTATGATATCGAAGTTGCTTGAACGTTGAACTTATATAGATTAAAGATTATTAATATGAATTTTTATTTATGGTATCAAATGGATATATTCGTAAGGAGGATGTCATTGATGATCGAAATGAACCAAAATGAAAGAAGAATAAGATAGCTGGAGTTCACTTTGTGGAAAAATTATACATTAAAGCGAATAATTAGAGGACTTGAGACGAAATATCCTTAACCTATTCTCAACTTAAATTTCCCCCACCCTCACTATATTTTCTATTCACATTAAAAACTTTATTTATTATATGAAATATTGAAAGAATGAATGAAAAATTTAAATTACAAAATTTTAAATTTGGTCAAATACGAAGGAATTTGGGTAGTATGGCCTTTATTTTCTTCACTTGGGGTGGTGGTGGCGGTTTGGGTCGATCTTGTTGACAAGGCGATTGTAACGAAACTCCAACAATCATGCGCAACTTTTCTATAAATAATTTTAATTAAATTAATTGTAAAAGTAAAAATTACCTCTTTGAGGGTCTGAATCCAGAGTGTCCTTTTCATCGTCCAGATTGTAACGTGCCACTTCCTCTTGTCGAAGTTTTCCAGAAATGTTGATGGTTTTACAGGAAACTGATGGAACAAATGAGCGTTGAAATGTCAATGTCTTAAGAAAAACATTAACCTTTTTTTCCTTAAATGAATATTACCTTTTCGGCCCATGATTCCAATCTCTCGATGCGAATACTTGAATGTAGTTGAATGGTTAAAAGCGTATTTATTAATTCCTCTTGTTGTTTATTTTGAGCATTTAATTTTTCAATTTCTTTTTGAAGTTGTTTTTCAGCGGACATTATAAAAATTTATAATTAGGACGAATAAATGAATTGGGTAATTATGGGGTGAGGATTGAAGAAACATGCCCATCTTTTTATATACCCTTTTTTGCTAATATTAATCTTCCCTTACTTATTGTTAATCTTGATGAGAAAATATTTACGAAAAGACACAAGACTCGGGAAAAAAGGTCAAACAAGAAGAACGACAAACAGGAGGATTAGTTCAATCAAAGGATTTAGGTAGAGAAAATCTTTCTTGACCTGCTTTCTATTTTCCCATTAAACAATCAAATTTCATTTATTTGCATAATTTAAAAAATGGTTAATTCGAAAGAAAGTGCCGACAAAATAATTATGAATTGTTTGATTATATGCTGATCAAATTTCTTCTTTCTTCACTGTCCAAATTGCCCATCATTATTGTATGGACGCTTAATGCCGCCATTAGTTGGCGGTGCCAGCAAATCGGTCGCTTTGCAATTGTCCACCACGCATTGATTGCACATCTCAATTTTCAAAGTGACTCCTTGGCCGGTACGGATCAGCTTATCTTGAGAATGAAAGAGTCGGCCTCTGCAATCGCTGCAAAGACGGTATTGAAGGACAGTCTTGCCCTTAACAAGCTTCCATAATTGTTCTCCTCCATTCTAAAAATAAATGTATTAAATTATTCGTTTATTGAAAATGCTACCTGGATCATATAACTTTGAGACATAGCATTATGATGAGCTGGAGCTACCGGCATATACTGTGGAATTGGTTGAGTATATTGGGCCATCGATGCCTGTGTTCCTTGAATAACCGATGGTGGTGGAATTGCCGAATTGAATTGGGCAATTGGAGACTGAGGAATCATATGCTGCGGTTGAAGGGCTGGTTGCTCTTGTCCAATATTTTCAGTTAAGGGTTGTGATGCAGCCATAACGTTCTTTTCATTGGAAATTTGTTCTTGGGATTGGATTTGGAAACTCATTTTTAGGTCTGGAGAGAATTTAATAGAATGAGTATATTTTTTATTTTTTGAAAAAAAATGGGAATGGTCTATCTGATCGAAATTTCTGATTTTTATACTCAAAATAAGGGGCGTGGTTAGCAGATCAACTCTAATCATTTGGCCCGTTGCCAAATATTGAATCAGTCCCGCCCACAATTTATAATAAAAATAATTTCTGCCTAAATTCAAAATTCATTTCAAATTTTTATCTGAAAAATGGCTACCATCCTCATTGCATGCGCACAGAAATTAAATTGCACTTTAAAAAATCTTCGTGATTTCCTCAATCATCCTCAGGATCGAGAAAAAGCATTGAAAAGTTTGATGGGCCGTGAAGTCCGTACAACTTATGAAGACAAAAATGGATTCAAAAGAACATTTTTCATAAGCGGCATCACAAAACAGGGGGCACATTCTCTTCGTGCTTATGGCCGTCTTCCTCGACCTTTTAATCTCAGTGTTGCTCAACACTTTTATGACTGCCATCGAATTCGTCTCAAACATCCATATTTGCAATGCATAATCGAACATTTTCCCACGGGCGAAGATCATTATTATCCAATGGAATTATTGGAATTTGTTGAGGAAAAAAATGAAGAAAACTTGATAATTCCGGATATGTTCAAGGAAATGAAGACATGTGATTTTATGCGCTGGGCAAGAGAAAACCACAAAGAAGAAAGCAACAATGACAATGATGATGATGATGAATGCGATGAGGAAGAAGTAAAAGAAGATACCGATGAATCAGGCATTTTTCTAGGAGCACGAGCAGAATGCAGTCAAAAGAAATGCTGGAAATGCTCAAACATATTTCAATAATGGCTTTGCACAAACCCATTCGTCAACTACACCCTCTCGTCACCTGCACCCTCTCGTCACCTATGCAGATAAGACATATTTTTCCCTTTTTTAACAACTTTGAAATAAATTGTATCTTCTTCACGAAAAATATGTCTTTTTCCTCCTTAAACTGTCCACTTCTTAAAATAAATTTTACTTCAATTGTATTTTCAACATAAAAATGTCAGCTTCTTTTCTCTAATTTTGCATCAATTGTCTCTTCTAATTTTTAAATATGCTTTTTTCCTACTTAAAATGCTATCTTCTAACAAAAAATATTACAATAATTTTCACTTCATTATTTACATTTTTCATATTTATTCATGGATAAAATTTAAAAAAAAGCATCAAATTGTGAATTGAAATCTAAGGGAAAATTAATTTTTTATTGCTGAACATTAACTTGTATGAGGTGTTCAATAACTTGATCGAAACATGAACGTGAAGGTGGATATTTTCTAAGTTTGTCCATAAATTCGGCCCATAGGAGTTCATTTTCTTCTTCTACTCCAATAGGAAGCGGGACACATTTTAATAGTCCTTCAAAACGAATCATAATCGTGCACTTTATGAGTTGATCGGAATAGACTGTCATTTTCAAGATAGCTGCTCGCTCACTATGAATTGTCGGGCTTGTTAAAGTCTATAAACATTAAAATCATCCCATCTTTCGACAATTAAGAGAATAAACCTTAAATCCCTCAGTGCTGTTTATTTGCCAGAAAAAAAGAATTCGTTCGGCTTTCAAATTCAAAGGTGCCATACAATCTATGGTCAAATTTCCAGGATGAACATTGACAATTGTATGAACAATTTGATCTTCCGAAGTGCTTGGAAAACCGTCAATGTAATGAATGGACAATGTAGCGAAAAGGAATAAAATTTTGGGGAAGAGCATTTTTTTGTTACTATTTGGCCGGATAAAAGACTGACTATTCCCTCCCTCCCTCCCTATCCGTTCGCTTCCTTTCAAAAAATCGATGAGCGTCCCTTTCTTACAACCTCTTTTAGACACATCCGTTTTTCTTCTCCTTTTATCGAATGAGTATAAATAAAAGCAATGACAATTTATTGAGGGGTTTGAATAAAACCAAAGTCAAGAACACGATAATCGGAGGGACGAATTATACCTTTTCCTACAAAAGGTTTCCATATTTTACGGAGGGGTTGAGAGGTAACTTGTGAATTTACAATTGAAGGGCGGAGGAATGTTGGATACAAAACAGAAATTGGAACAATTTCGCCAGTTTGGGAATAATTCAAAACACGGTTTTTGAATGTTTCATATCGGAGGCCTTGATTTTCGATAACGTCCCAATTGAGTGTCATTCCTCTGATCTTCAAAACATATTCAAATTCATCCTCTGCTGCTCCCTCTCTTTGAAGTTTGAGCCCGTATTGTTTCGCACCTCCGCTCACTACTTCTATGATCCGATGATGTGGGTATTCGTCCGTGAGACCGCCAAGACGGGGTGATGTTTTCAAAGGATTTGCTCCCTCCGGATGTGCATAGATCAAAGAATCAGTGTCTGAATTTATCTCTGATGAATTTTAATTAAAAACACGTATATTACCAGTGTAGATGAGTGTGCAACCTGGAGATCGTGACACTTTGCATGAGACGAAGGAGTATTAGACGGGCACAACTTGTAGTCCGCAAGGAAATTACTAAAAAATGTTCATTTGTTTCGAAAAATATTATTGTCTTACCGCAATTGGAACAGTCATGCTCATCCAAAAATTCCTTCTTCTTTGTGTAGCTGATCAGCATCACCTCAGTTGTTATTTCATCGATTCCCATCAAGTTAATGTCCTTTCGATCCAAATATTCGGCCAATTCTGCCGGATCATCCGTGATATGTGTTTGCCAGAGTCCAAAATTTCTAAGTGCAAAACGGCCCCAAAGATTATTGACCATAAGCTTGGCCAATGACCGCTTTCCCTTGTTCGGATCCATTTTTTCTCTTTCAATTCGTATACCAAAACGATCCCAACATTCTTGAATAAATTTGTCCTCTGCTTCCACATTTCCCGCAATGCTGCTATCAAATCCAGATGCATGAAATTTTTGAGCAAGAAATTCGCGCATATATGGACGGAAGAGTTGATTATCCGATTTGATGTATTCCAACACACGTAATACCTTCGTGACGGTGTATCCTTCTTTGAGTGCTTCATTCAGTTCAATGGAAGTGCAACTGCTGACCCATCCCCGTTGTTGATCGGTGTGGCTGCAACTGTATTCTTCATCGACTCCTCCTTCCAAATGATCGTGAGCGCATTGGGCACATAAAGGGAAGAGAAGACGGTTGTCGAAATCAAATTTAACGGGCAGCACAGGGATGTCAATTTCTTTCGGTGGGATGACAAACACTTTGAGCAAAGCCAGAGGGTATGGATTGTCTTCTGGAGCAGTCCAATCCACATTCTCATTCAATGTGTGCACATTTGGGTGACCAACAGGATATCCAATTTTGTCGAACATGTCGTCGGCCATGAAATTGACATAAGGATAGAGGCTCGTCACATCCAAATATGAAATCTTCTCCCCTGGATGTGCCTGATGGAACAATCGAAGAGGCCCTGTTCTCCCTCCATAGAAGCATTTTCTAATTTCCAATGGTCCACAATCCATGTAGCCTTTGAATGCTTCTTGCATTTGTTTATCCTCCTCGAGCATTTGATATATTTCGCATGACCAAAATATTTCCACGGGCACATGACTTCTTATAAATTCCATTCGTGCTTTATCCATCTCTCTTTGTTTTCCTGCTGTTCTGCCTGTGGGCAACATGCATTGATCATCCGGATAACACTTCTCGCATCCGTGATATGGACATCCGTGTATCTCGATCCCTCTCTGTTCATTCTCAATCCATCCATCCAATTTGAACGGTCCCACTTGCTTCTCTCCTTGTTCAGAATGGGCATTTTGGATCAGCACGTTGTTCTTTTCAGAGTACCATTGCATGAATTTTAGTGCCAATAAACTTTGGTTTTCTGCCGATTGATATCCTTGCTCGGGAACAAGTGCCAAACAGTCATATGGAAGATGATTGAGTCGAAAATGACGCATGCAGGCACTGGCAATGGTCATACATTCTCGAAGAGGGTCCAATCCATCATGTGGTTCAAATGAGGATGCTCGTTCTGTTGTGAAACCATTTTCGTTGGCAGGTCGCTTTGAAATTTCCAGAAATTCATTGCGAAAAGCCACCATTGCTGCCATCAAAATTTCAACATCATTAACGCAATAGCTGGCTAATGCTTCATCCAAAAAGAATGGCTCATTCCTGTGTTCATTGTACCATTGGTCAAATTTTTTGCGCTTTGCAGGGTCGAAACCAGCATAGAGATAATCCTCTTTTGGAGGCAAATGAGGAAGTCGCTGCCCATAATTCTCTGGCCTGTTGAAGAGATACGGAAAAAATGGCTTGTCCTGGACATCCAGTCCAAAAGCAGAGGGAAGGTCGGCCAATTTCATTTGCATCAGATTATAGCTGTCCCGCCAGATCACATTTGGATTCATTTCATTTCGTGCTTTCACTTTCATTTCATACATTTTATTGCCTCGTTTCAACATGCTTGGATTGATGCCTTCTTTGTAGAGTTCTTTGAACACGAAATGCATGTCAAATTTTCCACCAAATTGAGAAAAGGCGTAGGTGTCATATCCGATTGGCAAATCATAAAGTATCCATTTGACAAAATCCTTCATTGGTGTTTGGCTGACTTCATGAAAATCCGCCTCCGTCTCTTCGTATGGTCTTTCGCCAAATGTGATCGTTCGGTTTGGTCCACACACTTCACATTCATTCACAGTGCCTGCCAATTTTTCTTTCCATCTGCCTGTCTTGATGCATTCACCACAAGTGACTTTGGCCGCAATGAAATTTGCTTCATGCTTCATCTTTTTTATTGGCTCATTTGGGTCAAGCGGTTGATGTTGAGTCGTTTCCAGATCAAATGCCACAAATCGACAAGACTTTTCCTTTTTCTTCCTTTTCCCAATTTTCATTGGCCGAATATGACATCCTCTTTCCTTGTCATGAAAAGCTCCGCATTTGCCGCAATACCTATAAAAATAAATTAGAATGTTATCGTAATCATTTTTAAAAAATACCGTTCTCCACATATGTGACCCTTCCGTCCATCGACCGTATTATTTTTCACATCCCACATAACACCGCATTGTTCACAATATTTGTTGTCTTTGCAATAACCAGACTGAATATGATGTCGATAACAGTCATTGTTGTTAAAAGTTTTGAAGCAAAGTTGACATTTTTTATGGAATCCAGGAAAAGGCTTGCATGGATATGTTGGCCCAACTCTGGAGCAAAGCAGGCAATGTGATCGGCATTTTGCTGTGTGTCGTCGGCTGCAGCCATACACTTGCTCACAAGAATAGCAATATGGCTGTCCAAAAAGGTTTCCGCCTTTTTGGACACCATCAAAATGCTTTGTTTCGCCATTGTAGTAAAGGACAATTGGAGTATCAAACTGCTCTGGTCCATGTTTCATCAATGGTTTGTAAAGTCCAGATGTGCCGAATACAAATCCTAAATAATTAAATTTGTATGCTTATAATCTATGAATTCTTGACTACCTTTGAACACATATCGTCCAGCGTATTCTACATTCCAACGGTCTATCACAATAGGAAGAAAATCTTGTGTATCATATTCTCTCAAATTCATTGGTGCTCCAATTGATGTCATCAAAGCATTCGTTTCTTGTTGCAATTGCCCTCGGGAGCCATGCAATCCGTGAAGATAACATCGGAATTGTTCACGTGTCAAACCTCGCGTAATACGGACCATTGTTGCTTGAAGTGCATAAAAAAGACACCGGCCATCATAATGATTATCAATCTGATAAGATGGTAAGTTTATAAAATTAATTCAATCCTACCTTGATCAGGCATTGATCCTTAATCCGATGGTGAACTGAGCCTAATTTTCTTTTTGGATGACCGCTGCCTTTTATTGACCTCTTTTTTGGTAGTGCATTGTAATTTATTGTTGTTATTCGAACGGAAAATGGTTCGCCCCAAAGCGTCAAGCCTTGTTGTTTTTTACTTTGTGCAACTTTTAAGAATTGATTCAAAATGACATCCACTGTATTGGCGGTCACTGGGCGAATCGGCGTGAAGATATTGGGATCGAGAAGAATGCTACTGATGTCACATCCCAAATGTGTTGGCTCGTCTGCTTTTGCTTTCGCCTCATCAATGGCATCGTCGATGCAATATTGAAAAATGCCCGCTAATAAACCTTCGGGTTCCTCTGGTACATCTTTGATTATGAATTTGCTGTCCCATTGCATAGTGGCATATTTTTTGTTGTATTTTGAATCTCCTTCGAGCTTTTGAATATATTTTGATGCGTTATTGTTATCATTTTTTGCAGGTGAATGAGGAGGAGAATCCGGTAAGTCCAACAAATCTTGGATTGTAAAGCGACGAGGTCGTTTTCGTGGTGGAGCATCTTCTTCATGATCATTGTTTAAATTGTTGCTGAAAAATGGTTTAGATCGTTTTGTAGGATGGTCCATTTTTGATAGGAATATTGGGAATATTGGAAAATGGAATAAAGTGGGATGAAATGAATAGAATACTAATTCTTTATATAGTGCCGAGAGTGTAGGGCGGAGTCAAAAATTTTAACCAAAAATGCTAGGTTTTGTTTATTTAACCTTTTATGCTTATTCCCATCCGGATTAGACCTGATCTTTTAGCAATTTTCCTAACCAGTCATAGCAAAAATGCAACACTTTGTTTGCTTAGCCTTTCATGGCATTTTCTCAGATCGAATTATTGCTTGATTCGGTAGATAGCGACAAAGATCGGAAAAAATGAAATTAGACCTATTTTTAAAGGTCGGTCTGATCCCTTTTTATCTATTAATTTTTGTTTACCTAACCTTTTAATTATTTTTCCCATATAAGATTATGCTTCAAATCTTCAAAGTAAAATTCCGAGTTTAAAAATGTAATTCTAAACCTCAATCTAGCAATTACTTTAACTAATGTAAATAAATGGGCGTGGTTAGGCTGTATATAAGCAAAATGAAAATCAAGCATTTCTTTAAAGCCACTCATATCCGCACCCAAAAAAAAGATCATTCCTTTTCTATGAATAGTGAAATGAATTTCCTTGCCAAATTATTCGGCAAACTCAAAATTAACGACGATGAGGAAATGCCTGAAGAAACCAATGATGCAGTATGCCCAATGTCACCACGTCGCTATTTGGAAGGGGATGGACAATATTGTGGTGCAAAACCTTTAAAAATCTGCAATCATTGTGAGGAAAGCTTGAAACAGGCAAATCCTGATCAACCGAAAACACGCACACAGGTTAAATTCGAAATTTTATGAATAAAAAATTTTACTGTAGGGATATCGTCGCTTTCGTGAATGCAAGGAACACCCCTTCATCAAGGAGTTGAATCGAATGGTTAAGAAGGGAAAACAACTGAAATTGGCCGACTTTTATGCCTTTCTCTGTCATAATTTTGACATCGGAACTTGGTGCCAACAATGCCGAATGCAAATCTTCGAAAAGCCACAAGAGGAGACAATCAAGCATGAATGTGAAGCAACATTTCAATACAATTTTGAACTCTGCTATCATTGCGATCAAATTTTGATGAATACTCTTTTTATGTAGGAATCCTATATAAAAAAGGTATCCCCCCAGAATTTGATGACCATGATTAACACTTAATTTTCTCTATGATTGTAATCATTCCAACCTTTATGCCATCAATAAATTTATGCAATCATTTTATTAACAATTTCACGAACAAATAAATCCGTATCATATTTGGAGTCTAATAATTTAAGGAATTGATCATAGGTTGAGCCATGTGAAATATAATAAATAAAGCAAATACAATAGTGAGCACAAGTATTGCTGAGAGGGGATTGATAGGATTGGGAATTCCATCGCGTCTTCGGAAATGCCTTCAAAAATTGTTCTTCGATATTTTCGTTGATTGGAAGGGCAAGGCTATCAAAATAGAGCACTTCACGATTTAAGCCATAAGCAAATATTGAAATCCAATGGGAACCTTTTTTATCGTGAGGATCCAAGTTGACCACAAATGCCGCAGGATAATTGAGGGATGAAGGAGAAGGAAGACCATCAGATGGGGAGCATCCGCGGAAATTCTTCTTTGTTATTGGGTTTGCCCCCAATATCTTCGACACCTGATCGCCTTCCATTAATAATGATGGGAAGCTCTAATGCCTCTTCGAATTTTTGCTCTTGTTGCAAATCTTGTGCTCTATTGGGTAGAGAATTTTTGAGCCAAATGATGGATCTGAGTTGATAGATGACGAGACTAATAATCAGCAATGCATAGAGTGCAAACATTACTCCACAATAAAGGTGCCCATAAATATTTTCTCCATCAGGAGGCGAATCCTTACAAAGATGAATCGAAGGAAATTGGGAAAATGGACCGAGCGGTGAATCGTGCAATTTTTCTTGCTGCATTTTTTGACTTTCTTCTTTTATTTTTTGTTTTTCTTGTTCTACTTGTCGCTTATATTCTGAATATTCCGGCAAATTTTCTTGTCTAATTGACCCGTCTGTGATTAGAGACTCCAATGTCTGTTGTTGAACACAAAAAATTGTCAAAATAAATATATAATTAATCATTTTTATCAAATTAAAATTTTACAAATAGAATGAATGAATGAATGTGGATATGTAAATCAAATGAATGGTTTTTATATGGTTGTATCGCTCATGACTGTTCGGTACTTGTCCATCATCAAAATCGAATCGAATTCTCCCATCACAATTAGAGTCACGCCTCCTGCTGGAATCGGAGCGGAAAAATTCATGCTCACCGAAGTTGTACCTGATTTGATCAGATCGAAAACACCGCCCTGATTTTCGCCACTATTGGTCAAATTGAATACAAAAATGCAATGCGTCTTTCCATATTGAGCAAAATTTATTCCATTTCCATCCGAAACAGTTCCAAATCCACAGCTATCTTGCATATCATGGAATGCTCTTACATATTTTCCCTCACCGAAAGCAAAATCATAGGGGGCCTGAGGATAAGTCCGGCCATTGGCAATGATGCTCACTTCTCTTAAATTGAAATGTTGGAAATTGAATGGACTGCGTCCAATATTGCCAATAAAATCCTCATTTGCGACAAGGCCAAGGATAATTCGACGAGGAACTTGATCGTTAAATAGACTTGCTTGATAATTGTATCGGCCTTGTGAAATGTGCTGAGATTTCATCATTGTTTTTAGCATCCCATAGCGTGCCGGGGTTGATTCAAGTTTACGCATAATTGTAAGGGCCAATCCATCAGTTAATGAGAGCTTTTTCACATATAGTTTGCAACTGATAACCTCAAAATGGTATCGTGTACCTGCAGCAGCTCTTGGAGCAATAAGCACAAATTTGCTATCATTTGGTAGAATCTCAATGTCGATTTCGCAATGGTTCAAGAGTAAGAGTGGTTGATTAAAGAGGTCAGCATCTAGTTTTGCAATACATTGCACTGTTTTACTTTGAGCATATTTTGCCTTTCCCTGTGTAAATGCATTCCCTGTCTCCAAATTTTGCCCATTGTCAAAAATATATCCGGCAGCCTCCAATTGTGATGTTTTAGCTACGGGTGAAAACGAGAGCTCATGTGTTAGATAGGACTTGTAGGCCATAAGAGAATTTCCATTGAAAATTTCGCGTCCATTTATCATAATCCGCATGTTGTTTATAAATGTCTGACCAATTAATTGAATAGGCGCTACATTGTCTGTTGCATCCAAATTTACCCTTAACCCATTGTTATTTTCTTTCCTGATCCGAAATTCTGTGAACAAGTAGCAATTATTGGGGTCGATGAAATTGTCACTGCTGTGGATTTTGAAATGGTAAGGTATGTCGGTCAATGGATTGCTTGTCAAAATTTCAAAAATTTTAGCTGAAGACACGGAAACATTCGTAGGAGGAAGTGAGAAGAAATCGAGTGCATTTGTAACCGAATTTACGCTATCGGCATCAATTTTATGGAAGGACATTTTTTTTTATTTTTTTATTTTTTGAATAAATTAATTTAATAGAGTCCAAATGCGTCCGAGCGAAGTTTTTTTTTAGAATGAGCAATAGGTTTTGTGATGGATTGACCAATGACTATTTGATGATTTGATGCAGGTGCTCGTTTTGGAAGTCTTTTTATAGTCCGGCGCCTGCGTCCGCCTCCAAACTGTTTTGAGAAACCGCCTTTGTCTAATACATTGTCAACACCCTTCTTTCCTTCACTCACTACGGCTTGTTTTAGACCTTCTCCTTGGTTTACTTTTTCCAAAACTCTTCTGCCAGTGTCTAAAGCTTCCTCAGAGACTGTGGTCCCAACTTTTTTCAAAACGGGTAAGAAGAAACGCCATAGACCACGTAAAATATTACCAATTCCCGCTCCGCCTTGAATGCCATAACCTCGTTGAAAGACGGGTGTTCCGCGGAAATAGGGATATGGATTTTCATAATTGTCGCTGGCGCCTCTGCCGGTTTGAATAAAATCATCATAGGCGATTTGGTTAACATCAAATACTACATGAACCATTTTTGGTGAAATATTTATTCTTTTTTTTTTTAAATTGACAATATTTATGATTTGTGTATGAATGAGGATAGGATATAATTTATTTTAGGGGTTTATATAGTCAAATTTTTTTATTGCTTAAAAATCGATGACACGCTTGAAAATTAATACAGCCAAAACTGTGCCGAAAGCAAATGGTACAGGTCTTCCATCATCCAATGTTCTTAGGTTAATTTGGATTTCGTTAATTTCACGTGGAAGCACACGGCAATAGATAGGTGAATCGTAAATTTTTTCATGATATTCGCCAGGGGTTGCACCTGTTACAGAGACGACACGAAGAAGAGAGCCAAATGCATTGCCGATAATCATATTTTCGGTCAGTCCTTTTGCATAAACACCAAAGCTGGAGAAACCACCGCGTAAATCGCAGCCATATTTAGCAATTTCACCATTGTTCACTTGATGATGATTGGCAAATCCTAGCACATAGCCGAGTTGTTGGGTGAAGGAAATATGATCTATTCTTGCATCTTTGAAAACAGCTATAAAACGTTCAAATCCTTTATGATATTGCAATTCAACACCCCCGATTATTTTTTGAAATAGTTCCAAATCCAGAAAATCCAAATCATATCTATCTGCGCCCAATAGATTTGATAAATATTTTTCAGCTGCTTCCGTATTTTGCGATGGCACGGGTGATTTCGAGATTGTATTATTCTCATCTTTTTTATTTTCTGTTGTTGCTGTTTTTGTCGGAGTTGTTACATTAGATGTAGGAGGAGGGGGAGGTGGCGGAAGATTCTGCACGATTGTTTGACTTTTCTTTTTCGATTCATCATCAAGTGAATGATTTAATTTAGTTTTAGGAGGTGAAGGAGGTGGTACTTGAGATGTCTTCTTATTATCAAACGGTTCAATTGTTATGGACGGAATTGAAATCTGCGTTTCTTTTTGCTCTGGTGCGCGTTCAGTTCGCTCTTTTGCATCATTTCCAATTTTTGGCGGTGATTTAGGGCGATTTTTAGATGTCGTTTTTCCTTCATCTTTCTTTGGCGTTTTTGGAGGGGGAGGAGGAGGAAGCGACGAGGGAATAGATGATGCTCTTTTGCGCCTATTTCCAGGAGACAACTTCAGCAATGCTGGATCATTCACATATTCTCCCGAATTTATAGATTTTAAAGCTTTAGCCTGTGTTTCCAATATTCGAGCAAGAAAATCACGCAAATCATTAACCGTTGTGTGTGAAGCCTTGGGAACAGGTATTTGAATAATTCGTTGTTTGTCCTTGTGTTTAAAATGGATGTTAATAAATTGCTCATCAAGAGTACCAATCGTTGAAGGCCAACTGTACGCAAATGAAATACTATGCAATCCACAGACCCAGTTACCATTAAAGCGAAGCGGTTTAGGCAAACGTACTCGGAATTCATTTGGTTTATTATTTGGATAATTCGGTGTTGTAAGATTTGCCTCATTATTGGGCGTATTGCTTGGCAAAAATACAAAAAAGGTATTGGACATTTTAATGCAAATATTTATTCTTTGTGGGAGAAAAAAAAAATACAAATAATGAATGATTATGAGGAATGAGGAAGGATGAATGTAATATAGATCACTTTTATATATTCTTTTGTTCCATTCAACACTACACAATTGCGCTTTCATGAATCCATTCCGCGTCTGGATAACCAATAAATTTGACAAGTGCTTCTTTGGTCCCATCAGGGAGCTTTCTCTTTCTTAGAATTTTTTCAATCCTATATTCTGTAGCAGCTTCTTTCCGAACATGAGACAGTTCTTCACCATAGAATGTCCCCTTGAATTTCTCTCCCTTCTCATCTCGAATTTTGTAACGTATAGGTTTTGATTGATCCTTGACAGTGTCAATTTCCAAAATTTCATCGGACCATGATGGAATGTATCCCTTTTCAAAAATGCCTTTTCCTCGACTCATCCGTACAAAATCACCCTTCTTGAATTTCGGCTTGGATATGTGCTTTTTCGTCGAAAATTCATCCCCATATATTGTTTTCCAGACATGTTGAGCATTTTTAAAATTTACATCCACAGGGCACATTCCATGTACTCGACTTTTTGAGTGATTAATTCCATCAGCAATTTTTTGTAGCACCTCCACCCAATTGAGTCTTTTGTTCTGTGAAAAATAACGGTACAAGCGTTGTTTCAAATTTTGAATTGCCCGTTCAGCAACCCATGCCTTATTATAAGCAGAAGAGGCCTGATGTTTTTGTATATCTTCTCTTTCGAAAAATTCTTTAAGTTGTTTATTTCGAAATTCTGTGCCCAAATCGGAATAGATAGAGAAGGGTTTGATACCGGTTTCCCTTTCAATTTGCTCAATCAATTGTTCAAATCCTCGGACCATTTCTTCCGACTTTTTGCTGCGCAAGGGAACGACAAATATGCGCTTGGAAAGAACATCGATTGCCAACAAGATGTACTTGTATCCACCATTGCTTCGGCTCAAGGAAGACATGTCTGCTAAATCCACTGATACATCGGTCATAAAACCTGCAGCGATGGTCTTTTGTTTCGGAAAATGCACTCTACGAGGGCGCATAAGAGTATAGACGCGATGTCCCTGCAAATAGAATTGTACATCTCTTTTGCTTATTGATGGATTTATTTGCTTTTTAGCCTCTTGCCAAAGTCGATCCACTCCTGCGTAAGCGGCAGCTGAATTTGGGTCATTATAAAGTTTGTCCAATTTTTTGTGTAGTCTCTCTTGTGCGGTGGCTCTTTCGCTTTCCTTTCTATCATTCATTTTTTATTTCTTTTAATGGAGACAATTTCTTGACTAATTGATTCCGCTTTTCGTTTAGATGGTCTCGTAAGTGAAGGGACTGCTATTGGCAATGTTTGTTGTTGTCTAGATGTACTGGCAGGCAATGCCAAATTTGCGGGTTTAGATTTTTTCACGGGAACAACCTCTACGCCCAATTTTCCAGTCTTTCGTTTCTTTATCCCAGCAGTGACGACTCGAATTATGTCTGGATCAAATTTTTGCCTTCTTACAGGCGGTGCCGGCAATGCAAGTGGAGAAAATGGAGCTTGCAATGCTTCTTGAATATCTGATGAGGGCAACGGCTGCGATTGAAATGATTGTTGAATAGAAGCCGTAGGCCTTTGAGTGGCCCAATGAATTCTTGCAGCTGTTTTCCTTTGAATTTGGTTAGGAGGATAAGGAGCCCATTTTCGGAATTTTTTCGCGTCAGCTGTTGGCATCATTTTCAAATTAGATTTTTGTTGAATGGCTAGCGATTGCCGAGATGTTGAGGGAACATTAGGATCTAACTCTTCGTTTTCTATGGCAAGGGCATTATTGGAATTCGATTGTTGGTGTAGTTGTAAATGCCTTCTTCGATTTCTCACAAATCTAGCCTTCAATAAATTTGTTTCCCCCATTATTCGTTTCAACCAAACGCCATTTTTTGGGGGCAAATTGCCTTTCACTGCCTTTTCGTTTCTTTCCTCTACTTGTTTGTTGCTGTTGTTCTATTGTCTGTACAGATTGAATAAAAGGTGTAGGAACTGGGGCTGAAGTGGCCTCGGATGGTGGAGGTGATGAACGTGCATCTTCAAATA
The DNA here is from genome assembly GCA_030063045.1 of Pratylenchus scribneri. Lineage (NCBI taxonomy): Eukaryota > Metazoa > Nematoda > Chromadorea > Rhabditida > Pratylenchidae > Pratylenchus > Pratylenchus scribneri. The sequence goes on from JAQSEB010000203.1 coordinate 549,250, forward strand.
CTTCATCCTCTTGATCCATTTGATTGTTGCTGTTTCCTTCTGTATTAGGATCATTAAGTCTTCTCCTTATATTTCTTCTTGTCCCCAAATTTTCATTTCTCCTTCCCTGTCTTGATGTGGGGGGCATTCTTCTTGGTTCCGTTTCCATCATAATTTCATCATCACTCCCGTCCCCATTTCCTGTCTTCATAATCAATCGAAGGCCATTGGCCAATTCAACACGTGTTGGGCGTTTTTCTCGTTCATTTCTCAAATTCAAATAACGTCTCAATTGTTGATTATAATGTAAATTTTTTGCTGATGCATTCGCTCTCTCTTTTTTAACTTTTTCTAATTCATGACGTGCAAAATCGAGATTCGGCTCACCGGTATCTGTGGAGACCATTCCATGCCATATATCTTGAGGAACTAGGACGAGTTTATTGGCCATTTTATTTTGTTTAAAAAATATTATTCGTTTGAAATGCTATTGGTGTTCCGGTCTCCTCTGTTAAATGCGTAACGAGCCAACTCAATAAGAACAGGAGTAAGAAGCGCAGCAAAAACGCCACCAAATCCGCTGCCTCTTTGAACCAAAATTTTGCGGGCTCCTCGTTCACTTCTGGCACGACTTAAGAGACGAACAAAATCAGCATATGGAAGCAGTCGCTTCTTTTGACGAGTTGTTAGTTTGAATCTCGATTTAACAATATTCAAGCAAATTTCGGCGAGTGCCAAAAGTTGATCGGTTGCAGCTTGTTTTAATAATTTTCTTTTTTTATTTTCCGATTTTGTACTAGCAAGTTGATGGAGAAATTGGGAATTATTGCATACAATGGGACTTATTTCGGCTTGTTTTGCAAATGATTTACAAGCCATTTTTTGGTGTGAAAATAATTTTTTCTTCGTCGTCTTTAAATATGTTTGTGCGTAGCTTAAATAGTGGATCGGAACCAGCATGCATATCCAATAGCAAATATCCGTATGGTTTTAATGTAGCTTGTCGATAAGCGTCCAAGAAAAAATCCAATTGTCTTGGATAAAGTTGCACACCGATATTCCGTACCGAGAGGATTGCATTTGGAGAACGCATGATAACCAAATATTGTGAATTTTGACGTGCAACGCGAATTTTTCGATCGAATAAATTTTGGGTGACAAATACGACGGCAAAGTTTTGATGATGCGATTTGGCAGTGAATAATTGGTTCAAATATTTTTCATCAATTGACAAAAGCAAATCATCCAAAACGAGTAAAAGTGGTTTTGGCATTCTCTTGATCAGGTCCTCGGGAGGAACACCGGAATAGACACTTACTCCTGATTTTTGCAAAACTGGAACTAGGCTGCTCATTTCCCCAAAACAATAGAGAATACTCTTTGGTGAAGGTTCAATCAAACTGGATGCTTCCATAATAAATTTATGAAGGAATGTTGATTTGCCTGAACTGCTTGGAACCGTTATAACCATTCCAAAAGGGAGTTTCAGTTTTAAATCTTTATCATTAAAAGATGGAAGTTCCATTGAAAAAAATATAATAATTGGCAAAATGAGAAGGAAGGAAGGAAATTTTGTGAATTATTTTAAATAATGAAATTATAGAATGGGGGATGATTAATGAGGAAAATGTCATTTGGATATTTATTTAGTCAATTTTGGAGTAATTGAAGCGATTGCAGCATTTTCTTCAGCCTCCATTTCCATAGCCTGATCCTTCAATTGTTGAACTTTCTCTGCTTGATTGGGAAGACCGGCTGTGGCAGCATTCAGACTTTCAAAAAAAGCATCTAATTCAGCGAAGCCCGGAAGTGTTTCACTACCTGATTGAGCGGCCTGTGGCTCCAATGTTCCATCATCACTTTTGTTCGGCATTTCCAACATTGCTTGTGATTGTTGCTGCTCCATCGGTTCATTTTGTTTCTGCAATGGGTTTGGATGTGAAATTTCAGAATCGACAAGTGCTTCTGCCTTTTTTGGACTGCTCAACAATATTTGGTTGTCTGCTCTTCGTTTCAATTCTTCATAACGTTCTTCAATAAAAAGTTTGTAGTATGGTGGGAAGCAGTTCAGATCATCTTTCATTGCCTCATATTGCTTCTCCAGATAATCAAATGCAGCTTTGATTGGTCTTTTGCCTTGATCAAACACACTGTGCAACTCAGAAAGATCAGCCATAAATTTTTCAACATTTTGCTTCTTTTTTCCGTTCTCTTCTTCATCACTTTGACAAACTGGTTTCTCCTGATTATGTGGTATGTTGAAAACGCGTCCACGGTTTCGTAACTAAAATTATTATTGACAATTTTTTATACATTCTATCATTAACTCACTCTAAAGAAGCAATGGCCTGGAAGTTCTCGAATCGTGTCAAATGCAATGAAGCGAGAGCCTTTGATTCGGTTGCAAAAAATGATGAGTCCCTCATTTGTGACCACAAAATCCATCTCCACCTCGGTTGCCTTACATTCGCGACATTTGCCGACACAATCAAATGGGATGAATCTTGGCTCAGTGAAACGTTCTTTGGCAAAAACATTTACTCCATTTTTGAGAACAGCAAAATCAATTTCCGGCAGAATTTGTTGAATCAATCCTTTTTTATCGTTCATGTTGAGAGCCATAATTAATTTATTTGAAGGAAATTAATTTTAGGACGAAATTTTTTCTAAATTCAAGAATGATTTTTCAATTTCAAGAGAAATCTCGAATCGCAACCAAAAAAGGAAATTTACGGTAGCAATAATAGGCCACGCCTCTTCTTTATTATATATTTTCCACCAATGCACAATTTTGCATCGCTTTGTTGTTTAGCTCCTCCCACTTGCTCAGATGTTTATCTCCAGTAATTTCTCCCTTTCATTTGTCTTTCAATTCTAGAAGCTAGACAGTAGCTTTTTATTTTACATTTTCTTCCTTTTTTTGAAAAATTAATTTCAATCTTTTTTTTTTAGAAAATGAAACAAACTAAAATAACCCAGTTTTTCCTATCCACAACAATTGCCACCCAGGTCAATGGAGATGAGGACTTGGGAAAGGAACACATAGGGGAATATTGCATATATTCCCCAAAGTCCCCTTATTATTGTTTGGGCCAAAAGTAAGATTTTGAATAAATTTTGAAGCATTTTTATTTTCCTTTTTATTAGATCCAATGAGAAAGCAACATTAATTTACGAGCACATGCTCGACGAGGACTACCAAACGTATGAACCAAACTCTCCATCGGTAATAATTTAAATTTACAATAAAGAAGAATAACAAATTTTTAGATTAAAACTTGGCCATCCGATTTGGAATTGGACGACATTGATTCAGATGGTGATCAGAAAATGGACGATGATGGAGCAAACAACGGGTAATAAAAATTTTTTGTAAATCAACTCTTTTGTTTTTTTTTAAAGAGGAATCAATTGCGAAGATGAAATGGAACAACAATTCGAGGATGAGTACGAACCAAGCAATGGGTAATAAAACATTTTCCTTAAACTGAAATCATTTCTTTCACTTTTTTCTAGCCCGATTATCTTCAATTCGCCACCGGCGTCACCGGATCCTTCTCCATCCCCTTCGCCTTTTGTGTTTTCGGATGGGCCAGAGGAGACCACCAAACATTACCCGTCAGAAGAATCCATGGATGAAGTGCCGGATGAATCGATGGATGAAGTAAGACGCCTTTATCCAAGTCCCCCTTTGTCTGACCGCTTTTATTATTTTTCCTCATAAACCCCCAATTTTTTTAAATTATTTAATTTTATTTAAAAATGACCTTTTATTTAAAAATATTGAATAAATTCCTTTTTTAAAAAAATAAAATATTTTGAAAATGTGTATTTTAAAAAAATAATTCTTCCCCATTTCTTCTGAGATTGCTGACAGCATCCATCAAAGGGTGACCCTATAAGAATAATTTTTATTTTTAATATCCAATTTTTTCCCTTACTTCATTCCCGAAAAGTGGAAACAGACATTCCCAGCATTGAAATTCGAGGGGAGGAGGCCGGGGGGCGAATATGTAGGAAGCGATCTATATTGTGTTTATTTTATTTATTTTATTCCCTTTCCCTTACCCGTAATTTGCTCCCTCAAACGCTGGCCATCGCGACTAAGAAAAGCTTCACCAGCATCTAGAAATATGAGTATTTTTTTGTTTAATTTTCTTAGCTTACCAGCAGAGCGATTGCGACGGGGCCCCTCGCGGCATTGATTGTTGCGCAAGCGACGATAGATAGGGCGAAAAATTGCCAAAAATGCCGGAACCGACTAGGGAAAGGGAGTGGTATTCGGAGGAAATATTGATTGTATAAGGATTAACAAACCTGTGCTAGCAAAACCAAAATTACCAAAAGGTATAGGAAGAAAAATGGGAAGAAGAGTCCATCATTTGGACCTGGGCCTTCACCAGCAGCCAAATAGTGCTCAATGTCCCCCACTGATTCATGGACACACATAATCGGTTTGGAATATAAATCGGGTCGGTAACAATTGGTTTTTGCCAAAGGGCAAATACAATTATCAACTGGGACCCAAGGAATATTAGAAGGGAAAAATAATTCAGCTTCGGTTGTGGTAATGTTTTCCATTTTTTAATGGGTGGAATTGTGATCAAATGTGTTAGCATGCAAAATTCACATCACTTATATACCCTGAGGGCAGGCACAAAAACATCTGGCCATTTTTGCTTTATCAGATCTTTAATTCATTTTCCATCCAAAATGATCAGATAATTTTAGCTCTTCCCATTATTCCTCCGCCCTTTCCAGCATATGGGAAAGATTATAAATGCACAAAAAGAATAAATAAATCCTCCCATGCCATTTAAAAATTTTCTTAATCCCCACAAATGTTTATTTTGCCCATCTCCTTCTTTCTATATATAATCCCCTTTTTATAATTTGCCGTCCATCGAATTCCTTCAATCCTTAATCTTGATGGGAAATAAATTTGATCTTTCCTTTCCTTTTAGCTATTGTTTATCCGTCCATTCTTTTTCAAAAATTACCGCCAAAATTTAAAAAAATCATCCCAAAAAATATTGCCATCTCCAATTTAACCAAATCCATCTTTAGGGAACCGTCAGAAAGAAAAAGGCCGCATATAGAGCCCAAAGGTTTCGGATTCTTAATCCTCTCAAAGGAAAATGTAATCCGACACCTTTGGGCTTTATATGCGGCCTTTTTTCTTCTGACGCTCCCTTGACTTTAGCTGCTATCATGAATATACCATTAGTTTTTCAAAAAACTCAAAAATAAAAAAGTTATGGCCATTTTAGTCGAGCTGGGTCACACCTATGGTTACTTTAGTGGCCATAACTTTTTTATTTTTGAGTTTTTTGAAAAACTAATGGCATATTCATGATCCTGGCATCAAGACGCGTCGATTGAGGTATCGATCGAAAAAATTGATCCACAAGTTCAAGTTTTCCGGATTTCGTCTCATTTTCTCCTTTTCGGTACTTCGTCTTTTCGGGACTTCGTCCACTTCCCTTTATTCGGGACTTCGTCTTTCGGGACTTCGGGGGTATGCGAAAAAGGCTGATAGTAAATTTCAAAAAAATGATGATAGTCAAAATGGTATAATTCAAAATGATATCCTTATCATATCATTTGAGCACAAGGCTGCCAGATGGTTTTTCAGTTTGGGGGGCATTTCGTGAAAAAAAGGGGGCATTTGGGGGGCGTTTTTATGAAAAAAGGAGGGCATTTTGGGGGGCAGTTTTAAAAAGTGCCAAAAATGCAAAAATTTTGCCAATAATGGCCGCGCAGCGAAAAATTAGATCAAAAATTTGCCGCGCAGCGAAAAATTAGACCAAAAATTGCCGCGCAGCGAAAAATTAGACCAAAAATTTGCCGCGCAGCGAAAAATTAGACGAAAAAAGTAATAAAAAAGGGAAAAAATGGCAAAATTTTAAAAAGGGGGCATTTGGGGGGCATCTTGGCTTGGGGGGCACAAAAGGGGGCAAAATCTCAAAAAGGGGGCAAATGCCCCCCGTAGGGGTACATTCTGGCAGCCCTGTTTGAGCACTATCTTGAAAACACTGCTCGGAGTACCATCATAAATCCTATTTCCTATGTCCTTTCGCCCATTCCTCATTTTTAAACATTTTCAAACAAAAAATCCTGAATGTTCGAAAATCAAAAGAAGACATGTGACATTCACGTGAATGTCCCTCTATTTGTTCCACTTTCTATGCAAATATCTGGTGCATTTCAATCTATGTCATTTGATTAGTTCCATGTAGGAATAAATTTCTGGGTCAAATGATTTAAATAAAAAATGCCCGATTTTGGTTCATCTAGCACAATTGGTGAATTTTTACAGCAGTTATGCAAATAAATAGGGCAAAAGTCAGCAAATGCATGCTTTAAAATTTAAAGAAAGGGAACAAAATTTTTTCCCAAAAACTAATTACGAATTCTCAAATTCTTTTATTAATAGAATTAATAGTTTAGAAAGTTGTTTAATGATTTTCAATGCGATATTTATAAAAATTAGTATTTAATTTCATATTTCGCTTCAACAAAGTGTCCGTCGATAGTCTAAGGGTATACTTCTAAATTCAATTCTATTCAATTTCCATGTGTTTATAATTGTTGATCTTTCGCCTTGAAGGAAAAATTAATTAATTAATAGCAGATGCGTTGAAAGGGCACAAAAGGGCCTGACATCTGGCTATTCAAATTAATAAAATGCATTCAATTAAATATTTAAAAAATTAAGAAAATCAAAATTTGGAAAAAATAAAAAATAATTTAAGCAAAAAAGTCCTCATCGTCACCACATCAGGAAAGAATTTAGCTAAATATGGACCCGTATGGAAAATAACGAGAAAATTGCCTCATAGATAAATATAGACTTAGTAATCGAAATCGAAAGGATAGTCAAGAAAGTATATTCAAAAATATTGGGGGCAAAATTTTTGATAGATTCTGCCTATTTACGTCCCCACTTTTTTATTGTATGCAAATATCTGAGGTGCACGACAATGATCTATAATCATTAAGTTAGATTCCATATTAAAAACCATTTTTGGATCATAAGATCCCCAATGAAAATGGAAGGGATTAGTTTATGCAAATAAAAAGAGAGCAAATTCCAGCAAAACACACATCGACCTATATTATTGAAATGAATGTTATGGAATGAAAAATGTTGGCCTAAAATAATTTAAAATTGCTCTCATTTGAGATATTCAAAAATTGGGGGCAAAATTTTTTGGGTTGATTGCCTCATTGCCAAATTTGGCCCACTTCTATGCAAATATCACATGCCATAATAATTTGGTTGGTTTTTAAAGTTGGAAAGGAAGTAATTTTTTCTCTGTCAAATGATTTTCATAAAAATTCCACTCTGAAGGTTGGGGACATTTTCAACAGCTATACAAATAAAGGGGACCACAGAAACTGGCAATCTGTGCTTTTTGGATTGGAATTGGAATAACAAAAATTTTTCTATAAAATAAATTTTATTTAATTTCAATTTCCATCCTCTCTCGAGATTTATTTACAGAATGAAGAATAAATTAATATTAATATTAGAGTCCGGTTTTTAAAAATTTCCGGGCCAGGTTCTGAGTTTTTTTCAGAAAAAAATTACAAGGGCGAAGGGCCCGGCAAAAAAAGAGCCGATTTTCGGAAAATTACGAAAAAATTACCGGGCCAGCTTCCGGGCTCATAAAAAATGGCCAGAAAACGCCGGGTTTTTCCGGGTCCGAATATCATCGGGCAAAAAATCTTAATATAATATTATAAAGATATCCTTTTTTGTAGCGATATTTAAAAAAATTATTTTATCTCTCCGAATAAATTATAAACATTTTTCATTAAACATAAGAGCACTGCTGAAAATACCTTAATTGTTTTACTTAATAAAAAATTATTTTATTATTGTATCATATGCAATGCTTTCACGTTCACGTGCCTATAACTTTTGCTTTCTAAAATTATTTTCCATTTATTCAAATAAATATTTGTATTTCTTTTCTATCCGCTCATTGGATGATTTCGTTTTAGGAGAGAGCAAAGTTTCCTACTTTTCTATTATTTACCCATTCTTCGGTGAAAGAGAAGCAAAAAAATAATTTTTCCAATTTTATTTCTTTTAAAAATTATCCTTATCCCATCCATATATCTCCAATTGAAATAAAAAAGTATGGTATTTAATATTGCGAAAAAAAAATATTGAAAATTGCGAAAAGTTTATAACGGTTTGTCCTAGACCCCAAAACCTTACACCCAATCAATAGATATCGTCAAGACGCTTCGATTGGTATATATTTTGTCGCGGTTTGATCAAAAATTATGGGTTTTAAACCACTTAAAACGTTCTATGGGTTTTGGTTTTAAACCATGGCAAATTATATACCATTCGACGAGTCTGACGCTTGACTAGCTCTATCCAATGGTATACGGGTTGTGAATTTTGGACAAACCACTAAACCGTTATAAACTTTCGCAATTTTCAATGTTTTTTTTCGCAATTTTAAATATTTCCTATAAAAAAGGAATTTTTCTAATATAACCATAATTGATATTTTTTTCATTTTTAGCAAAATGTTTTGTGCCTCTGCATTTCTAATTGCCGTCAGTTTTTTGCTTTTTTCAAAAATCGAGACTGCCTCCAACAATGCATCAAATGCCGCCCATGGCTTGTTGCTCACTCGCGAACATTTTGCTGACATCATTCGCTATTACAGCTCCCGTGGCTGGGTTTGGGACTATGGCGGTGGAATGGCAATCCGTGTGGTGCAACCGAATGCCAATGGGACGGAACTGGTCTATGTGACTGCCAACAAATATGAGAAGAGTGCTTATGATCCGTAAGTACTATTTTCAAAAAAATTTTTTAATTAATAATTAAATATTTTTCCTCTGTCCCAGCCTTCCGATTCTTTAATCAAACCTTTTAGTTTGACTCTATAGGGTTCTTCATTTTCCAAAATATTAATAAAACGACGAAGTTGAGTTCAATAAAATAGGCTTCAACTGAGTGAGGTAAAGAAATGAATGCGTCGAGAAAAGGTTGAGTCTCGAGTTCCATTTGGGTATAGTCAACTTAAATAGGCAAATAAAATGGTAGGAGCGAAGGGAGAATAGGAGACAAATACCATAAACTGGCTGAAATTTATAAGACCATGGGCTTCTAAAATAAAATTTACGGTAAACAGAAGGATAAAGTGAACATAAAAAGATGGATTGGGCAATGTCTAGAAGGAATTTAAAACTTAAAAGGAAAATCGGATGAATATTCTGGAGGGAAGATATTCAGAGGGGAAAATTTTAGAAGAGAGAATGACATTTTACTGTAGTATAGATGATTGGTAGGCAAAATTTTACAATAAAAAACAAATTAAGCAAACAGATAAATTAAATAATTAATTCAAGTTAAATAAAGATAAAAAATTCAATTCCAATATTATCAAATAGGTAAAAATATTTAGCAAATAAATTAAACGGAAGTAAATAATTTTATTTGAATTTGGGCATCCTATTTCTTATGCATTTAATATGGAAAATTCAATTTATTAAAAATAAAACTTAATCAAAATGAAACTTTGAAAACAGTGATGACATTTTCATCTATGACTACAAGCAAACACTGGAGTGGAAATATTTGTCAACTTTGACCTTGCCAAAACCGATTAGTGGCGCCCGTGATCCAGATTCGGTTGTGGCCAGTGCTGCATTGAATATGCTCCGATATGCAAATTATGAACGGTCAAAAAACCCTTCATTTGCCGCAAATGGTAAAATCTCAAAATTTTTGTCTTAAGATTCGAAAATCAAAAAAGTTCTGGCAAAATTCTGTTAAAAATTTTCAAAATTCTAGTAAAAATCTGGCATGGGACATTCAATCTTAAATTATTATTTATTTATTATTTATTACGGAAAAATGTGTAAAAATGTGAACGGTAAAAAAGAATTAGTAGAGGAAAAAGGTTGGGTCTAAAAATGCAGATTGGAGCAATATTTGATGGATAGGGTGACAGGTGATTGGGCAAAAAGTGGGGACAAAAAAATCCTTAGGCCTTATTGACAATGTGATTTTCCAGCAATTGATCTCGCTAAAAGACACATCTTGGATTTGTTATTCTGATCAGTGATCATTTTTCAGTGATTACCGTATAATTTCTTTTAAAACCCTATGGGGAATTATTTTTCAACTCTCAAAAATTTGGAAAATTTGGATTCCAATTCCTTAATTTGTAGACATTTAAAAAAATATAGCGAATTTTCTAGATCTTTGGGGAATGAAGATAATACAAAGTTTTCTTAAAATTCACTCTATCAATAGGTATGAGCTCTTAAAATCGAAGATGGGGAATTATTAAAGACTGCTGGGGTATTAAAAGAGAATTTACGGTATTATAGATATTGTGGCCTTGATGCACACCCATTCCAAATATTCGGACATTGTGTCGGGCATGCAAAAGCCGGGCGATGTGCTGCGAATCACGGGCGAACAAATGATCAATTGCATTGAGGATCGGTCAACGGGCAAAGTGATGTCCTATATGGATGAATTGCTCATTCCAATCATCCAGAATGACCCAAATGAAGCAACTTTCGTTGTATGTATTTAATGAAAATATATATTGAAATTATCAAATTTAGGAGCCAATGATGAAAATGTTAAAGAAATACCCAAAAGCCAGCGCCGTCATAATGCACCGCCATGGCATTTTTGTTTGGGGCCAACACACTTGGGGACGAACCAAACAAATGTATGGAGAAAATTCATGAAAAATTATATTATAATAATTCTCTGTGAATTTTCTAATAATTTATTGGGACTTCTTCAACTCGGCGCCTTCGCATGTAGCTCATTAAGGATGAAATCGGTATTGTTGATTTTGGTGTCAAATTAAAGAGTTCATTGCTGGCTATCGAATGATATAAGATTTATTTGGTTTGGTTCAGAATTAGCAGAGTTGAATCTAAAAAACCATTAAAAAGATTAAATTTGCGAATTTTTCATGGTATTTTGGACAAAATTCCACCAAATCCTATCAAAGCCAAATAAATCTTATATTAATCAATTGTCAGAAGTGCGAACTTTAATTTGACACCAAAAGTATCTAAATGAATTTCATCCTTAATGGGCTATAAGCGACGGTGCCCAGTTATAGAGTGTACCGTAATTTATTCCACAGGCTGGAATGCTATGAATATTTGCTGGAGGTTATATTTACTCGGCGTCAACTGAAAGTATTTGGGCTGTTGCCAAAAGAGGAGCGCAAGAGGAAAAGATATACCAGATATGAGAATAGTGACGAAGAATAGAAAATCATCAACAATCAACAAAGGATTATATTGCATAATTTGAAATGATAACATTTTAAGAATGCGAAATTTAATTTAATCATTTTTTTTATAAACGTGACACTTTTAAAGTTGGAATGTTGTATTTTTATATATTCCAAATTGATAAAAATATCGCCTTTGGAATTCCATATAAATTGTTTAATCGGTTAAGAAAAAAAATAGGTAAAGAAATCAAATTTCTTGAATAATATGCGGCATTATTATTTTGGTGATTTTTGTTTTTCTACCTTTAAATAAATTTAAAAATCAATTCTTTTAACTTTCCGAATTATCAAATTTTTTACTCTTTAAATACAATTTGAAAAATTCAATTTGACTTTTTAATTAGAGTAGAACAAAGTCGGTTTCGGTTTGAGAAAATCGATAAAATTTCAAATCGAAATTTGGAAATTTTGATCAAAATAACCGAAAATAGGAGAAACCGAAAACGACTTTTTTTCAAAAACCAGGTTTTCAAACTACTTTAATATAAGATAACATTAATTTAAGCCGGCCCACTACTATGTTCAAAAACGACGACAACAAAATCGATTTTACCGAAATTCAAGAGTGACGAAAATTGGCGCAAATTTATAAGACAGAATAGCGAAAGGCAGAAAATTGTTCTTATACACGGACGGGGATGTTGCTTCCCAATCTTAAAAATCAAGTTTCAGAATCGTGTTCAGCGCCCCAATTTATCTCTAAAAATAGTCTTTTTTTAAATTTTTATTCGTTACAAATTTCTGAAATTTTTTTATCAAATTGCAGTGCATTTGCTTTCCTTTGACCAAATAAATAAATAAAATTTGAAATGAATAAGAATTGGATAATAATGAGTTCGAAGAAAAATGAATGCTCAGATTATGATATTTATTTTGGCGATTTTTAAAATTTTATTTAACAAATTTCGATGCCTTAACAAGGAACGGGTAGGGTAGTACCCGCGGGTAATTTTCGAGTTTAGCCTACCCGACCCGTTATTCGGACCCCAATTACCCGCATTACCCGTTACCCGCTTTTTCATTACCCGCCCCCGGGTAATTAACCCTAATAAATAAAAGGAGCCAATTCATGTGAAATCACGCCAAAATCAGTGCTGTGCCAGGCGGCAGGTTCGCGCGCTCTTTGGACCCTAAAAGAAATAGGCGAAAGCGATGATGATATTGGGGTAGGTAACGGACGCCATAAAGCCCATCAATTATTGGCAATCAATGATTTTGAGCTAAGGGCCAAAGAAGCAGAAGAATAAAGAGAAGAATTTAGGTGAGCTCTGCGCACGCAGCCCAGGAAAATTGAAAATGTGGAACCAAATCGGAGTGAGTTAGTCCTACTAGAAATATAATAGATATAAAATAAAACATGAAAGGTTCAAAATCCGTTTTAAAATTGAAATTTTCATAAAAATCCATTTTCGTTTTTCAACCTTTTCTACGGTTTTTTAAATTAAATTATTAAAAATAATTCATCCGCTCTTATATATGCCTTTTAATATTTTCTTGGCAAACCATCGACTCTTCCTCCAATTCCATCTCTTTTGGATGTGTGCGGCTGCTTTGATTAAATGTGGACATCCGCGCAGTGGGGAGGAGAGCTCGGCTTATGGGAGGCGGCCAGAATCGATCAAAATAGGCCAAAATGTTTTCATATTGCCTCTTTGCTTAATTTCTTATATTCCTTCGGACAAAATTATTTTAAATCCAATTTAATTACATCAAATAACTGATGAGTAAAATTGCAACAATTCGGTACTACTGCATTAATTGGGGTAGTGGTGTTGAATTTTAGTGGAGGGATATCGTAAATATTCTGCCTTACCCGATATTTTAACGATTTTAAACAATAGCAGACCAGAGCTAAAACTAATTCTACCCTATCTTAAAACTAGACCCAAACAAACTTAAAAATAACTATGTCCTACACTACTTTAAACCCAATCTGGACATCCCAAACCTAGTCATACCTTAACTCTATCTTGAAACTAGCATACCCTATACCTTACCCTAGATTAGGATAGGGTAGGATTAAGTTTAGTTTAGGCCCGAGAGTTTGTAGGCTCAGTTTAAGAATAAGTTTAGGTATGTTAGACTTCCAGTTATTCGGATGGTCTCGCAGAAAATATTCAAATTCAACATTTTTAAATATTATTTTATTCAGAAGGACATGAAATTCTTTCCATTTTTCATTTTCGTACAATTATTTTTGTTTCAATTTTTATTATGTAAAATTTCGGCCAACGATGAAGTTGACGATATTTATTTTGATGTTCAAATAATCACCAACGAATTGACTGAACAGCCACAATTATTTCCAAATGGTAGTGGCCGGTTTAAACTGGCATTGGCCAAAGTATATGTTGATGACGATGATGATGATGAATGGTTGGAATATCACGGCGAAGCCACTGAAGAGGAAGGAGCCCAGACTGATTCGGAAGATTCGTTAGTTATTTTTAGAGTCCGGTTTTCATATTTGCCGGGCCCGGATTTTTATTCAAAATTTTTCCGGACCGGGCCCGGAAACCCGGGTTTTCCCGTGACCGGTTTTTCCCGGGCCCGAAAAAACTCGGGATTGTCCCAAATTACCCGGGTTCCGGGCCTGGGCCCGGTAAAATCCGGGTCGGTCCCGGCCAGGGTCCGAACTCTAGTTATTTTGTATGGTGCAATAAAATTGCAGAAGGGGAGGATCTGCAAGGTCCGCGTTTCACTCATTGTGGGCAGGGATGAGCGCAACGGCAAAAGCTACCGAACGCAAAACGCAAAACGCAATGCGTTCAAAATTTTTTTTACGCAAAACGGAAAACGCAACGCAACGGCCTAAAATGGACGCAATAACGCAAAACGCAAAACGCAAAACGCAATGGTCAAAAAATTTTTTCTTTTTTGAAAATTAAAATTTTCTATTCAATTATTATCAAGTCAGGGCTGTCAGATTTATTTTCAAAAAAAAGTACATTGGCCTTGAAAAAAAAAGATTTTGGTGTCAGAAAAAAAAAGATTTTCGTTTTAAGCTAATATAAATTGCTTAAAATTTTTCAATTAAGTTTTTTTTATCATGAATGAACAATCTAGAACATCCAGCAAGATTACGTTTTTTGTGAAGAAATTTTTTCTAGCCGCGCAGCGAAAAATTCAAGCCAAAAATGGCCGCGCAGCGAAAAATTCAAGCCAAAAATGGTAAATCAACGAACAAATTTCATTAAAAAATCAATTTTTTGAAATTAAATTAAAACAATTTTCATTGCATTTTTGCGTTTTTTTGCGTTAATTTTCCCATTTTTACGCAAAACGCAAAACGAAACGCAATGGCCAAAAATGAACGCAATTAACGCAAAACGCAAAACGCAATGCGCTCATCCCTGATTGTGGGGAGGGGGGGGATGGTTTTTGGGACATGCAAAAAATTGAAAAAAATCTCCATAAATTTTTTATTTGAGGAATTTTTGGACAGCAATTTTGAGGTGAAAATTGCTTGCTTAGAAATTAATGATAATGATTTAAAATTGTATTTAAAAATAACATAATAATATATTTAATTTATTAGATTGCGATTAATAATGCCGTCAAGTTGGATTAAAGAAATGGTAGGTTCATTAAAAGGAATGTGGCGAAGAATGGTCACCATTCATGAAAACAATTCTTTCATAGTTACGGTCAGCACGGCGGATGGACGAAAAGTAAGTTGCGGGGAAATATATTCTTATTTTTGGAATAATTTTTGTTTTTTTTAATTAAAATTTTATTTCTGGAGACATTTCTTTCTAAGCCACTCCAGAAGAAAATATTTTTATAATTATGACTAAATTTAATTTTTTAAATAAAAAAATAAAATTCTTTTAAAGAATGGACATATTTTTGAAATTAAATTAAGAATTAATTTTATTATTTTTTTTAACAATGCCAATATTATTTTTATATAAATATTTTTTAAATTTAACACTGCCCAAAATTATTTTTTTTATAAAATTTTTTATTTAAATTTTATCATAATTTAAATTTTCCATTTTAAATTATTTTAATCAATCATTTTTCTCTTTTTATTTTTAGACTGATATACATTTTAAAATGACCGAATTGGCATCGAATATTCATTTTATAATTCTGGAGGATGCTTCGCTAGGCAAAATTAAAGGCCAAATATATCATGATGCGCTTAAACTTACTTCCAGATATTTGGTGAGATTTGAATTCGATATTTTTCAAACTTTAATTCATTTATAAAGTAAATAAAAATATTATCTATAAATATTTTAAAATTTGAAAAAAAATCAAAGAAATTTAAAAAAAAATCTAAAAAAATTTTAAAAATTTTTTGTCATAAAAATCGAACAAAAAATTAAAAATTTTGTACTTGAAGGATTCGCATCAAAATTCATTATCTCCAGCAGAAAATTTCAAATTTGACAACAAATATTTGAGCAAGAAAGAATTGGAGCAATTGATGATAAAGCAATATTTCACAACGGACCAACTAAAACTGATAAAGCAAAAAATACCTGAAAGTATGCAAATTTTATTTTAATTTTTTAATATTTCTAAGTAAAAATTTATTATAATTTTTTTTTTGTTTTTTTTTGCTGAAAAGGATTTTATATTCTGAATTGTAGGCATTCTGAATATTACTGTTTTCCATTTTAGTATATTTGTTTCTTGGGATTAATTAAGAAAAAGGTAATCGGCGTTCCGTTTTTTCCTAGATATTTTGTAAATTAATATAAAATTTGTGAAAAAATGCCTCAAATTTAAATGAAGAAAAATTCCTTCTTTTATAGCACTTCATTCTTCGGCCTTTCGTGATTTAATAAATCATCCATTTCGGTATCCTCAAATTAAAATATGGCGTCGAAAAAACAAATACAAAATTGATGTACACGAAGGAAAACAAATTCAACAAATTGAACAAAGGCAGACAATTTCATTGCCATTTACGCAAATAAATTTGTCAATGCTGCCGCCTCCATTGCCAACAAACAATTCTTCACCTTTTAAAAATTCATCAAGAAAAAGAGGTAAAAATTAAGCCAAATAAAATCAAAAATATAGAATGGGAATGGGACTGCATCAGAGAGATGGATGAAAAATTTTAATAAAAAGAAAAAAAATTAAAAAGATTTAAAAAATTGTGATGAAAAAAATTTTTTAAAATTTCAAAATTTTTTGACACAAAAGATTATTAAAAAAAATGTAAATATTTTAATAGATATTTTTTATAAATCAATGGAAAATTCATAATAAATTTTAATTTTATCACAAAATAAAAAAAAATATATCGTATTTCCTCTATTTGTGGCATCCCTCTATTAGTAGCCTCCTACAACTTTAAGGTATTGTACCTCTTGGCAAGATGTTTTTATTGCATTTCTTAGTGCCATTGGGTTCTATAAAAAATAATAGTTTTAGTTTGTTCAAAAATATCAACAGATAACAGTGCTATATCCCAAATTTTGACAATTTTCTGGCTTCAAAATTAATAGCCCTGGGGCTACTAATATATGAAATACGATATATGTTAATTTTAAAAAGTGACATGGGCACCATTGCCGAAGAGAACAATCGATTTGGGCACGCCGCCAATGTCGCCAATAAATATTGAGGAAGAAAATATGGCGATGAATTTGGATGGCCCATTGAATATTCATAATGATAAATTTATGTCTAATTATTTGGCCAAAGGAAAACAGCCAATAAAAAATATTGAGAAAGCTGGTGGGAAATGGAAAATTGGAATAAATGAAGAAGGTGGAAAATTGGTGGAATTGGACAAAATTATTGAGCCAAAAAAGAGGAAAATGGAAGAAATTTACGAGAATTCAAAGAAATTGGAAGAAATAAATCCAAGAAAAAATGGAATTTTTGATATTAAATGGGCAAAACAACAAAAAAGAGGCTCAAATTGGGAAAAAAATGAAAAGGGAAATTCAAGAATGGGTGGAGCAAAAGTTAAGCCTCGAAAACCTGAACAATTTTTTGATGTGGACAGTGAAGATGAAGAGGAGAAGGAATCGGACTTGAAAAAATTTGCAAATTCTCTTAGGCAGATTCATCAAGACCAAATGAGAAAAAATATGGAAAAAGGTGAAAGTTCAAATTCGAAAGGTAAATTTAAAAATATTAAAAAATATTTTTAACTTTTAATTAAAAAAAAATATTTAATGAATATGCATAAAACTACGCTTATATAAATGGATCCGAGTAAACAGGAGTAGAATTTTTTGAGTACACAAAAAAATTTTATAGGATAAGTTACAAAAAAAATTTTGAACGTACTCAAAAATCATATTACTGTTTATTCCGACGAGATGGATTCATTTTTGTAAACATAACTTAAGGGTGTATAATATTTTGACAAAAAAATGCATTTTTATAAGCGAAAAATTTGAAAAATATGGTTGCGAACTTTTCTTATTTGTATTAGAATGTGCTAGTAATGTCCACAATTGTGCAAATGCTAATTTTGATATTAAGTAATGGATAATACATATAATATAATTTTAAAATATAAAATAATATAAAATAAACCGGAAAAAACTAATCGGAATCTTTCCGGAAATAATCTAACCGCAAACAATCCTTCCGGAAAGAATTTACGTCATAGTTTCATATAATTAAAAAAGCATACTCTGCACTATTGTGGTCATGACCACATTTGCACTGCTCTTTATCTATTGTGGAGATGACATGGATTGTAGTAGAATTTTTTAATTCAAAAAAATGTAAATAATTAAAGGAATCAATTGTTGTTTTTAAAATAAAATTTTACAGCCGAAACAGAGATGATTATGATTCCTCATCCTCATCCATCATTTCGATCAATGTCCGAAAAATTGGCACCATTGCCGAAGCCAACAATCGATTTGGACACACCGCCAAAGTCACCAAAAAATATTGAGAAAGAAAATAAGACAACAAATTTGGATGACATAATAAATACAATCAATTTGGATACGTCGCCAACAGTGGAAAATAGGCCGATAAATTTAGATGACACAATGAAAATTGACAATGATTTTCAATAAAGAGTTGTTTTGGGGATTTTTCGGGAATGGCTAGTTCCCAAGGACCTTCACCAGGCCCCCGAAGGGTCCCAGGGGCCCTCTCGTGTTCTTTCTTCAGTGCCATTTTTACAGGGGTTTTTACTTTCATTTTATCCAGTTGTTATTCACAATATTAGACGAGGGAAGATGGAAAGGACGAGCGGGTCTCGACCCACCCAAAAGATGGAATGATGGGAGGGGAGACCCCGATTGGAGAGAATGATTTCCCTTATATTGAACAAATTAGGGGCGGGGAAAGGTGGTACTAACACTCCCCAGAACAAACAAAGTTCGACCCCGAACTTTCGGGATTAGAATGGGAAATTCGAAATAAAATGCAAATTGATCACAAAATTATTTTAATCCAAATTTTCCTTTCTTCATTCTTTCTTTCATCCATTCCATTTTCTTCTTCCATCATCGCCTTCTCCGGGTCTTCGCATCAATCATTTCGCCCGTCGGCCTCGCCGCCATGATCGGACGTTTCCGATCGCATCCTGCTGTTACACTGCACAAGTCCTGTCCGACCACTGCCACAGCAACCAATTTGACTGCCTCATTTGAAGGTTGATTTATTGCTGCCCATTTGCGCAGTTGTTTATTCGATCGCCGTTTGTTTTTCTTCAATCGCCCGGTGATCATGAATGTGGAACGCATTGGTCCTCGAATTGAATTGGGCGGCTGACTGCAATAGCCGCGAGAGACATAGCCGGCAGCACTTCGGCTTGCTCTTTGGACCCGAATGGTCCTTTTGATTCATGGGCATAGGTTTAACTTTTCTCGCCAATCATCCTCATGAAGTGGTGAACAATCACACTTCATCATGAGGGTGATTGGAGTGGGCAGCATTAATTGATGAATTTGAATTCGGCAGTTCATTTTCGCCAAAACGTGTAGAGAAATTTCTGATCTGACCTCAGTTGGGAAAAGGGATAAAACCAACTTTAGCGCAAATGTCCATCCATTGTCCGCCTCAAGGATGCCGGGGCGCAATCAGTCAGAAAGCCTGTCAATCCATCACTGGTCGAAGTATGAAATCGGCAAAGTTCCTTCGACCCATATCCAGTTGATCCCTTCAAGCGATGGACGACAATTATGGCGAAAATTTGAATTTAGCGCAAATGTCCATCCATTGTCCGCCTCAAGGATGCCGGGGCGCAATCAGTCAGAAAGCCTGTCAATCCATCACTGGTCGAAGTATGAAATCGGCAAAGTTCCTTCGACCCATATCCAGTTGATCCCTTCAAGCGATGGACGACAATTGTGGCGAAAATTTGAATTGAAATGGTTGCGAATTTAGTGGTATGATGTTGTTTCAATGGCGCCCATAACAGTATGAGGACTGTTATGGCTGAAGAATCCACGGCTGATCTCCCATGTCAGTAAATAGTTGTTTTGGGGATTTTTCGGGAATGGCTAGTTCCCAAGGACCTTCACCAGGCCCCCGAAGGGTCCCAGGGGCCCTCTCGTGTTCTTTCTTCAGTGCCATTTTTACAGGGGTTTTTACTTTCATTTTATCCAGTTGTTATTCACAATATTAGACGAGGGAAGATGGAAAGGACGAGCGGGTCTCGACCCACCCAAAAGATGGAATGATGGGAGGGGAGACCCCGATTGGAGAGAATGATTTCCCTTATATTGAACAAATTAGGGGCGGGGAAAGGTGGTACTAACAATGATAAAGCTCTTCTTTTGGACAAAGAAAAACAACCAATAAATGTTTATGCCAGGAAGCGAAAAAAAATTATTCCTCCAATATCTCAAACGGCCGAAAATAGGCCAATAAATTTGGATGAAACAATGAAAATTGACAATGATAAAGCTAGACGTCTTCTTTTGGACAAAGAAAAACAGACAATGAGAGTTTATGTCAGGAAGCGAAAAATTACTGTGGAAAAAAGGCCGATAAATTTAAATGACAAACAACCAATGAAATATGTTTATGCCCGGAAGTCAAAAATTACTCCGCTAATATCTCCAACAGTGGAAAATAGGCCGATAAATTTAGATGACACAATGAAAATTGACAATGATAAAGCTCTTCTTTTGGACAAAGAAAAACAACCAATGAATGTCTATGCCCGGTCAAAAATTATTTCATAGAAATTACAAAAGGAAACTTATTTAAATTCAGTGAAAATTTTTTAAATACCTATGAAATTATGCACAAATTTTAATATTGCAAAAAAGTTTTTTTATTTTTTCCCAATTATTATTAGTATATTCTAGAAATTTTTTCTGAAATTTTTATATGTTTTTTTATGAATATTCTTGCATAAATTCATTTTTTTATTTATAAATAGATCACTTTAAAAATTAGAATAAATAATGAACAAAGAAATTTTTGCATTAAAATAGCTATACAAAATGATAACTATTGTTCAAAATCAACAATCAAAGAAAATTTTCAATATCCTCAAACCTCAATTTATCGATTCATTTCAACTAACTATTTCGAATTTGGCCAATTATTAGGGCCATTATTTTGTTGTTGTTGATCATTCCTAATATTTCCACCAATTTGAGAATCCATCACTGGAATACTTCTGCTAGTTATGAATTTTAATATTTTCGATTATTAAAAATGAGTTCTCATTAATGAAGGAAATCGTCCAAAAAAATCCGGCGTAAAAATGAAGGTTGATTGGTGATCATTGATCAATGCAACGGAATTCACGTGAAATCACGCCAAAATGGGAGGTGATATGCCAAGGGCCGACAGGTTCGCGCGCTCTTTGGACCCTAAGAAATCGAAGGGGATATTGGAGGCGGTGGCGGATGCCAATGCTTTTCTCTTCAAAATAAAATTTTCGGCAATCAATGATTTGAGTGAGGGCCAGAAAAGAGGGAAGAGAGGGGCATTTCCATAACATATAGATATGAGAAGCTGCAAGGAAAATCAAAGATGTGGAACCAAGGCGAACGGACAACGAAGGTTGTATCCATTGAGTAAGTAAGCCCTCCGGCATAGAAAAATTGATGAAGAGAAAGATGAATAATTCAAATGTCAGTTTACTGAAATTTTTTACAAAATCCGAGTTAATTTTCTACATTTTTTGCTTTCTCCGATTTTCGGGTATTTTTCCACAAAATACTTTTTTTAAAACTATTTTTCACCAACCATCAATTTTTCTGCCTCTTTTCCCTATTAGACGAGTGCGCGGCTGTTAGTTTGCCAACAATTGAGCATCTGCGCATCCAAGAAGCGCGCGGTTTTGGGAGGCGGCCAGAATCGATGAAAATTGGCCAGAAAAGAGAATAAATCTATCCTGGATTTCTCATTTTTTAATTTTTCATGTTCCTCTGAACAAAAATTTGTTCAGATTTCATTTCAGACCCATTCCTATCATTTTATTATTAGTAGTAAAATGAGAACAATTTCCGCCTAAATGTGATGAAAATTTCCAAATTAAATAATTACATTGATTTTATTTAGAAGGAAAATGAATTTCATTCCCTTTTTTATTTTCAAATTGTTATTTATTCTCCAATTTTTTTTTTATCAAATTTTTGCCGAAAATGAATTCATTACTTTCCAAATTATCGCCAATGATTTGGCAGAACAGCCTCCTCCGTGGCCATTCCCAAATGGAGATGGCCGATTTCAACTGAATCTGGTAAAATACAATGAAGAAAACAATGAATGGGAAGACATTTGCAGATTGACTGATTCAAAGGATTCGTGGGTTTTTTGAACATCAATTATTAATAATATTTAAAAATAAAATAGACATCTGAACCTGGGAGAACACTCAAAGATATTCAAAATTTTTTGGGCTTTCCACTAGGGTAGTCCAAAGTCGGTTTTAAACCGAGGCTTATGTTCAATTTTAGTTTGGAACACTCGCCTTCTAGTCATTTGTTTATGGGAAGCACAGCAGATCGCAGCAGCGAGAAGGCTATTCAATTTTAGGTTTTCTATGCAGCAGAAAATAGCGTAAGGCAACTAAAGAAATTGTGTGTGTGTGTTCCTCCAATAATACAATCAGTGAGGGGAAAGAACATATGACATGCGTAAGAAATTTGTGGGCATATATGCAATTTGCTACAATTTATGCAAAACAAAAAACAAATTCTTATAGGCCAAATTCTCCTTTGAATTAATTTTTAATTATTATTATATATCGAAGTGCCCAATTTTTTCTCTTACCACATTCATTATTGGATATGCGTGTTAGCCAAAATTTTTTTCGGACTTCGCTTTTTTGGTGAGGAAATCCAAAGGTTTATGAGATTTAGTTCTGGATTAGGTGTTTGCTCGCGATCTTATCAATCATATTTAATTTGAGTGCTTTATTTAAAAAACGGAAAAACGAGATCCGCATGCCAGCGTATTCGCGCGCGCGCACGTACGCATACCGGGCAAACCGCCGAAAGTTGCCGGTGAATAAATAGAAAAACACCCCGACTTTGAACTACTCTCTCTCTCCAGTAATTGTAATGCGTACATATTTTATCTGTATCTAGTACAGTCCCCTAAGGCAATTATATTTATGTGAACCCACAATAGTGAAAAAGGGATCGAATGTTCAGGAAATCGGCGGCCTGATACAATTCGATAATTGCCTCTAATTCGTTGTTGAAAAATTGTTGTTCCCATGCGGTGAGAACAAACCAGATTCGCTGAAATCATAGAATGTATTCTCATCAATTATTGGACATCCCCGAGTGAAGTGGGATGATGAGTGGTTTTGTTTTTTTTGTAGGCACATTTCCGACCATTTATGATTACCGAATTGAAACAATTGGGGTGGAAAGGAAAGAAAACGAAACCCAAATTGCCCTCCAATAATCCATATCCGCTTTCAAAATCCGTCCCAATCCCTTTCATCCCTTCCACACCTCCCCCTCCCCACAACCCCCAATTTTTCCCCATTTCCAAAATAAAAATTTGTTTTTTTTCCATCCAATATTTTTTTGTTCTAAATCCCCCAAATTTTCAAAGCCTTTCCACTGTGAGGGAGGGGGTGGGGACCGCTTGCCTCGAAGCGATTTTCTGGGCTGTATTGGATCATCGGATCCGGCATCCCATTGCGCTGTTCCATCCATGCAACAATTTGGTAAAACAATGACTTGTGATGGCAGCCAATGGGAAAATGAGCGGGACGTCATTCTCTTCAGTGGCCGCTGTTGCTTCCTTCTCATCCCAGCTGTCTTCCCAATCGAAATTGTTCCACATTTCGGCAAATGTTTGGGATTGCATGAGCAAATGCCATGGAACCTAGGTGGGTGTGTGTGTGATAATGGTAACGAGAATAAAAAAACAAAAAAGCAGACACCCACACACACAGGTGCCATTATTATTACCTCAACAATATTCCCTTCTGCGGTTCGGCACTTGATTTTGCGAGCCAATAGGGCGTTTGTGATGGCGGTCGGCCCACCGGCTCCACCTACAGGAGGTGAAGAACAAAATTGCACACAATTATATCACAAATTTTTATTAATTTTATTTGAACAAAAACCTGCTGTTTTTTCGGTCTCTTTCTTTTCCTTCATCTTCTCAATTCCTTTGGCATTTACGCTTCCATTGCCTCCTGCTGTTGTTGGCAATGGTGCTACATTTTCTTTATTGCTGGCCATTTTCGTTGTTGTTGTTGTTTTTTTTGTGGAAAAATTATTCAAAATTATCTTTGTTGGCTAAAAAAGAGGAAAAGGCAATTAGTAGAAAAATTTATTTAATAAAATTTTATTTTTCCATTTACGATTCGTTCTCTTTTATTTTCTTTAGTTTTTTTTTCAATTCCAATCCTTTCATTCATTCATTCCAAGATCCAATATTCAATCCACCCGCGTTCCATACATTTTTCACATTTTATTTCACAACATATTTTATGAGTTTTGTTTTAAATTTTTTCCCATCATTTTTTTTTTCAATTTTCACTTTTTAAAATGTTCTTCAGTCATCACATATGCATGATTCACAAGTGCCTCGGAACGCGGAACTGCTATTTTTATTTTTGATCTCAGATATAATTTAGGGCAACACACGCGAAATTCTTTTTTTTTAATTATTTAATTTCATTACAATTTTCATATTACTTTTTTTTGCCTAAGAAAATTACAGCCCATAGGGCGATATGTTAGCCTTCTTCAAGATTCCTATGCTACGAACCCTAAAAAACCCTAACCCAAGACACTTCCAGCAGCATCAGCATAAATGAATTTTTACTCCATTCTCCATTTTAATTCCAAATAAATCACAACAGAATCATTTTTGCTTTGTCAAATGTAAAAAATAAGATTCCTAAAATTTTCTCTTCTTCTAATATTAAAAAAAATAGCATGGAAATGATGATGATATGATAAGGAATAAAAAGATTGACTTCGTGTCAAACTTTAAAAAATAATTTGGCCCTTCAAATTAAAAATTGTAAACAATCTTTAATCAATAACGAAAACGCAAAATTGTAAAAGAACATCAATTTTTTAAATCCATTTGAAATTTCCAATTTTTATTCGCAAACAATTAATTCTTTAAATAGGCAGAACACGTTGGCTCATCTCCTCTTCATTTTTGTCGCTTTCTCCTTCTTCAACTTTGCCTTCATCGTCATCATCACCGTCATTTGTTGCCTTCCTCTCAATTTTCTGTTGCTTCTCAATTTAATCCTCGCATTTCAATTCAACAATGTCACAAAACTTGAAATAGTATTTTATTAAGCATATATTGGTGAATTTTTTTTCCATTTTATATATAAAGAGTTTTATTATTTGTTTCGTTTAATTTTTTAAATTCGTACATTCCAAAAATTTAATTTTAGTATTCTTCAAAAAAAAGAACAAATTCAAAACCTTGAATTCCATCCGAATAATGGATTTTCTGCTACGATTCATGCGAATCGCAACCTCGAAAAAATTGCCACTCCATTTGTTGACCACAATCAATGTCAATTCAAAAATTTAATTAAAGAAACATTGTTTCAATTTGCCATTGAAAATGCGCAAAATTTGGCCATCCTCGGCTCGCAATTCGACCGCATCGAATGGAATTGGCCGCCCTTGGCCATGAAAATGCTCCTTTTCATTGAATAATTTGTCAATGAATGATGGAATGGGGACAGAGTCTTGTACAATATTCACACCCCATTGTGGATTTTTTGTTTGGCATTTGGTGTCCATTGTTGTTGTTGTTGGGGTTCAATAAATTGTTGGAAATGGTTGTACGGATATTGATGCGGCTAAAAACATAAAAATTTGGAATTTTATTGGGAATTTTTTATATTGCTTAAATGCTTTTTTTGTTGGGATAATTCGCCCAGATAGGACAGAAATTTAAAGGTCATTAAAAATGTCAAAAAATAAAAAAAATTTCTCGAATTACATTTTTAATTAATTTTCCCAAAATTCCTTCCCATTAATTTTCATTTTAAAAAATTATTTAAACATCCCATGATATATTTTTAAATGTATTCACCTGTTGCATAAGCACATTTGCCGGTCCCTTTTCCTGTTCTAGTGGTACATGTTTTTGAAAATCACTTTCGGTTTAGACCGGTTTTCGAAACTCGGTTTTTAAAATTTTTCGTTTTTGGCTATTTTTCGAAATTCGGTTCGGTTTTTTGGCTAAAAATCGCCTCAATTCACTTTCAGTTCAGCTAACCTATTGAACTACCCTACATTCCACTTTGGAAATCAGTCTCAAATAATTACCTTAAAAAGTGGGAATGAATACGATTTTTCACATCCCTATCCGCCCATATCCGTGGGGTTCATATCCGTATCCGATCCGTATCCATCTCAAATTTTTTCATATCCATATCCATCCGTATTTGTATCCATGGGATTAATATCCGTAACCAATCCGTATGTGCGGATACCCGCGTCCCACCCCAGATTCATATAATTAACCTTAATAAAAAATGAAATATACTTTACTTAAAATTTTTTAATTAAATAGTTTCTACATAAAACGGATGCCGCCAATGCAATTCCAATATAGTGTCATCATTATGGCTGATGGACGAAAAGTAATTTTTTAATAATATTATTTTAATTTTATTTTACAATTTTAATAACAATATTATATGAATTTTGCTTTTTAGACAAAATATAAACAATTTGAAATTACCGAAATGACATCGCCAATATATTCCATTATTCTCAAAGATGCGCCATTACCGGAGGGAATTAAAGCCCAAAAATACAAAATTGATTCCCAAATTTATAACAAAAAACTTGAATTTTCCGCAAATATTTATGATGGAACAGAGTTGGTAAGAATTTAATTTCTTATTTTCAAATTGTACTTTATTTTTTTATTAAGCAGATTTCCATAAATAAAATATTATTTCTAAATACTTATTATACGAAAATTGAAAAATTAATTTCAAGTTTAATGGTTGTCTAAGATAGAAAATGCAAAATTGAGGTGCATTTTCCCCAAAATTTTTTTAAATAAATTATAAAATTTTGCTCTTCAAGGATACACTTCCGATTATCGAATATTTGACTCCGGATCAATTGGACCTGATAAAGCAAAAAATACCTGAAAGTATGTAAATTATTGTTAAAATTTTCTATTCAAAATTGTTAATAAAATTATCATTTTTTAAAAATTAAAAAAATTTATTTTCTCAACTTTGAGAATTAACATTAATAATAATATAATAGATTCTAAAGAGCCAAACCAGTGGGATACTTATTAGAATAGCCAAAATATTTGAAAATTCAAAATTTCTTTTTTGTATTCTAGCACTTCATTCTTCGGTCTTTGATAAATTAAATGAGAAGAATTCATTTATGTTTCCACAAATTAAAATATGGCGTCAAGAAAACCAATACAACATTGATATAGGCGAAGGGGAAAGCATTCAACGAATAGAAAAAAGACAGCCAATTTCATTGCCAATTGCGCATGTTCCGCCTGTGCCAATGCCAACATTGCCATTGAAAAATTTTGCACTAGCAAAAATTAGAAATCCTGCAGCAAAAAAGGGTTAGCTAAATAATATCAAATATATTTTCTTAGAGTTGGGTGAAAAAAATTAAAAGAAAAATGATAAAAAAATTAAAAACGAAACGTAAATAGAAAAATTTTAAAAATAATATTTAAAAAAATTACAAAATTTTTAAGGTAATTTTAGCTAAAATAATCTCAAAAATAATTACAGGAATCGATTGATATTTTTGCAAATTAATAAATTTATCATAAATTTTAATAGAAAGAAAAATTGTCATATTTATTCTATGGTCTCAAAAATATAAAAATTAAAAAAAGAATTTTACAGGTAAAAAAACGATACGGAATTCATTGCCATCTTCACCTTTAAAACCCAAAAAATTAGAAAAATCGTCGGAGCCAAAGCCAATCGATTTGGATTTTTTGGTCACACCGCCAATGTCACCGAAAAATAGTGGGGTAGAAAATATGACAATGACAAATTTGGACATTCCACTGAATACAATCAATTTGGATAACCCACCAACGCCGCCAATATCGGAAAATAGTCCGATAAATTCGGATATTACAATGAATATTGAAAATGATAAAACAAGACTTCTTCTTTTGGCAAAAGGAAAAAGGCCACTGGAAAATGGTGATGCCGGTACATCGAATATTAGAATAAATGGAAGAAATTTAAAATTTGTGGAATTGAATAAAATTATTACGGCACCAAAAAGGAAACGAGCCGAAATTTATGAGAATGGAAATTCGATGCCATTGAATAATTTTGATGGGGAAAATCTGAAATGGGGAAAACAACAAAAAAGAGGCTCAAATTGGGAAAAAATAAGAAATAAGCTTGGAAATTTGGAAATTGATGGTGGAAATGGTAAGTCTCATCATCAAAAATCTGAAAAAATCCTTTATGTGGAAAATGAGCCGAAATCGCCAATGAATATTGATGAAGAAGAGGAGGAGGGAATTGGGCATAAATCGGGAATGAAAAAATTTGTAAAATCCCTCCTTCGGACTCATCAAGTCGAAATGAAAAATAATATAAAAGATGGTGGAATTTTCAATTCGAAAGGTAAATAAATTAAAAAATAATTTTAAATTTTAATTTTTATGAAGGAATAAAAATTATATTTGAATAGATATACATAAAAGTCAGTGAATAAAATTTTTTAGAAAGAGACTAACATTTTTGCGTAAAATTTGGCAGGCATGAAAAGTTTACTAATTTTATGTCAAAAAAATGTTATAAAAATTTTTCATTTTTTTTTGTATTTTTGGATATTAAACATTAATATACCCTTATTGTGAATATTTGGGTCATCTTGGTAAGGCAATCCCAAAATATATGCCAAATTTGTTGAATGTGATCTATCCTTCGTAAATATTGGTTTACCAAGATTGGCATAGATATTGAAAAATTGTGGCTAAATAGATTTTTAACATTCATAATGCTTTTTTTGAATTAAAATCAAATTATTTTTTGTATGAATTTCTTTTTCTAATTTTTATAGTGCATCACTATTACAATGGATTGAACATTTCAGGCTTTGATGATGATCTCATCTATTTTCATGATGATAAAAAGAGTAAACTATGATGATGTAATTGGTAAAAATGGCAAGAAGAAATTTATTTGAAATTGGATTAACTTTTATGAAATATTGCATAAATTTTAAAATATTTTGAAATTTTTTATCTTTTCCGAATCAATGTCCGTATATTCTACATATATGAATTTTTTTTGAATCTAATTTCATATGACTTGCACTATATTTTATGACTATGTTTAAATAAATTCATTTTTTTTTTATTTTTCGATACTTCATTTTGAAAAAAGTATGAACAAGGAATAAAGAAGCTATGCATGAAAATAACTATGATCTATTTAATTTATTGACTTCTGACAAGTTTAAAAACCGACTCTTTCATAATCTATTAATAAATACTATGTATGAATAATTCAAAATTTATTAGTAATAACTTTTTTAACCTCACTCAGGTATATTAGTGAAGGTGGAAAGTTCATAATATTTTAAATAAAATTTTTATTCCACCATTTACATTTTTGCAGCAGAATAATACTATTGATTTATTATTGTCTAGTAGGTATTTTGAGAAACTGCAATCAGTGATCACAATTCAAATAAAAGTGTTCGATCAACATATGACAAAATGGCTGGGGAAGAGTACGATCAGTGAACATTTATATTTGGAACATAGAAAACAATGCAAAAATGCACATATATATTTGTTATTGGTACAGACTATTCCAATGGTACTTTGATCTATTCTATTAGACTAATATAAAAGAGGAGTAGATTTCAAATTTTTTTCATTACTTCAAACAAATTTATAAATATTATTCCATATAATTAAAAATGCAAAAATCCGCCCAAAAACTTCTTTGCTTGACCATTTTCACAGTATTCGTCATTTTTTGTTCCCTACAAATGATTGAAGGTGGAGGTGTTTGCCCAGTTTGTGAAGAGGAAATATGCAAGTGCCAACCTTCTCGTAAATTGACCAACAAATTCCAAATACATAAAATTGCATTTTTAGCTCGTCGAAATGCCCAAATTGATGGCCACAATACTCATCATAAAACACACAACCATCGAATGCGTCGGTCCATTTTACCAGAGGATTAAACATTAAACTCGAATTTGATGAATTGGAAATGTTAAGAAGAAAAAACGGATGAATTTTTAAACAAATCTTTCGGGAATATTAGTTTTAGAAAATCCCATGAAATGTTGATTGGATAAAATTTTATTGTTGATGACTAATTTTTTTCTAATATGGGGGAAAAAGGTTATTGGTCGAAATCTTGGTTCAAAATTAAAAAAGCTTTTTATTATTTTATTAATTTTTTTAATTAAATCGTGTAACGACATTTGAGGACGACATTGCTGATGCTAAAATTGTCGATTTTTTTTGATAAAAAACAAGAATTAATTGTAAAAATAGTATCCGGAAATTTAGAAATGAATCTTTTAACATTTTTGTCTAAAAATTGATCATAAATGCCAAAATTATTTTTTATATCTGTCGAAAATCTCAAAAATATGTCAAAAAACTTTTTCTCACAAGCAAAATTTCACCAAACGGATTTCATTTTCGGGCTTTTCTTGGCCTATACAATAACATAAAAATCCGGTCCCTAGTCATAGAATATACAAGTTATAAAAATAAACTTTCACAGTTTTTTTTATAAATATATTTACATTAATTCATCACTCAATTTTAAATAAGTTTCCTCTTTTCTTTTCTATCAATTATATCATCATAATTTGTCAACTTTTTATCATCATCAATATAGATGAGATCATGATGCGCATAGCCCGGAATGTTCATTTCATTGAAATTATGGTGCCCTAAATTTGTTGTTCAAAATAATTTAAAATAATCTATTTTGGAAAAATTTTTGATATCAGTATTTTTGGCACAATTAGAAAATTTTTCAGATCTTAGCAATTTTCAAATTCTACGGCTATAAAATATCATTTTTCGTCAAAAATTTTGTTATCCTTTTTGCACATTCATTAAATAAAATTTATAAAAATTTTAAATTATTTATTTAGAATTATTTTAAAATTACCTTTCGAATTAGGATTTCCACCATCTTGATCATTAATTTTCATTTGGGGCTGATGAGCCCGAAGGAGAGAGTTTGCAAATTTTCTCATCTTAAATTTACCTCCATCCCCTTCTTCTTCATCACTACTCAACATTGATTCCGGCTCATTGTCCGTATTAATGATCTGCTCGGATTTTTGATAGTGAGACTTAAATTTTCCTCCACCAATTCCGAAATTTCCCAATTCTGCCAAATTTGAATATGAGCCTCTTTTTTGTTGTCTTCCCCATTTTAATTCTTTCTCATCAATTTCACTGTTTTCCAATGGCTCCGAATTTCCATTTTCATAAAATTCGGCTATTTTCCTTTTTGGTGCCGTAATAATTTTATTTAATTCCACAAATTTTTCATTTCCCGGATTTATTCCATTTTTTGATGTCTCGGCTTCATCATATTCCATTGGCCTTTTTCCTTTTGCCAAAAGAAGACGTCTAGCTTTATCATTGTCAATATTCAATGTGTTGTCATCCAAATTCATCATCTCATTTTCCATCCTTGGAGAAATTGGCGGTGTATCCAAATCGATTGTATTCAATATGTCATCCAAATTTATTATCATATGTTCTTCTTCCCCAATATTTTTTGGCGACATTGGTGGAGTATCCAAATCAATAGGTTTCGGTGATGGAACAGAATTTTCTGATATTTTAGACTCCGGCGATGGTGCCAATTCTTTGCGCTTTGACGACGATGATGGTGTTTTTGGTGGCGTTTTGGGCTTTAATGGCGACGACGGCAAAAGAGTCATAAACATCGTTGTTTTGCCTATAAATTATTTGCATTTTATATTTTTGATTATATCGGATTACTCCCGGTTATCCCCGCTTATACTTTTTGCCGAATTATACCGGCCGGCTTATTTTTCATATACATTTTCCGGAATACACCGGCTTATTTTTTACATATATATTTTACCGAATTATGCCAGCACAGGTTACTCTCTGATCATTCTATTATTAAATTTCCTGTCAAAAAATGAAATTTTAAATATTTTAAAATTTTTCATTTTTTAATGTTTTTATTTTTTAAAATATTTTTTCTTCTTATTCAATGATATTATTTTATTCTTTTATTCTATTTTTTATGTTTAATTTTATCCAGCATTAAATTTTTTCTAACCTTTTTTAGCTGACGGCTGTTTAAATCTTTCTAATGCAGTATTTTTCAATGGCATTGATGGGGGCACCGGCGGAAGGGAAAATGGCAATGAAATTTGTTGTCTTTGTTCTATTTGTTGAATGTGTTCCCCTTCGCGTATATCAATGTTGTAATGGTTCTTTCGTCGTCTTATTTTAATTTGCGGATGCCGAAACGGATTCCTCTCCCTTTTTAATTCATTAAAGGCCGAAGAATGAAGGGCTAAAACTTTCAAAAAAATTTTGTTTTCAAATTTCCAAATTTAAATTTATGGTATTTTTAATAAAGTTTACCACCCGAATTTTGCCATTTCCTAAGTAATAAACAATTTTTTATGCTATCAATAAAACTTTAATTCCATTTTGTTAAGCTATTCAAATTCAAATTGAGTAATTTAATATATGATTGATCAAAATATAAATGGCCAAAAATGTTATAGTCAAAAGACAAAATTTTCCTGATAGACCTATTTTGCCGTGGTACCAATCAAATCATTCAATATTAATTTCTTCTTTAGGCTTATACAAATAATTTATTAAATTTAAAACTAATATCCAATATAAAAATAAATAGATTTTATGTGCAAAATTCGAGAACACAGATTTCTTTTCAACAAAAAAATATGGTAAATTTATTTTTAATTAATTTAATAATTATAATTTCTAACAATAGTAATTTGCAAACCGTCAGGTATTTTTTGCTTTATCATGTCCCATTGTTCCGATGTCAAACATTGGTCGATTGTGTGTAGATGTGGATCCTTCAATAGCAAAATTTTTTAATATATGTACAAAATTATGATATCGAATTAAATTGCTCACCAAATATGTTCCATCATGTTGCAAAATATTTGTGGAAATTGAAAGCCCATCATATATTTTAGCATCAATTCCCGGAAATGCGGCATCCTCAAGAATAATGAAATATGTTTTGGATGTCAATTGGGTCATTTTAAATTGAATATAATTCGTCCTCTTAAAAGAGAATATATAAATTACAAAAACAAATGAAAAATAATATGATGCTTTTTCTTTAATTTTTAGATTTATTTAAAAATCTGAAATACTACACTCGATTCGTCTAGCAATTTTAGATGTTCAATCAATTATTGACCCAATTAAAAGATCCATATTAGATTTATAGTCCAAATTTTGGCTATAGCTAATTTAATTAAATATTCTCTATCACCAATAAATGGAAAAAATTCAAAAAAGACGCAATTTTTCCAGTTTTTTGCAAAAATTTTCCAAACATTTTTACATCAAAAGGCTAAATTTGACCTTAAATAGTCAAAAATTGAAGTAATTAAAAATTATTATATTTTTTAAATTAGTTTAAAAGCTACTCTATTTTTATTAAAAAAAATTAGAATATAAAATATAATCAATCGACTCACTTTTCGCCCATCCACCGTGCTGACTTTAAATACGAATACATTGTTACTATGAATGATGGCCATTCTTGGGCGAATTCCTGTTTCTGGCGGTACCATTTCATCAATCCAATTTGACGGTATTTCTAATTGCACACTTAAATAAATATTTTAAATAGAATTTTTAATTCTTTTTCAAATTAATAAATTTTATAAATATTTTATACTTAAATTTGACGGTATATTTGATTATTCCATCTATCTTTGACTAGTGATTACCCAAATTTTTAATAGCCGTAATCTTTCATGTTATTAAAAAATACTTTAATGTTTTAAGCAATTTCAACAAAGCATTTTAGTTATCTAAAGTCAGATAATTATGGCCAAAAAATGAAAACTTCTCGACCTGTTTTGACACTTTTATGGTCATAATATTTGTCCAATTTCAATTAAATCCATTAATTTTGTTACTTCTTAATTAATCGCCAACAGATTTTTTCTCCCCTTAAATAAAAATTACCATGTTAACCCTAAAATTGTTCTATCCTAAAAAAATCACCTAAAATAATGTTTTTCATCTGTTTAACAATCAAATATGAATAATAAAATAAGAATCTTGAAAAAATCAAATTTGTGGGAGAATAATTAAGAAGTATCTTATTTTTTGTTTCTCAAATTAACGCATCAGATGTAGGATTAAATAATAATTAGTAGCAAATTATTATTATTTTTCATTTAATTGATATTTTCCCAAAATTCGGATGTGTAATTTTTTTCTTTTTTTTAATGTTAAAAAACCCACAAATCTTGCAAATCAGTTTCGGCTTCTAGTCGAGTTTGATAATCCCTTAGACGGAGTGGGACGGTTAGTGGCGCGGCCGTTTAGTGGCGAAAGCTAATAGCTAGGCGCCTAATGAATGGTTTATAATGTTTTATATATCATTTAAAAGAGCAAAAAATTCTCTATGAGTCCATATAAAAATCAAATTTTAAAACATATTTTTACATTTTTTAAAATTCAAAAACCATAAAATTTGACACTATTTTGCCCATTTTTATTAAAAAAATCACAACTTTTTTTATTTAAGACAATATAAACTGTTTTTTATATCATTCGATAGATAATGCATTGCTCTATCAAATGAATATAAAAACATTCAATATGGTTTAGATTAAGATGAGTTATAAAGCAAAAACTGGTCCGCCACTAACCGGCCGGCCACTAACCGTCGCGTACCCTCCCTTAGATCCTTATGAGTTATTTTGGCCAATGTCAATCGAAATCGACCACTTCCATTTGGAGATAATTTCGGCTGTTCGGTCAAATCATTGGCGACTATTTGAGCATTAAAGTAAAAGTTTTCATCGTAGGCCGAAATTTGGCATAGCAAAAATTGGAGTATAAATAATTGTATTAAAATTAAAAAAGAAAAGAAATTCATGCCTTCTGAATTAAATGGGAAAAAATAATAAATTATTTTATTTTGGTATTTTACCCACTAATAAATTTTTGGAATGTGGAAAATTTAGAGAATGAAATTTTTGACTGAGGAATTAGAAAAATTAAGCAATGAGCCAATATTATATTATCCTGGACAAATTTATCCCCATTTTGGGCAATTTTAATCAATTCTGGCCGCCGCCCAAAAGCCGCATTCGCTTCTCGGCTGCGCGAATGCTTAATTGTTGGCAAAATAACAGCCGCACTCATCAAAATGAGAAAGGGATGGTGACTGATTGCGATTTGCGAAGGTGGAGGGATTTATGGGAGCGAAAAAAATTTTTTGAAGGGAATCTAGTAGAGAGAAAAAAATTTTTAAATTTAAAAACCAGAGTATTATGGAAATTTTTCCGGAAACTGAAAATCGAATTTTTAAGGAAATTTCGGAATCAAAAATTCACTTTGAACCAATCACTCGTGATTCCTTAACATACATTTTATTCTCATGAGAATACCTCCGAGCTCTCTCTCTCCTTGATTCCACATCTTCGAATTTCCTTGGCTCTAGCTCATCATTCCTGGGCTCATAATAGAAATAGAAATAGAAATAGAAATGGCCCTCAATTTCCTCTTTTGCTGAAATCATTGACTGTTGCCGAAAATGAATTTGCTTGATAGAGATGATGGGGCAGTATTGCGGCATCCGCCACCGCCTTCAATATCACTTTAATCGATTATACAGAGGTTCGAAGAGCGCCTAAACTCTGGCTGCTGGGCACTCTTACACGGAGCCATCGTTTTATTAGGGTGATTTCATGTGAAGGTCCGAAGAGCGCGCGAAACTCACTGTCATATGAGCAATCTTTACTTTGGCCTGATTTCATGTGATTTGCAGGCCATCATTTTTTTGCCATCGACTTTTTGGGGGAATTCTTTTTGTTTTTTGTTTTAAATAATTTTGGAGAAATTGAAAAATAATAATAGAAAATATTAAAATTGATAACAAGGGTATTCCGGATGGATTGACTATAAATATAAATTTTATTATTTATATTATTCCAATAGTTTTTGTACATTCTTTACTAATCCATCGAATATTTATTCAATTCTTTTCAATTTTTCACGATTTTTTATTTTTTCCATTTTCAAAATTGCCCAATTTAAATATAAATTAAAACAACAATTTTATTCTAATTCTTGATAAATAATATTAAATATAATTTGATTAAAATGCACATAACTTCATTCAAATATTATCGATTTATTGATTAATTTATTCATTGATTCATCAAGTGCAGCATTTATAGCGAAATCCTTGGAAAACGGTGTTGCATCCTTCATCGGTCCAATCCTCGTAAACTTTTTCTTTGCATCCGGCCGATTTGGCACTGGAAGTTCGAGGCACACATTTCTCACTCCAATATGAGCCTTTTGGACATTCCTTCACTTGGCAATGAACACCCTTTAACTCATGCCAAAAAGTCCCCGGGCAGTCGTAGCCAACAATTTGATGAAGGGAAATGCAACAGAAAAGAATGATCGAAATTCGAAGCAAAAACATCTGCGGAAATAAAAATATTTTTATTTAGGATTTTGGGTAGCATATTTAATTTAGTTAAAAAAACACTAAAATGGCAAAATGTTATCCTAAATCGTCAAAAATTCTATAGTCTATACACTATACCCATTCGATTGGTATATAATTTGATCTCTTCCTGGTTGCTGGTTTGTTCAAAAATTAAGGATATTATTAAACCGTTTAAACCGATTTTGGGTTTTTCGTTCAAAATTAATTTAAAATTGGTTCAATCTAAAAGCCAAATCATTTATCAAATGATGCATCTCGAAGGGGTCTATCGATTTGGTATAGGGTTGGGGATCAAGGACAAACAATTGAACCGCTATAACTTATAATATTTTCGACATTTCAATATTTGTTTCGCCATTTTAAATATTTCCCTTTTATTTACTTAAATTATACCTTTTTTAGTTTCGGCTTATTTTATGTAATTGATGTATTTTTAATCAAATGAATTGGCTAAAATTGTGACGAATTGTTTTCTTTAAATTTGAGAGAAGGAAAAGGAAATAGAGAGAATTATTCAATTGAATTTTTTTAAATGAAATTTTTAATTTATTTATAGAATTTTCATTATATATAATATAAAATATTCTTAAAATAGAATCATTGCTTACATTTAAAAATCCATTAAAAATTGAATAATTTTCCGACATTTTTAGAGAAAGACAATTTTATTTTTAATGGATGAAATTTTTGACTGAAATTATAAATATTTTATAAATAAAATTTATTTTTAGAATTTGTATTTTATTTTTTTATCATTCGAAAAAATATTAAAATGATTGGAATTATCACAATTTTCAAAAATATAAAGAATAGCACAAATAATGTAGAAAATTAATTGAAATGTGTGAAAAATTATTTTGCTCTTTTCTGTTTCATTTTTCTCTATCAATTATTGGCTACAATTATCCGAAACTTGGCAATTCTTGCCAAATAGTCCGGTTAAAAAAGGCCTAGAACACAAAAAGTGCATTTCTTCATAGTGCTAAAAAATTCGCCTAATTTTTTGTCAAAATTTTTGTGAAGTATTAGTAGCCAACTAACCGTATTTATTCTAATAGAGTCCCCCCCCCCCCCCTATTGCATTAGCAAGTAGCAACCCGCTTTTATTTATAGCTTCCTTTTTCTAAGAGTCTCTGTAATCTATTTATGAATTTGTTTGAATTTTCTATCAACAAATGTACATAAATGCACCTGTCTTAATTTTTTATATGAAAGTAGGAATTGGAATTTATAAATATTTTAATTAAATGAATTTATAAAAAGAGATAAATAAAATTAAAAATACATGAAGTAATTGACCAAAATTTTAAAAAATGAATCAATGCAAATTTTTGAAAAAAAATTTGAAATTATAAATAAGATGACATCTCTGCTGATGAATGAAATTTTAGATTATTGAATAAAAATCACATAAAAATGAAATGATCTATTTTCTGCATCCTCTCTTTCTGCTGGTGGCCTTTTTCACTTTTGACACAGGCATCGGCGATTCGTAATATTTTGATTCTTTGCATACTTTGGGAAGTTTGCTTGGAGAAATTGTTGAACAAATTTCTGAAAATAATTTTTTTTGAAAAAAAATCTAACTCACTTCTACGTCGAAGAATGTATTCCTTTTTTGCCTTTTTACCACCCGCCGGCGATTTGCCATTTTTCTGGAAAAACATATATAAAAGTTTTAATTAATAAAATGGATATATTTTGTTCATAAAATCAGATTTATCCAAAATTATCAGTTAGAAAGAACATTGACATTTTTATGGCCAGATAATTGGCCTTTTTTAATATATGTTTTTATCAGACCAATAAAAACATTGGATTGATAATTTTTATTTTTAAATAATTAATCCCATCCCATCCTCACCTTTTTGTCATCAATTTGTGGTTTCACCGGTTGAGTGGTGCTTCCGGCTTCGGTTAGGGCTTGAATCATTTGGTCAATTTCTGATATTATTGGCTTAATATCTTCACAATCTTCTTCCCTTTGTTCGTTTTGATGATCATTAACATTTATTGCTTTATTCTCTGCATTTCCCTGCATAATAGACCATAAATTAAAATGGAAGGCAATTTATTATCCCATTTTTTTAATTTTTTACCCAACCTTTTTTACTCCAAATGGAATTTTTAACTTCTAATTAATCAGAAGCCAGTTTTAAACACTACAAACCTTATATACCAATTTG
This sequence comes from Pratylenchus scribneri, assembly GCA_030063045.1. Lineage (NCBI taxonomy): Eukaryota > Metazoa > Nematoda > Chromadorea > Rhabditida > Pratylenchidae > Pratylenchus > Pratylenchus scribneri. Next base: position 587,826 of record JAQSEB010000203.1, read on the forward strand.
TAAATCTCATGGAGAAGCATCGAATATTTATAAAATATTGGGTTTTTGCCCAAAATAAACATTTAAAAAAAACTGGAAATATGGTTTAAATAAATTAACTCGCACAGTTTTGATTTAAACTATAATAATAATAATAATAAGCAATGCTATATGTCAAAAGAGGCATCTCGATGGGGAACTACAAAATGGTATAAAATTTGTAATGTCCAAAACCGGTTTCCGATTTAATGGAGTAAAAATTATTTTTTGGTGAAAATGAAGTAAAAAATGAGATAAAAATATAAAAAAATGGGTAAATGATATTTTATCACAAATTTCCAAGGACCACCTCGGTAATTTAACTATGCAGACTCTCATGAACTAACCTTTATTACTTCATCGATTCTAGATTTTTTCAACGGAGTATTTGATGGCCCAATTAATTTATTTGAACGCTGCTTTGTTGGTTGGTTCGGCAAAATTTCGGTTTCACAGTTGCAGTTTTTGATTATTTCTTTTTTCAATGAAATTATGAATTCATCCAATGTAGCCTTAATAAAATCCTTATTTTCATAGCTTTTTTAATTTTGAGTTTTAGACGAAAAGGATGGCAGATTTGTATTCTGCTCATCGAACCGCGTCGATTGAGCTATAACTTGATCAGAAAAAATTTTTGACAATTTTTCAACCAAAGGGGGTACCCTTCACTTTTAAGGGTGAATAATTTTAAGTGGCCATAACTTGGCGAAAAGAGGTTGCCCCCGTGAAATTATTGCATATTCGTACTCAGCTCATCGAGCGCTGTCGAATGAGCTATCATACGTCCGAATATGAGAAGTTACCATAAACTACAATTTTACCAAAAATAAAATAAAAAAATTTTAAATAATTTGAATAATATATATGTGCAAAATTATTTGAATTTAATTGTAAAAATAAATCTAAAAGTAAATTTACCCGAAAAATGCTCAGAACTCAATTTGGATTTAAGGCCTGGCAGCGATTCAATTCGATCCGGTTCATAAAAGCCATTGGAAGTGTTGCTGCAGGATTCGGCAATTTTCTGTGAATTTAAATGATGAATAAATTTTACATTTAGGAAAAGAGTTTTATGAAACCATTTATCTTCAATTATTTTCTACCAAATAAAAATTTTTAATATTTTACAATCTTATGGATTTATGCAATGTTTTTTTTCTGGATTTATTTTTACAAGGCATTTCTAAGATGGTAAAATTAAAAAAAAATTATTTAACTTTTTATTTATTTAGAAAAAAATTTTAAAAATTATTCTAATAAAAATGTTTCCCTTTGTCCCCTGACAAATTACATACAATTTTAAATCTTATTAAGCTCTGGTTATTTTTTAAAATTAACTCTAACATTTCTATATGGATACAAAAATAAAAATGATTTTTTTAAAACATTCTTAATTTTTATTATAGATTAGATTAAATATAATTTTATTTTTAAAATATTTATTATTATTATTATTTATTATTATACTAATATTTGGTAATTTTTTTTACCGGAAAATTTATCACCAAAATGATTAAAATTATCAAATTAATTATTATTTTTTGCATTATTAAAAATTATTTTTTAATTTTTAATTCATAATCCATTAATTTTTGCAACATTTTTATAGGCCCAAAAAGTTTGTGATTTATATTTTTTAAACGAACTCTTTAACAAATATTTTAAATTCATTACAGCTGCTACAATTTTAATTCAATTAAAATTCTTTTAATTGCCGTAATTTTAGCGATAAATCACATTAAAATGTCCTGTAAAGAGCAATCTCAGTCACATTTGTGGCTTGAACCCCTTTTTTATATTTAAAAATTCTCTACATATGAATTTATTTACAATCTTTTGTTTACTTTAAAAATTTATATTTGAAAATTATTAAGCCTCCTGTGCTGGTTGGCTGTGTAAATTTTACATTAAATTTGCGTTTTTAAGTTTATAAATCAAATTTAGGTACATATAGTTCAATTAAAATTAAAAAATATAATCACATTGTCTTTTCTAAATTTAGCCATTAAATTTTTAAAAATTATTTCGTCATTATAAAAATGTCTAAATGATAAGAATAAACCATTTTATGATTTTTTATATTAAAAGAATAAAAATAATGATCTAAAATTATAATAAAATCATTTTATGAAATAAATTAAATTAATTAATGTGTCGCTGTCACAAAAAGAGGGCCAACTGCTGAAATTTTAGTTGTTTTTCTTTTGAAGATGTTCCGACAGAATATTTCCTTGAAGGCACGACGATATTCAAAACTGACAGAGGCAAAAAAATAATCAAAAAAAATTTTAATATTTACCTGCTTATGTTCAGAATTGGTGCATTGATCCCTGTGAATGCCACATAAATGCAAACTCGCATTGAATCCCAAATTGTACTCAAATTGTAGGAATATGCATATTCGGCCGATGCATCATTTGGGAAATAGAATTTGCCCAGTGAATCTGTCCATCCCCTCAACCACATACAGGCTTGTCTGGCAATGAATGTGGCCATCATCCAACCAATCAAAATGAAAAAACAAATCAGAAAAAGTGAACGAAACATTCTGCTCTGTTCTTTTGATGCCAAATTTTCCTCTTAAATATTCCATAAATGTTTTTATTTACAATTTTATTTATACTTTCATTCCCTTTTAATTTTGTTTGTATTTCTTTTTTGTTTCGATATTTGCGCCAAAGGATGCAGGCAAAAATCAAAAAATAATTCAGCATGGAAAATAGTAGGACAATAATGGTGGCATTCGTGTGTAATGCCTCACCATATAAGTGGGAACTGCAGAGGACAGAGCTAAAAATTAAATTCAAATAAAATTGATATAAATTTATTTAATAAAATAATTTAATTTATGAAAAAATGTTATTATTAATTTACAAAAAAAAAAATTTTTCGTGTCGAAAAATATTATAATTTTTCAAGCCATAAAACTAGTCCATAACTAGTTATTAAGCTCAGTCCTCAGTGTTAGGTTCAGTGCAGGTTGCAGGATCTGATTAGGGGCTAAGGGTTAGGGAATCTTAAAGAAGTCTGATTTGGCCAAGTTATAAGGCCTCGAAAAATATTATATTTTTCGACACGAAAGAATTTTTGTAAATTAATAGAGTTCAATTTATTTAATATTGAAATAAAATAATTTCATAAATGTTTTCTAAATAAAATTCTTTGTACATAAAAAATTGGGCATTGATGCCAGTTTGAACATTGAAAAATGTCAAACTCATGGATGTGCCAAATATTAAGCAAATTAGAATGGAAAAAACAACACAAATTTTGTTCGTATTACGGCCAATACAATGCATTCTGTAGGAATAAAAGGAAAATATATAAATTAATTAATAGAATTTCAATCAGCATAGCATACCGTAATGGGAACATGAAGATAAGAAGTCTTTCAAGGGAAATGAAGAAAATGGCCATGAATGCGGCATATGAACATGAATTTGTCAAAAATTCCACAAAAAGACAAATTCGATAGTCTATCGCGCGAATGCCGAAAATATAGGCAAAAAAATTAATATAATAAGGGAGAAGAACCAGGCATTGGCAAATTGAATCGAAAATGATCAGAAAATTGCATATTTTGGCCATAAAACTAAATTAATTAATTAATTGAAATTAATTGTTGGAAAAAACTTACATTTTTGTGGCACTGACAAAAACCAAACTGAGATTAAGCAAAGTGGAAATGATGGCAAAAATAATGGGAATAATGATTGAGAATGTATATGGAGAAAGCATTGAATATTTATAGTGGTAATCATCCAAATAATTTTTATAAGATTCAGGCTGAAATTATTTTACTTTTTATAATATTTATAAATTGTAATTGATTTTAAAGGAAAAATTGGAGTCTAATTGAATATATAAAATATTAAAATATTTTTTGTCAATGTTAATATTGGAAATTTGTTAATTCCATAATTATCCCAAGTTTTAGGTAACTAACAAACTTAAAAATGGGCTCATCATTACATTCGACATTGTCGATTTAGTCTATGAAATTTCAATTTCTGGCTAGTATAAACTTGTTTAGAAAAACTTAGCTTGATTCCTATCCCATTTCCGGCTTCATATCCCTATCTGTGTTCCGATCTGAATAGAAATTTCATATAGTTAATTTACCATGTCAATTTGTATGTGCCTACTCTCGAGTCTGTAAGATGTCTAGAAGTTGAGATTTCCAAAATTATCCAAGCAAAGCTCTAGGATAATTTCGGAATTAAGCAATTTCCAATATTCACTGCAACATTTAACCAAATTTTGGATGAAGGACCATTTTAAAAATTTTAAATTTGAAAAATAGAATCTTGATCCTTTGAATATCGTATGATGATATTATCGAAAATCCAGTCAATATCTTTCAAGAATAAATAACTTACATGAATTATTTCCTTCAATATGGAATATGCACAGTCACCAACAATTAATTGATGATTTAAAGTGGGAAAGATTCTACTCAAAATACTCATATTCCCATTGGCTTTATTTTCTTCATCGATCAGTGAAAATTTTTTGGCCAACAATGCAAAATTCACGTGTCCATATGAGGTAATATTTTGATATACAATATTCAAATATTTGCAAATATCCCCGGTTTGCAGGTAAATTTCGAATTGTTCCGACAAATTTGCCATTTTATTATTTTATTTTTGGCCGGATTCGATCTATATAAAAAATATTATGGATTTGTGAATTATTTAGACAATATAAAATATTTAATTCTTTTCATAAGATTCAAATTTGGCTTTTATATAGTCTGCTAATTGTTTATAAAAATTTGATAATTGGCAAAACTATTTACCCTCCTCTGCCCTTTAAAATTCAATTTGGTTTTCATGTACTCTTTTAAATTGAGAAAAATATTATGAGTAATTCAATAAATAGGGAATAAATTTTTTTTTGAATTAAATTTAATTTGACCAAAAAATTGGGTAAAAAATATATTAACACCTAAAAATTTCAATTAAATTAAAGTTGAGAAAGGATTCGCTTTTATTAAATTACACTTTCTTCACAAAATTAAATTATTGTATTTTGATGAATAAGAATCGTCTGGACAAATATTTATTTCTTATTTGCAAATGTTTGTGAATATTTTTGAATATCAAATAAAAATAAAGAAATATAAAATTTAACTTATTTTTATTAAAATCTAATTGAAATAAAACATTGCCGAATTCCATAATTAATTATTTATTTTGAAAAATAAATATTTTAATAAGACTAATAATAAGGCTTGAAAATAAATGCAAATAAAAATGTTTTCATCTTTAAAAAAATGCAAAAAATATCCTATTTTTTAAAAATTATTCCAGCAATTCCAAAAGAGTGGAAATGTGCATGAGAATATTTGGATAGTGGAGAAAAAAAGGAATTTCTCGACATCTGCTTAAGTTGAACCAATTAATAGTGAATTTTTGACTCTTCGCCAATTGTCAACTTGCAAATAGGTTAGCTACCAATTGAACCATATTTATGGGTTAAAAGAATGTGTTGTTAGTACTTGGTAGAAAACTAATTTGAAAACATTTATTTTTAAATGATTCTAAAAATAATAAACAATCTTTGCCACCACAAATAAGTAGATATTCCTTATTCGCTTATTCCTACCATGGCTATTTGAATGTTGTGTTGATTCATCTTCATTATTTCCAAATAGTTAAATGAAAAATAAACAATGTTATCTTTGAGTGGACAAGCATTTCTCGATTTGTCATTTTGATTTTTGATGTACCAGGAAGAGCCATCCTATTTAGAGGTCTCAAATTTCACAATTCTCTGCTTGTTAAGCATAGTAGATTGCTATTTCTTTTAGAAGTTGGTGTTTTTAACTCCGATCATTTTAATTAATCCATATTTTCCCTTTCAAAAAATTAAAAAAATGTTGGCTTATTTTTTTTATATGTTGATTGAAGTAGTTTATTGAAATTTAATAAAATACATTCCTTCATTTCGGTAAATGCTTTTCTTGAATATTTTTGATAATGTTTCTAAATTAAATAAATTAATTTCTAACTGATTTCTGAGTTGAACTATATTCACTAATTAATTGTCGAATCGAATCTTGAGTTTATAAAATTATTAGATCTTTTTTTTAATATTAAAAAAAAATAATTTTTTTTGGTTGTATTCATTCAGACTTAAAATTTTAGAAATTCGTAAATTTAAAAATTTGATATTATTTCAAATGGCGAACCACAAATGGCAGGCTTCTGTGCTTATGCTAATTTCCTTTATCCTATTTTCGCCATTACCAACAGAACAGGGATGGTGCTTTTCAAATGAAACCATCTTTTTGGATGCCACTATGAAACCGATCAATGCCAGCTCTGTCCAAAATGGTGATTTGATTCAAACACTCTCAATGGAAGGAGGAAAATGGATTATGACAACGACAAAGGTAGAAAAATTTGAATATTCTAATATTAAAAAGAAAAAAATTATTTTATCATGTCTTAAAATTGGGGATCCTTCTATAAGAAATACCAATTAATATTTTTTTCTCCTATTTTCTGGTAATTATTTATCAAGAATTTATTTTTTCATTAAAAGGTGAAATTGGCAGTCGAAATTGAAGGCCCAATTAATTTTGTTCGAATCCACCTGCAACAGCAGATGGCAAATTCATCGACCATTTTGACTGTAACCGAGGATCATGGAATGATTATTTTGGATGAAATATCTGGGATTGGAGAAGAAAAGGTAAAAAATTTTTCTGCTTTTTGTATAATTAAATTTATTTTCTATTTTTTATATAAAAATTCTTGATTCTGTAATTTAAAGGTGGCTTCAAGTCAATCATCAGCCTCGATGGCCAAAACAATATCAGCCAAAATCATTCAAATTGGAGACAAAATGATTGGATTGACTTCTTCTGCTGCCATCTCCAAAAATGTAGGCCTTCTCAAACTTAATTTATTAATTATTAAGAGAGGGAAATAAAATGCCAATAAAAAACATTTTTCACTTTTTCTAGAAAAATGAAAAAAAAGTTCATTTTTTATTTTTATTTATTTCAGGAATTTCTTCAAAATACTGGAAATGGACATGGAAATGAAAATGAGAATGTTTGGATTGTGAAGGAAATTGAATTTTTGGAATTGCCTCAACGTTATGTGATTCAAACAGAGGCTGGAACAGCGTTGGCTTCTAATCTTCTCACCTCAACATCTTGCATTCACGGCGATGACTGATGTGGCTGCTGGCATTGAAAATGAATGAAGATTTATTTTTCTGATGTTTGATATAATTTTAAATCAAAATGATTTCTATCAAATTTATGGCTTCAATCTTGTCATTGTTAAATTTATAATTACAATGATAAACGAATAACATTGTTTGTTTACTTAAATTTTGTTATTTTTAAAAAACAACAAAAATAGAAGATATTTCAATCTAAAATTAATTTCAAGAAGTTAATTAAAAAATTAATTTACTCTCCCAAGAGTGTCATAAATTTGCTCCGGAAAATTTTTGCCCAATATTTTGACTGCTTATGAATGAATGAAATAATGAATCAACAGCGAAAAAGAATTGGCCTTTATTGATCTATTCCTTTCTTATTAGCTTTTGATCTCATATTTTCCATTTATTTATTTCATTTTTTATCTTTTTTTCCTATCTCCATATTAGGGATGGGCCCCGCCTCGTTTTTTCCACTAATTTTTCACGCTTTTTCAACAAATTTGCTCTTCATTATTTGCCTTTCGTATAAACAAAAAATTTATTTGTCATTGGCAGTTGGCACACCCTTGCTCCATAGTCTACCATGGAAAAGCGCCAAAAATGAGAGAAATGGCTAAGGAATTATTTGAGGCTGCTGACATTTATGAAATTATCAGTTTAAAGGCAAATAAAATTTATTTCGATTTTATATACCCTTTTTTAGATGCTCTGCGAAAGAGAATTGGCCACGTTTATAAGTAATGAGAATGCTTGTAAATTGTTGGTTTTGGCCGATCGCCATTCTACCAAATATCTCAAGTCCTATGCCATTAAATACATCCAAATGAATGGAAAAGAAGTGAAAAAATATTTAATAAAAAAAATTGATTATTTTAAAGGTGATGAAATCTGATGCATGGAAAATCATGATCAAATCAAATAAATACACGGAATTGATTAATCAAATTTTTGAGGAAATTTTTGAATGAATGAAATGGTGAATAATGTTGAAATTTTAAATTTTTAAAAACTTGACAACTATTTATCAATTATTTTAACAATTTTAGGTTATCATCATAGATTTATTGTCATCCCCATTGATTTTATGAATAATGCCACACCCTAATTTCAATTAAATTTTTTCTTTTTAGAAGATGCACCTTCTTTTCTTAAACGACTAAACAATAAAAATGCTTTTCCCGTTTTACTCTTATCAGAAATGGGAAAAACAAAAGGAAAAATTCATTGTTGCTGGAATTATGAGTGCATAAAAATAGGGCGAGAGTGATTCAATTTCATTCATAATCATAAACAATCAATATAACGGGGAAAATTTTTTGAATCAATTTATATAAATTTTGGAAAATAGAGTAAAATTAAATTTTTAAATTAATTTTATTGATATAATCTCAGCTAATTTGAATGTATATTTCACTCATCTGTGAATAAAAATTTACTTAAAATTATTATTTTGTCAGTAGCAATCAATTTCATTCATTTTGGTATTATAAATTTATCAATGGCAAGATTAAGGCCAGAATTTTTTGAAAATCATTGTGATTAAAATTATGTCAAATATTAAATAAAGAGAATTTGGCCATAAATTTGATGGGAATCATTTTGATTTAAAATTATGTCAATCATTAAAAAGGCAAATCCATTTCATTTTCAATGCCAACAGCCCCATCATTCATCACCGTGCATGCAAGATGTTGTGGTGAGAAGATTGGAAGCCAACGCCGTTCCAGCCTCTGTTTGAATCACATAACGTTGAGGCAATTCCAAAAATTCAATTTTCTTCACAGCCCAAATATCAGCATTCCCAATTCCAGTTTTTTGAAGAAATGGCTGAAATGATTTTTTAATGAAATTTTTATTTGCATTTTACTCTAAATACCTACCTTTTGGGCTTTGACATTAGCAGCAGAAGTCAATCCAATCATTTTGTTTCCAATTTGAGTGATTTTGGCCGGAATTGTTTTGACCATCGCGACTGATGATTGACTTGGAGCCACCTTAAAATATAGAATAAGAATTTTTTTTATAAAAAAAAATTATAATTTAATTATAAATATTTTAAAAATTAATTATTTGCAACCTTTTCTTCTCCAATCCCAATCCCAGACATTTCATCCAAAATAATCAGTCCATGATCCTCGGTTACAGTCAAAATGGTCGATGAATTTGCCGTCGGCTGTTGCAGATGGATTCGAACAAAATTAATTGGGCCTTCAATTTCGATTGCCAATTTCACCTTTTAATGATGGAAAATTATGTAGTATGGAAATTTGTTATTTCATTTCAAATCAGCTGGATTAATTCGAAATTAAAATCACCAATATTATATTATTCCCCAATTTTATTATTCAAATTTTTCAATACCTTTGTTGGTGCCATAATCCATTTTCCTTCTTCCAATTTAAGAGTTTGAATCAAATCTCCATTTTTGACAGAGCTGGCATTGATCGGTTTCATAGTGGCATCCAAAAAGATGGTATCATTTGAATAGCAAATGCCTAAAATATTATTATTTTTTAATATAGTTTTTAAATAAAAATTAAATAAATATAATTGCCCCAAAAAGATAACTGGGAACCTCAGAAAAAAATCAGAAAAATTTAAAAAATTATAAGTAATTTTTATATTTGATTTGATAAAATTGTCACAATAAATTTTAATAGTTCAATAGACCAATTTTATTTATAAAATATTTAAAGAAATTCAATTGACTAATTTAATATTAATCAACCTGGAAGTGCTATTTGATTGGCACAAGCAACCATGCACATAGCACAACAGCCTGTAATGTCCAGAGGAATACCAGTTTGTCGCCCAAATTCCCAAGCACCGATGGCACAACAGACACCAGCACAAGTTTTAAAACAGATAGCGCCTGTGACAATTCCTAAAAAATAACTTTTTTAATATTTATTAAATATAATTTTTTTTGGATTTTTATATATGAATTTTCAATTATGCAATAATAATAATAATATTATATACTTACCCTGCTCTGTGGGCAATGGCGAAAATAGAAGAAGGGAAATTAGCACCAGGATGGAAGCGTGCGATTTGTTCATTCTCATTTAATGAATGATATCGAATTTTTAAAATTTTATAGCAGATTTTTCAAATTTCTATGGCCATGAATGAAATTACATAAATATTAATTTTTGTAAATTATAAAAAGAGTCAAAGAATTTTGGATGGAACTTCTAAGATTCAACCATTAAAATTTGCCAATATAATTGAACTCAATTTGGAATTCAACATTAATTTAGGAAAAGCGTTGGCACTTAGCGGAAGTACTTTTTAAGTTTTAAAAACTATTAATAAGTATTGAATATGAAAATATAAGCCAACATTATTTTAATTCTTGAATTAAAAATTGAAGATAAATGAGAGTTCGAAAGAATTGTAGAATGTAAGGACAAGGCGCAATTTATAAAGGGCCAAATTTATGAAAAGAAATGACCATCTGTTTTGGCTCGGATTCGGAAAAAAATGTGAAATTTGGGACCTTTATAAATAGGGTGGATCTTATTGGCAGCTGGCACTTCAAAGAACGCGCGAATGTCGCGTAAATCTCACAGATATTTTTTCGACATAAACAACTTGTTTTCATTTAAACTATTTGGAAAAAGATGAAGATGAATCAACATGCATTCCACAAAACATTGTTTTTAGGAATAAAGCATCTATTCTTTGTGGTCAAGCTGTTTATCACTTAAAACTCTTTTAAATATAAATATTTATTTCAAGTTGTTTTGTTATTCTTTATAATCCATAAACATAAACATGGCTCAATTTATAATAGTCAACGATTTGCAAATTGGACAATTGATGAAGTGGAAAAAAAATGAATTTAATTGCGGATTTAGTAGTAAATCAAAATGCCCTTCAGGGTCAATAATGTAGAAAGGTTAAGACTTTTTCCACCTCGAAAATATGAAATTTGTGTTTCCAAACAAAAGGCAGAAAAATCTGAGCCATATTTAACGAGGCACATTTAATAGGAAAATTTACACAAGCCTAGAAGATTTTCAATTTCATTTTATTCATTTACAAATGCAAGAGACAAATCTGAGAAATCAGAACAGTTCAGAATTCGGGACCTTGAATTAAATTCTTTATATAAGAGAGTATAATTAGCAAAATTTTTAATTATTCCAATGCGATTTCATCAAATCTTAATTCATTTATTGATTTTAAAGGGAAAGTTATAAAAAAATGGAATAATTTAATTTCTTGGTGTCGATTATGGGTTTGTTTTTGGCCTTAAAACATGGCCAAATCATTGCTCTTTTAACTTGGCATTCCATGCCAAGTAACATATTTAACCTAAAACTTTTTCCTTATTAAAATGAGCTAGAAAAATTAAATAATTTTTACAATTTAAAAACATTTTATCCAACTGATAAAATCAAATATGAGAACATGGAGTTTTGGAAACAAATCTTTTGAATGTAAATCAATGAGTTTCGTTGGATTAAATAAAAGAGGCGACAAAGAATTGAAAATAAATAGATAAAAATTGGATTGTTCTCAAAATTAAATATTTTATAACTAAGGACCGGATTTTTATGGAAATGCATATTTTGTGTGCGAATATGCACAGCATTGGGGAGTGCGAAAAAATTGTTTTTGTGTTCAAATAATGATTTTGAACCGGTTTAAAAATGCCTATTTTGGCATATTTTGGCATTCTGTGCATATTTTGCATATTTTGTCATTTTAGTGCATATTTTGCATATTTTGGTGCATATTTTCCAAAAATTCGTGAATTTTTGCCAATTTTTAATGAAAATTTCGAAATTTTTAGAAAATTTGTTTGCATTTTTTAATTTTTGGAAAAAATTTATTCAAAATTTATGTTAGAATAGTCGGTAAAAATTTTTTTTATTTTGACTAGAAAATTTGTAAAAAATAAAATGGAAAAATTTTTCCTAAATAGTGAACGGTCCCCCCTATGGGTCGAATATCCAACATTTTT